>CM062867.1:15481464-15883430 GCA_031772225.1 Eubasilissa splendida
TTTGTTATTTAAATTTGAAATGTTATTATTTACGTATAAATAATTATTATTTGTTTTACGCGGCGTGCCGCGGGATTGGGAACACAATAAACCTTTGCCCACCCGCCGGTACGCCGCCACTGTTGTTTGAATTTAGTGTATTTAGTGCCGCGGACAACAGTAGAAATAAACAAATGTCGTAGTCCGCGGCACCCATACAAAATTATCCCGCCAGTGTTACGTTTCCTATCAAAAGGCCCTTAGCGGCGCCCGCCACTGGCAAGAAACCCGCTTAACGAACATTCCGAGATAACGAAGTCACAAAAAACGAAATAACTCGAAAGAAAACACTGGCCGGATAATTCTTGTTACGGGATATCACGGGTCGCGATATTTACTACAGAATTCACTACCCGTGATATCCCCAATTGTTAATTTTAAGTATAATATTTAATTGTTTGTCTCCGCAAAACGGCTTCTGCCGCCTGTCAGCTCGCGACCGAAAAATGGCGCGATGTTGCGCTATCCGGCCGACAGGCGGCGCCGAACGCCGTGTCGCTTGGGGCGCGGTTAGGCCTGTAAACGCGCCCTGATTGGCACGGTGGGTGGTTTTGGGGTGGCGTGCGCTGGTAACGGCGCACGTCCACTCATCTTGAATAAATAGAAGCGCACCGCAGTATGGAGGTCACTTCTCGTCAAACGTCTCGTCTCTACACAACAAACTACATACTGCGGTGCACTGAATACACCTTAAGCAAGTGTTTCATTTTGCATCCCGCCTCATCCCTTGGAACCTCGCCGTCCAGCAGTCTTCTGCCCCGACCCCTCGGTCCGGTACCGGCTTTCGTATCCGTGTCCACCGACGGTTTGGAGCGAGTGTGAGGATCTCGATTTCGGTCGAGTGAATCCGCTCGTGCCCTAGCGAACTGACTTGAGGCGACCACTTTTTGTTTGGTTGGCAACAACTGGTCCTTCGTGAGTCGGATTGCCTCAGGTCAACTAGCTAGCGTCGGTGGTCCGGAAACGAAATGTCGCGATCCGGACTGAGATCGGATGCACGAAGATCGGAACGGGAGGAGGACGATACGCCGCGACAGGAAGAGGATTTACCGCCGCGGCGCGGATCGTCACGCTCGAGTTCGGACGACAGCAGATCCAGGGATGAGCGCGGATCTCGCCGGGGTTCTTCTACGTCAACGGAGAACACGGTTCGTCGACTGCGGGCCAATATCCGATGGGAAAGGAGGCAGCGTAGGTTAATGGAAGAAAACCATCGCCTGAACCTGGAACTACAACACGCACGGATGGACGCCTACTATCAAGTGCAGAGTCAGGGTCAGCCAATGGCAGCACCATGGAGTCCGGCACCAGCGATGACGCAGGATGCGGACTACGGAACGGTCGGACCGACCGGTTCACCTACATCACGGATGGCGCTCGGAGCGGTCGGACCGGCCGCTCCGCCGGTTTCTGCGGCGTCCTGGGAGGACGCATCACGGATGGCGCTCGGAGCGGTCGGACCGGCCGCCCCGCCTGCATCGGCGGCACCTTGGGAGGACGCATCACGGATGGCGCTCGGAGCGGTCGGACCGGCCGCCCCGCCTGCATCGGCGGCACCTTGGGAGGACGCATCACGGATGGCGCTCGGAGCGGTCGGACCGGCCGCCCCGCCTGCATCGGCGGCACCTTGGGAGGACGCATCACGGATGGCGCTCGGAGCGGTCGGACCGGCCGCCCCGCCTGCATCGGCGGCACCTTGGGAGGACGCATCACGGATGGCGCTCGGAGCGGTCGGACCGGCCGCTCCGCCTGAATCAAGGAGAGTGTGGAGCACCACGACACCGATTCAGCCGGTAGCCATGCTCGGAACAGCCGGACGGACCGGCCCGACCATGTCAACCATGATCTCCTGGGGGCCCGAGCCGGACGCGCGAACTAACGCCGGGCCCACGGGATTCCAGTCCGTCGCACCACATGCTCCCGAAGGAGCCGCCGCCGGTGCAGCGGGCAACACAATCGACCTCACCCGGCCGAGCGCCGCGGGCGCGGCCAGTCCAAACGCCGCCGCCGAAGCATGGTCGTCACCACCACGTGCCGTCTGGGGATCAGCGGCAAGCGCCGCACCATACACCGCACCATACGCCATGCCATACGCCACTGCACACGCAACTCCAGATGAGGCCGCCAGACATCGCGGAACAAGCGATTGGGTGCACACACAGCCGATGAACGCATTTATGGCGCGCCAGTCAAGCGCCAGAGATCTGCCACCATTCAGCGGTGATGCCTTGGAATGGCCCACGTTCAAAGCTCAATACGACCAATCCACCGCGCTCTGCGACCTGAACCCAGCGGAAAACCTGATGCGCCTACAACGCGCCCTGAAGGGGAAAGCGCGCGAGACCGTGGCGGCATTGCTGATCGACCCCAACAACATACACGAAATAGTGACCACGCTGGAACGCTGGTACGGGCGGCCCGATACCATCATCAGCCATATGCTGGATCGAATCCAGCGGTACACCAAGCTGACGGAGACCGCCCCCACGGAAGCTATCGTGGACTACGCCGTGGCGGTCAGGAATGTCGTCGCCACGGTCGAGGCATTCGACACGAAACATCTGGTATCACCACGACTACTGGCGGAGATGGTCAGCAAGCTGCCAGCACACTTTAAGAGTATCTGGATGTTATCAAGAGTCGACCAGTCGCCGGACATCGCCGTCAAGGACTTCTCCACCTGGCTGACCAAAGTAACCGCGGTGGCGCCGAACGCCGGATGCCTGTCCATCAGCGTCACAAACCATCCCACCCGCCGGAGCGGGCAGGTGCACCTCGCCATAGAGGCCGCGCCTGAGGAAGATTCAAAAGAAAACGTGAACGCGAACCTGAATTCATCCGAAAGTGTGCAGTGCCAAGCATGCCACTCGACTCGGCACGGTCTCGCCGAGTGCCACGACTTCGCGCGGAAATCGGTACCGGACCGATGGGCGTTAGTAAAAATTTCGGAAGTGTGCTTCACGTGCCTCGGTCCGGGACACCGATCACAGCAGTGCCGGGGAAAGCGCTGTGCAGCAAGCGGATGTCGTAGACCCCACCATCGCCTACTACATGGGGGGTCACGAGCACAAGCACCGTCGGCGGCAGGCAACGCGGCCTCCGGTGCATCGTCGGGCAGATCCTGACTGAAGAATGATCAGCTGGCTTCCGTCGGTACAAGCCAAGCGAGCCTCTCGGGAGGCCAGGAGGACCAAGTGTTGCTAAAGGTCCTCCCAGTGACAATTTCCGGCCCCCGGGGGCGGAAAAGACTCTACGCGTTACTCGATGAGGGATCCACGGTAACCCTCATCGAGGCAACAGTGGCCAGTGCCGTCGGGGCCAGGGGACCGGTACGTCAATTACGCATTCACGGCGCCAACGGAATGTGTTCCTCGGACGACCGGTCCCAGTCAGTGAATCTGACCATCCGCGGCGGCGGGGCCGAGTACCCGCTGCAAGCAAGCACGGTCCGCGGACTTGCTTTGCCCTCCCAATGGACAATGACGCATCAGGGAGGGAAACCGTGTGTGGGCCACGCCGAGGCCATCGAAGTGTCACCACAACTACTAATCGGGCAGGACCACGCCCATTTGATCGTGAGCCGCGAATGTAAAATGACACAAGGCCGGGGGGTCCTGTCCAGAACGGTCCTCGGGTGGACATCTCATGGAGCCACCACCTACCGCCCACATACAACCGGTGCGACCGTGCTAGCACTCGCCGCGGCTAGCGGTACCGCCGCCGACACGCGCCTGGAGGCGCTCGTGCGGGAGCATTACGCGGTGGATTCGTTGGGAATCACGACCGCGACCCGCATCAACGCGTGCGTGGCCCGAGCCACCGCGGTAATGGAATCTACAACGAGGCGCCTCCCGACCGGACAATGGGAAACCGGGCTACTCTGGGCCAAAGAGGAAACAGTCCTTCCCGACAACCAACAGTGTGCCATCAACCGACTAATCAGCATCGAAAGGAAGATGGAGAAAGATCCGGCCTACGCCAGCGCCTACAGGGCAAAGATGGCTGAATACCTCGACAAGGGATATGCTCGTCCCCTGTCAGAGGATGAGGTGGCCCGTTTGGGGAGCCACCGCTGGTACTTGCCGCACTTCGCCGTCTTCAATCCCAACAAACCGGGGAAAATCAGGATTGTATTCGATGCGGCAAGCAAATGCCGGGGCGTCTCCCTGAATGACGCCCTGTTGACAGGCCCGGACCTACTATCATCACTGTTGGGCAACATCTTTCGGTTCCGGGAAGGACGGGTGGCTCTGGCAGCCGACGTCCGGGAAATGTTCCTGCGGGTGAAAATCAAGCCGCAGGATCAGTGCGCGCAGCTGTTTTGGTGGAAAAGACCGGGCGAGGCCGCACCACGCACATACCAAATGACATCAATGGTATTCGGAGCGACTTGCTCGCCCAGCAGCGCGCAGTTTGTCAGAAATCGGATCGCCGACGCCAGCGCCACGGAATTCCCAGACGCCTCTGCCGCCGTCCAGGACAAGTTTTACATGGACGACTACCTCGACGCAATGGACACCCCGGAGCAGGCCATCGAGATGACCCGCAATGTGACCGAGGTGCTTCGTCGGGGCGGCATGCATCTGGCGAACTGGGCCTCCAATAGCCCAGAGGTCCTGAGCCACATCCCGCCGTCACTTCGTGCCGTGGAACCGGTGCGAATCATCAGTGAAGAAACAACTACTGAACGCGTGCTCGGCATAACGTGGGATCCAGCAGCAGACAAGTTCCTCTTTCAGTTCGTGAACTTGCCAGAACTGAAGGCCAAGGATCGCCCCACCAAGAGACAATTACTGAGCGCCGTAATGCGAATCTTCGACCCGGTGGGCTTTGTAGCTTGCCTACTAATCCGGTCGAAGATACTTCTACAACAAGTGTGGCGCTCAAAGGTCGGGTGGGATGACCCGATCCGTCCCGAGCACGCGGACAAATGGCAAGATTGGCACCGGCTCCTCCGCACGAGTCAGTGCGCCGTGCCACGCCAGAGCGTGGCGAGTCGGAGAAGCCGACCGACCCTGCACATCTTCTGCGACGCCTCAGAACTAGCGTGCTGCACGGTCGCCTACTTTGTCGAGACAGGAGAGGGCGGCTCGGACGTAGCCTTCATCTCGGCAAAGTGTAAGGTGGCCCCGCTCAAGCCACTCTCTATACCACGGCTTGAGCTGCAGGCGGCTCTGATGGCGGCTCGCCTAGCCGCCGTCATAAAGACAGAGCACGTGTGCAGGGTTGAGAGGACGATTCTGTGGACCGACTCGTCCACCGTCCTGGCGTGGATCCGGACCGACCCCAGGTCCTATTCCACATTTGTCGCCAACCGGCTTGGAGAAATAGACGAGCTGGTGGGGGCCGACGGCTGGAGATGGGTGCCTACAGCCCAAAACCCAGCGGACTTGGGGACCAGGGACGGAGAGCCCCCTGACTTGTCGACCGCCGGGAGGTGGTTCAGGGGCCCCGCATTCCTCAAGCAACCGGAAGCAGCATGGCCACGGGAGGTGAGCAGGCCTCCGCCTGACAAACTCGAGATGGAGGTCAGGCCCGAAACGGTGACGGTGACCCGCCACGCCAAAACAGCTGGAGGAGCGATGCCGAACCTCGAGCGTTTTTCGTCGTGGACCCGCCTCATTCGGACAACTGCGTGGGTCCGCCGATTTGCCCACAACTGCCGCCGACCTCGAGGTGAGGTATCGGCCCAAAATTTGACAACGGACGAGCGGGACCGCGCCGAGCGGGCCTGGATACTACAAACCCAGGCCGCGGATTTCGGGCCCGAGATCCGGCTGTTGCAACGGGGGAGGCTCTACCACGAAACGGACGACTCTACCAACTCACCCCCCACCTAGACGACAACAGCGTCATCCGCATGGGAACACGCCTGACCGGGACGACCGACGTCGACATCTCGCCAGGCCTGCGAAACCCCATCATCTTGGACGGAAATCACCCATACACCCGGCTCATGATACGTCACTATCACGAGAGCGCGGGTCATCCCGGCACGGAGCGGACAGTGAGCGACGTCCGGGAGAACTTCTTCGTGCTGAAACTGAGACCCGCCGTGCGCCGGGTACAGTTCCAATGCCAGGCCTGCCGGAATGGACGCAGTCGTCCACAGCCGCCACTGATGGGACAGCTCCCGGAAGCCCGCCTGGCTCACCACACACCACCGTTCACCCATTGCGGCCTCGACTACTTCGGCCCGATGGAGGTGACAGTAGGACGCCGGCGCGAGAAGCGGTACGGCGCCTTATTCACCTGTATGACAACACGCGCCGTGCACCTGGAGCTGGCCGCATCACTGACGGCTGATTCAGCCATAATGGCCCTCAGACGAATGGCAGCTCGCCGCGGCCACCCGCGGCACCTCTACAGCGACAACGGAACCAATTTCCGCGGCGCCGACCGAGAATTGGCCAGCGCGCTGGCGGATCTAAGACAAGAGCCGCGGGTTGTGGAACACCTAGCGGAGGTGGGGGTTGATTGGACTTTCAACCCCCCGCTCGCCCCCCATATGGGCGGAGCCTGGGAAAGCCTCGTCCGCTCAGTCAAGCGGGCGCTCGAAGCAACAACAAAGGAACGGGCTCCGCGAGAGGAAACCTTGCGGACTACCCTGGCCGAAGCGGAATTTACGGTAAACAGCCGCCCGTTGACCCATGTCTCCGTGGACCCGCGGGACAATTCGCCACTCACACCAAACCACCTGCTGATGGGAGCGGCCGGACGACAACAACACCTGGCCGTCTACGGAGCCCTCGATGAACAGACCTGTCTAAGGAAACAGTGGCAGGTGGCGCAGCAGCTCGCCGACATGTTTTGGCGTCGATGGATGCGCGAGTACCTGCCAACGCTCGCACTTCGACACAAGTGGCAGGAGCCAGCTCCACCAATCCGCGAGGGCGAATTGGCCATTATCACCGACGCCACCTTGCCACGCAACACATGGCCACGGGGGATTATCATCGAGGCCAGACCAGCAGCCGACGGGCAGGTACGAGCGGTGCGGATCCGGACAGCAACCGGGGACTACACACGACCAGCTACCCGCATCATAGTTCTACCAACGAAGCCTCTCTGTGCACCGTCGTAGTACGGCCAAGCCGCACGGGGGGAGTGTTGCACACAGAGACTAGTGCCATGAAATAAAATATTACATATTTGTTATTTAAATTTGAAATGTTATTATTTACGTATAAATAATTATTATTTGTTTTACGCGGCGTGCCGCGGGATTGGGAACACAATAAACCTTTGCCCACCCGCCGGTACGCCGCCACTGTTGTTTGAATTTAGTGTATTTAGTGCCGCGGACAACAGTAGAAATAAACAAATGTCGTAGTCCGCGGCACCCATACAAAATTATCCCGCCAGTGTTACGTTTCCTATCAAAAGGCCCTTAGCGGCGCCCGCCCCTGGCAAGAAACCCGCTTAACGAACATTCCGAGATAACGAAGTCACAAAAAACGAAATAACTCGAAAGAAAACACTGGCCGGATAATTCTTGTTACGGGATATCACGGGTCGCGATATTTACTACAGAATTCACTACCCGTGATATCCCCAATTGTTAATTTTAAGTATAATATTTAATTGTTTGTCTCCGCAAAACGGCTTCTGCCGCCTGTCAGCTCGCGACCGAAAAATGGCGCGATGTTGCGCTATCCGGCCGACAGGCGGCGCCGAACGCCGTGTCGCTTGGGGCGCGGTTAGGCCTGTAAACGCGCCCTGATTGGCACGGTGGGTGGTTTTGGGGTGGCGTGCGCTGGTAACGGCGCACGTCCACTCATCTTGAATAAATAGAAGCGCACCGCAGTATGGAGGTCACTTCTCGTCAAACGTCTCGTCTCTACACAACAAACTACATACTGCGGTGCACTGAATACACCTTAAGCAAGTGTTTCATTTTGCATCCCGCCTCATCCCTTGGAACCTCGCCGTCCAGCAGTCTTCTGCCCCGACCCCTCGGTCCGGTACCGGCGTTTCGAGTCTGCGACCACCGACGGTTTGGAGCGAGTGTGAGGAACTCGATTTCGGTCGAGTGAATCCGCTCGTGCCCTAGCGAACTGACTTGAGGCGACCACTTTTTGTTTGGTTGGCAACATACATGGAACTAAAATTTGTCTACGATAAATGTAATATATAGTAATAATAATATAATATAAATATAATAATGTAGAGTTATTTTCTCCTTAAATGACCCTTCTTGAAATGAAAGAACATGGGTTTTTTTGCAGAGTAATCTGCATTTAAGAGACCTAAATACGTATTGTTACTAGAGACTGACAACACGGGGTTCTTGCATCTTATAGAGAATGATATCCCTGAAACTGGCAGCACAATTGGTTTAAAAGAGCTGAACTACTTACATGTTATATGTGAAAATAAAACACTTTTTTTATTTATTCTTCTCGTTTAATTTACTTAGACGCGTTTCGCCTTGTAAGGGCATTTTTAAATTTTTTATTAATATTAAAAATATAATACAATTTCAATAATCAGTGGTTATATATATATATTTTAACATTTGTTTCTTCTCTATGAGAGTAAGACTCGTGTATAGAGAAGGAGTATATTCGAGTTAATTTATGTTTCAGTTAGTCTGTGTACATATTTTTTTAACTTCAGTTACAAATTAGTCCGTAATTTTTCTAATTGTGATGGGGAGATTGTGAAAAAATTTGATACCTTGATAAATATATTGATTTTGAGTTGCGGTATATTTTAGTTTTGGGATATCAATTTGATCTCTATATCTTGTAGATAGGAATTCGCTTCTAAAATTTAATTGATTTTTAATTATGAAAATTTGAATTATTGATTTTTTTTTTTGTACATGTCTACTATTTTTGGTATTTTAAAATTTGTAAATAGTTGTTTTTTTTTTTTTTTAGAATAATTTTTATTATTGTTTTTTGAGTGATTTATAATTGTGACATTGAAGTTTTATCAATCTATCAATTTAACTCAACAAATTGTATTTATATTAATGTTAATCTGTAATGAAGAACAGCTGTACAGTTGTATTTATATCAGATGTAAAAACAACATTATACACTGGAATTCCGAGGATTTTCATACATTAATCTTCTAATTAATCTGTGTAACCGTTCTACTAATATGTAGAACAGTAAAAAAGTTGAACGCTTCTCAAGTAAATTAAACGAGTAGAATCGAAAACAAATGTTTTATTTACGCATATATGATTATTGAGTTCAACAAACTTACCTCGGAAACAGTAAATCTGAATTATTTAACTAATATGGAATTTCTGAGAAAGGTGGAAAAATAAAATATTTTATTCGAAGAATATTATGACATATTTATTATTTTATTTTTATTTTTTATACACGTTTTTGATACAAATAAGCGTACCGATACTCTGAAATATTAAATGAGAGATAGCTCTTTCTAAAGAAAGATTATTAAAGTGTTTTCTGAGTGGGTAATGATATTTCATTGTATTACATTATTTATTATGCTGATTTTTTGAGAATGTTAAACTGCAAATTAT
This sequence comes from Eubasilissa splendida, assembly GCA_031772225.1. Lineage (NCBI taxonomy): Eukaryota > Metazoa > Arthropoda > Insecta > Trichoptera > Phryganeidae > Eubasilissa > Eubasilissa splendida. The sequence continues at coordinate 15,491,009 of CM062867.1, forward strand.
TGTATATTTATTGAATTTGTCTTTTTATTCATATATTCAAATTATATATATATAATACTATGTAAACGATCTCCCTCTACAAACACAACATTTTTCTCTTATATGAGAGACAGAACGTCACAAAAATTGTTTGAATTCTATTCCTTTTTCTTCTTTGTTTTTAACTCACAGCTGAAGATTTCCCTCCTTTTGTATCAATTCTTCATACTAGCATTTTACCTGCCCAGAGCAGGCCCACGGGCCGTCACGACGTTTTATACAAAGTCTATTTGTAATATATAATAATAAATTCAACAGTTCAAAATTATGTACATTTGCAAAATATTAATAAAATTAAAATAAATATAAACTTTACATACCTCGTATACACGTAGGTATAACTACTCTTACATAGAATATGTATTTCCGATTGGAAAAAATATTATTGAATTCAATTATCTAAATAAATAAAATTAAAATCTCCCTAGTGGAGAACCGAACCGCATTTTTCCATTTCCTACCATTACCACTAACTACTGAAAAGCTCAAATAAGGTGTAAAAAAGCAGTTTAAAAATATTTTAAACTCTTTATTAATACGAGCTAATAATTTAAAAAAATATATTAGTATTAAAATTTGATGTTAAGACTGTATAAATACAGTAGATCAAAAATATTAATCAATGCATTATATTATTATTTAACTATTTGAAACCACAGTCAAATAGTGAAATAGCAAGATTGTAGAGCGCTCACTTAGCTTCAGGCGTGAGAGGTATCGGTATTAATACTCGGCGCCTTCAAAATATTTCTGATTCTAAAAAGGTTTAGAAGGTAACTGAAAAGGTGAAAATAAAACACAAATTAAATTAATCATTTAGAAAGACATAGAATAATTATATACATATATAAAAAAATATATAAAAAATACTATAGTAATACGATAAGTAAACCGCGTAAAACTAATCAAAATATTATAAATAAGCAACTAAATTCAGCCACTATTCTTATCTTAAAAACATTTATATATTTTTTTAAAATAATTATAATTAATATTTTTAATTGAAGTTAGTTTTTTGATCCCGATGAAGGAAAATGTATTTTTCCGAAACCGGTTGAATATGTTTTCATTAACATATAAAAATGTTTAACTGACAATTTTTATCAGGGTACCAGCTAAATCCACACATTTTATGTTAAAACATAAAATCTATATAATACTATACTAATTATATTATAAATATGATAACATAAATATCAAAATTGATTTATTTCCTAGAAATTTTATTCGTTCACAGCTTATTTGAATGTATGTATATATTTAATGATAATGGTACAGCCGACTTCCACCCTCCATAGCAGAGAGAACAAAAACATCGCGATCAGCTGCCGCTAACAAAATTTAATTGATTTAAATAGGTAAAGCTGGCAACAGTGTCCTTTTGACCTGTCGTTTGAGCGCATGATGAACAATTGGGTGGAATTGAGTAAACGAGGACCGTCCCGTCCTCAATCCTACCTTATCTGGGCAATATGCAGCCGCGTGGGCGCCACTCTCGTCTCCAGCCAGGCACGGAGCCAGCGGTGGACCTAAAAAATATTATCTTTATTTAGTTGTTTTAATGGCCTGTGTCTATGTATGCGATCGATTCAAAACGAGAATACAGCCTGTGCAGAGAGTAACTCGTACGTTTTACGCGGATCGGAACGACGCATCAATCAATATTTACTCAAATACTAATTAAATATAATATTAATTAGAAAGATATACGTATAAAATCAATTTTATCGAAGAATATTGTTGTTGCGCCACCGGGATTTGAACCTGAAACGGGGAAGGTGCATTACCCAACTATACTACAGCGACATTATTTTCTACGGCAAAATATGTATTAATTTGAAAAAGTGTAACATATAGGTTAGAAAATTTGTCGTCAAAAATAATGTCGCTGTAGCGTAGTTGGATAATGCACCTTCCCCGGTTTGGAAAGAGATCCAGGTTCGAATCCCGGTGGCGCAACAACAATAATTGATTTTATATGTATATATTTCTAATAATTAATACATTTAATTAGTATTTAAAATATCATAAACCTATGATCTGAATAATTATAATTTCACTATATCAATGTGTTCTCCCTAGTAGTCAATATTTATTCTTTGATCATTTTAATTTTAGGAAAATTACCATTGTTTCGATATGAATCCTACAATTGGCAAAAATATAATTATAGTAGACAGAATGCAGAAGAAATGGAATAGCTAATTTAAAACAAATTAAATAAACCACTTAGTTAGGTTCACAGAAAAAACTCTTTACCGAAAAAATATGGTTACCACCAAGACTTAAATTCGGAACTGTCTACTGGCGGTAGACAATTTGACACTTGACCGGTGACACTATACAATATCGTCAGATTCAACCTACATTATTTATTTGTAAGACATATAATTTTTCCCCTTAGAAGCAAATATCTCTTAAATACATGTTTCCCAAAAACGTTTTAGTGGAACCTGCTAGGTGGCGCCAGAACTTTTTTTTTCTAAATGATTCATCCAATTTGTTTAAATTATCGCGAAAAAATCGTAACTTCTTCTTTTAAATATGCAATCCACCCTTCAAGAATGATTTGTGCCATTAATCAAGTTATAACTTTATTTTAAAGAAAAAAGTACAATAATATTATAGAATAGGAAATATTATATTATAAGTCAATACCATTGTTGTTCAAAGAATTTGCAATTATATAGATTAAATGTGGCGAGTTAAGGGAAAGAAGATGACACAAGTTAAGTTGACGAGATTACTGTAAAAAAAAAACCTGTGATCCGCAATGGACAAGCAAAATAAAATGGTCAAGGGTTTTCTCCTCGGCACCACACTCACAAATTGGGGAATCTATTAAGTTCAATCTGAATAAATATGAGGTTACCTGGCAATGCCCAATTCTCATTCTAGAGATATTCGATATTGTTCTTTTGGAGGCTTTCCTTTTGGAGAACCAGGGGGTGCGGGGAATAGATCTTTGAATTATTTTAAGTCGATTACCCTTATGATTATTTAGATCCAACCATTGTTCAGTCTAGATAAAATTCGAACGTTTTTTTACCATATTAAGTCTGTCATACATCGAGATATGGAATTAATGAGGGAAAACTTCGGAAAGAGTGGCCTCCTTGGCTAGTTTATCAGCATTTCCATTATGTGCAGGAATCCAAACGAATGACACCTGTTTATTGTTGCTGTCCAAATTAAATACGGCATCTTTTGATGTTTTTGTATACAGAGTAACAACTTTTGGATTTTTTCATTACCTTATTTTGACTGAACTTATTATTTACATTTACAAGCTTAATGTTTTCTTACACTGGTATAGTTTCCTTGTAATTGTTTGTTTGATCGTGAATAAAGAGTTCGGGGACTGTGAGGGTTTTGAGATGGCAGCTGTTCGGCTCCGTCTGAAAGTAAACAAACAAGAAATCGTTTCTTTTTTGCGTGGCGATTAGTTAGTTAAAAATAGTTAACTTTTAAAAATGTCATGTCCCAGATACGCGTCCGGCCCTGTCTTTTTGTAACGAGAGATTCATTATGTAATTGAAATTCGTGCGACTAAATGGAAATGTTTAAGCTAGAAGGATTTTTAACACAGAATATGTTTATTCAGTGGGTCCCCTAGTAAAATTTGTCACGAAAGTTGCGTGAAGTAATTTCGAAATGTTTTGATACTTTCATTTGTATCTTGTATTTTTATTCACCTTTACCGGTACCGGGATCGATGCCGGGCGTCTTTAAAACATTATTCGATAAAAATTGTACAAAGGCAAGTCAAAAATTATCGACATTTTTCGTTCTAAAGCTTATTTGGCAGAACCATGTCTGATGTTCAAAAAAGACGGTACCTCAGCTATTAGCTAGAACCATCTCTAGAACTTGCTGAATCTTGGAGATTGACGGGCTGATTCTCTCTTCGTACGTTACACTTGTCCGGCCACTTTTAAACTTTTCGATCGACAAAAAAATACTTTACGATGAATTTCAGCCTCTTTCACACCCTCCGACCAAAGAAATTGAATCACTGCTCGTTGTTTCTTCTTAGTGTAAACTGCTAGCGGAGCGGACATATTCACACAGTTATAGCCGGAAGGCAAATGACGCGATCGGGATCAAATTTCGCACACGTGACCGCAATCGTACCAGTTAAACACGTCGAAGGTGTGTTGACTCGCCCTCGTACATTATGTAAAAACTTGATAACTTGATAATACTCAGGTATTAAAAATTGTCACCATCATTGATTCATGCCATTATTGATCTATAACTCTGCCACTCTTTTCAGTCTCTTGCCACGTCACTCTATCAATCTATACTTTGGGCGGTGGATCATCTAGGTTTTATTACGTCTGTCGTGGCTACCGCTAAGAAATATGCTTTGATTATCGGTTATCTCGTTTTATCGGTGACAATTACATTCTTCACTTTCGTCTGCACTAGTGATGAGAAAAAATGCTACCCTTGACTCGCTGCTGTGATTGACGTTCGATAATATCAGTGATTGAAAACTGTGACTGCGTCAAATTGTCAGTATTTCGCGTTAAACGTTTCGGCAGAATCTACTAGATCGCGCTTATCACGAATTGTAACGTCATTCTTTCATAAATATTTTCGTTTCATATGCACATGCGTCGAATCACCGTTCGCACTCAAATATAATTAAAATAAAAAAATAATCACGAATCACGATATTCCCAGTTTAATCAATCACTGATAGTGAGTGTGACTCAAAGATATCAGCGATTGACGCACAGTTCGTGATTTTGAGCTTATCACTAGTCTACACTCCAGCCCACGTTTGTATTCATTCTAGTGATTTCCAAAATATTTATTTATATAATTCGACACGATGTCTTCTGAAGTTTTTGAAATAAAAAAAATCAAGGTTTCAATTCCATTTTTACCAATAAAAATGTGTTTTCACTAAAATATACATAATTGTGTCAAAGATTTTTCAAATTTAATAAACTGACCTTGCTTAGCGTGTATTGTTTAAAGGTTTTTGGGATTCATTGAAATATAAAGGTGATTACTTTTAAAAATCGAATAATAGATGTATAACTTATAACGATTACAAAATGTAAGTCTCAAATTTGTCGAAATGTTAACGCATTTATCTGGATAGAAAAAGTTCCGGGTCCGTATCCCGGTGGTAACCAAATATTTTTTTATCGATAGATTGATTTTTTTTGTATCCTTTTCTAATTGATTCATTTAATTTGACGACAGCCATTGTGTGATTGAACCGATGACACGAAACAAATGACCGCGCACGGAGAATAATTTAATACTTAATGGCGATCTCTCAATAATTAATTAGGGCCGGACCCATCGATTGCCGGAATGGGCCGGTCCGAGCTCCCACGCCCCGGGTCCTGCGTACCATACGGCACGAGGTGGAAGGGACGCGACCGCGCGACGCCCCTCGCCGCCGCGGTGCCGTAACTGTCCTACGTCCCTTTCGGAAAGTGTCCGGTCTGAGTGCGGGCGGATGTGACGTGCTAGGTAAGGGACTATAAGTAGGCACTTCCGGTACATGGCAGGGTCGAAGGTTAAAAAAAGTTATTTTATTATTGAAATACAAATTGAATGTATTAATTAGAAAAATAAACGTATAAATTCAATTTTATCGAAAAATATTGTTGTCGCTACCGACATTCGAACCTTGATCTCTTCCGATCCGGGGAACGTACATTATCCGATTATGCTATATCAACACGGTGTATGTACTGTATATGTTACACTTTTCAAATTAATACATCTATCGTTCCATTATTTGAAAGCCATCTACTTTGTTTTTACGGAATCTCAAATACCTTTGAGTAAATCGACTGCAGACGCCAGAATTATCAATTCAATTTATTAAATTTTGGACACATTGATACAACTTTATTATTAAGGAGAACACATTCTTATTGTGAAGTTGTAATTATTCAGAACAGACGGTCTGTGATGTTTTAAATACTAATTTAATGTATTAATTATAAATATATACATACAAAATAATGGAACGATACATGTATTAATTTGAAAATTTGTCATCAATCCAATGTGTTGGTATAGCATAATCGGATAGTGCACGTTTCCCGGATTGAAAGAGATCCAGGTTCGAATCCCGGTAGCAACAACAATATTTTTCGATAAAATTGATTTTATATGCATATCTTTCTAATTAATACATTCAATTTTTATTTAAAACATCGCAGACCTATGTTCTGAATAATTACAACTTCACAATAATAATGTGTTCTCCTTAATATTTTATTATTGTTTTTGAATTTACCGTTAATCTAAAATGTTTCTAAATTATGTCAAAAATTTACGATGATTGCTATGAAGGAAATCAAAAATATCCAGTATATTCTTATAGTTAATAAAAAAATTCTAATGAAAATACAATTAATTAAATTTCTTATTAAGTAAGTTTTAAACAAGTTTGAAGAATCTCTGGAACAAAACATCACAAATAACGAGAACATTCACTAAAAATAAATTATTCAAAAGCTACGGACATGTCCAGATGCCAAATTTAATTCAAAATAACGTTTTTCATCTCAAACCAGTTCTCCTCTCTCTTAACTAAAGTTAAAATTCTAAATTGTTGCCAACTGAGCTTACCTATAGGTACACAAGTGTAACAGACCAAGTCCACAATATTTTATAAGTGAACACATATACGGTTATGGAAATAATTATTTTATTGGATTATTACAAGATCAAGTTGAGTTTTAAGTCCACGTACTTTGAAATAAATATTTGTAATATTGACCCATTCTACATCTTTGCTTCAGGCCCTATATTCAGGCCTATTCTCAAAATTGCAATATTGAAATGAAGGTGATTGTTACACCAACCCTCAAAAATAGTGTTATATTTGAATGAGAGAGAGGGAGAGAGAGTGAGGGAGTGAGGGAGATAAACGTACCATAATCTGTCAAAACTATCTGTCTATTTTTGAGGGTTGGTGTAACAATCACCTTCATTTCAATATTGCAATTTTGAGAATAGGCCTGATTATATAACAAAAAATAGTTTGTCTGCTCGAAATCCTATGACCTTTTTTTTAACTACGACTCTTTTAATATGCTTAAATCTCTGACACGGTTGAAATTAGGCACATGAAGCTTGAATATTTTCGACTCATATTTTTAGTATGTATTTTCTTCTTCCATGACACTACATCCCAATGTTGGATTAAAACTCCCCCACAAATGCTCTCCACCGACTTGTCCACTCTCCCTGTCCATTCTTTTTCAATTCCCAGACCCTCCCATCTTAATACAATCCTCTTCCACACAGTCAGCTCACCTCTTCCTTTGCGCGCCTCTAGATCGCTTCCACTGGAGTATCCATTTGGCCACTTTGCCGTCCTGTCACCTGGCATTCTTTCAACATGGCCAGCCCATCGCAGTCTTTGGAACCCACAGAACCATACAATTAATTGTTTCTTGCTCGATTACATTTTCGAACTCTTTAATATATTGTATCTGTCCATAAAATATCGGATTACACCCAGTATATTCAATTCTTCTAAAAGAGTAGCAAGTTTGCATTTTTAAATGTAATTTAAATCCTGGATCAACTTCGTAAACACGCGCGGTCTAGCAAAAGAATAATATTTAAAACAAACACAATCATTCCCTGATCCGGCTCGCCCGGTTACGTGTAGGCACTAGTGATGTGCCCGCCCGGCTAGGGATGGGGCGGCAGCCGCCGGGTCAGGGTCGCCCCCGGCTGTCGATAGCGCGCCGCCCCATCCCTACGGCCTGCGGGGCGGAGGGAATTACATCTAAAAAATCTGTTCTTTTTCAAATTGCGTTTACGGTTTTTTTCTTAATTACGGTCAGCTGTGATGGAGGGCGGCCGGGGAGAAAATAAATTGTGTCGTTTTGTATTATGTTAACTAGTTTCTGGCCGGCTATACTCGGTGATAATAAAGAAACGATTTTGAAAATAGACCATATTTTATTTTGTAATATAACTCCGTTATCTACAGTGAGAATTCATGATTTATGAAGTTGTAATTATTCAGAACAGACAGTCTGTGATGTTTAAAATACTAATTTAATGTATTAATTATAAATATATACATATAAAATCAATCAAGGTATTTGTGATTCCGTAGAAATAATGTAGATTGCTTTCAAAAATAATGGAATAACAGATGTAATAATTTGAAAAAAGTGTAACATACAAGTTCGAAAATTTGTCATGAAAAATACTGGCGTTATAACACAATTAGTAGTGTACTTCCCCGGATTGGAAATAGAGATCCAGGTTCGAATCCCGGTAGCGCAAAAATAATATTTTTCGACAAAATTGATTTTATATGTATATATTTATAATTAATACATTAAATTAGTATATAATGAATTCAATTTAAATAACATTTTAAATATCCTTTCATTCATTTTCTTTATTATTTTCTCAAACATGTCGGATTTATATCACTAATGTGAACCATTTCATTATTCTACTGCCACTGATATTTAATTCCACTACGGCTCTAGTCTTTCATTTTCATCCGCCTGGTTCAAGCATAAGCGGCGACCGATAGATAACCTTCCTGTAAATGAAATAAAAATCTTTATAACGAGCAGTAGAATTGTTGGCCTAAAGTTTTATAAAGCAAATAATTAAATGGAAAAGTAAGACAGCGAGATCCCGCGGTAATTAACTGAACCAGGAGATCCAAATAAAGAAAGGTTCGAAAACTATGCGCTTATGGCCGGTGTACTCGGATGAGAATTTAATGAGATTCTCGTCTCGAGACAATCTCTAAAACGGAGATTATGCTCCCATGAGATTTTTTTGGAGGAACGCCAAATCTCAAAGTTTAACCATATGTTATGAATCTTTATTTTTATAGTTTGTTTTGCTTATTTTTATATATGTATTCCATGCAACTGTGTATGTAGCTGCTCATGTTTTTTTTTTTTAAATTATACCAAACCTATTTTGTAAAAGCCTATAATGGCGTTAATAAATTATTAAAAAAGAAAATAAATAAATCAATTGTCAGTCCATTGATGATTGATGTTCGGTTCAGGAGCTGTTGAAACAGAGTAAGTGTTTGTAATTTAATGCCTTCTGTTTATCTAACATTTCAAAGTGTAAAGTTGTAGGTTATGTTTTATTATTATCAGAATTAATGGTTAGGCGTTAGGTTAGGCGTCGGTAGATCGCGGCTCTTTTCACGGGCATTTGCGACTCTCCAACTCCAGCTCACATTTGCCACACTCACAATTGAAGAAGAAAATTAATTGCCGGATCATTTACAATCATGGCTAAAATTAACCAAGTAGTTACCTATCAGACGTAGCATTCAAGGTCACCGCTCTGACTAGTCAACGTAACAAAGTCCAAAAAATGTTTTATTAGTGTTTAATTATTTATGTTTTCTTGTATTGTATTATACTTTTTTAAGTTAGCTTACGACTGTATTGTGAATTTGAGTTTTAAATAAAAATTTAGGTTGTATCTGATTTTTTTTCATCATTAAAATGTATATAGCAACATTGAAAATGTTGAGATTCTATTTACTTCCTTTTTGGCTCTTTTCACTAGAAAGTCTGCCGACCTAGGTCTAGGTCTAGGTATAGGTAATAGTATATTTATCGTGCCTCGCTGACAAATCGAACGTCGTATACACAGGATTCAATTGTTTTCTCGTTCTATAAAACTCAAGATGATCTCTGATTTTATCTCCAGATCAAAATTCTTAACACGGGTATTGATATTTACCTCAACTAAATCTTTGAGATTTATCTCATTGTGTTTCATACAGTAGACGCGGGCTATTACCGTGGATAGGAACATCAGAAAAATTGTCGGTCGTAGCTGATGTCCCGCAAAAACGAACGGTAAGGAATTAGCTTTCTTTCTGTCCTGCGAGCAGTAGTGGATAGTAAAGTATGGAGAATTTGGTCAGCCAGAACTCACACTGAAGTGAACTGAAGTGGGAAGTTATCAGGTGAATAAACTGATGGGCACTAATCTGCGAGTAACAAAACAGTGCTACGATAAAAGAGAAGAGTTGTCGGTATACTTGTTAGTTTTTATCAAAAATTCGAGATCTAAAATAATTTTAATTTAGTTTTTATTTGTCATACAAGACTAAACATATTGCCGAGGTAATAATAAATAACATTGATCCAATAACAAATATTTTGTTATACATTTTCATTTCAAAGCATTCGAAATGAATTAATGATTGTTCAAGTTCCTAAGGGAATTTTATCAAACGATAAACCATAAATACAATATTTTTTTAAGATTGCTTTCGCTGCTTTAAAAACCATTTGATTTCATGTCGAAAGGCCGGCAAAAAATATTATAAGACGTTATCGCGTCGCACTTGCGTTATTTTAATACCCCAGTCGGTTTATATACCCTGAGGTCAATATTATATGACCTTTAATCGGCTGTTATCTGCGAGCTCTTATTACCAGTGACTAATTTTGATAAAACAAGTCTGGCATTGAGACACCTATTATTCAGCTCATAAATATGTCAAAATAGCACAATAATTGCACACGATATACTGAATTTATATATTTATTACTTTGGCTTCTAGAAAATACTGTTTATCTTCAGTTCAAAATATCATCAAGTTGATAAAAAATATTGTATTTAACAATCAAATTATTTGAAAATGAAAAATGTATAGTATTTTATAATTACAAATCTGAAAACTATTAAAATTATCATATGAAATCATCAAAATACACAATAAAATACTCTAATTTAATTTTATCTGTATATTTCTTAAAAATTGAGGTTTTTTGGTATTTTTTTTTAAAAGATGATAGATTTTTATTTTAAATAGAGATGCGTACATATTAATATTCTTACAATTTTCAAACTGAGTTAAACGCTTGTGCTATGAAAATAGGACTAACTTGCTGGTCTCTTGGAATGAGGCTAGATTCCTCAACCATAAGATCACTAAGTGAGTGTCTTATTTATCTATGTTTTTAGCGGTCTGATTAGAAACTATAATTTCATGAATGACAAGTTTTAATATTCATATTATTGTATATTAAAACTCTTAAAGGGTATTTTAGAATGGTGAATAAAATGTGGAATGACAAACGTCGCGATTAACGCAGCCCGCCCGTCTTAGGACGGGTAAAAAATATTTTTTTGTAATAACCCGCGAGCTACACATTGACAAACATGATTGATCCCTTATAATATTATTATTATTTAATTGTAAAAAATACATAAATGTGTATTATATTTTTTAGATTTTAAAAATCAACTTTGTGGTTAAAATCCATTTTCAGATTGTCAACTTTGTTTTATTAACCATTTAATGAATTAAATACATCTACCGATTTCGAAAAATGAGTATAATATAAATAAAATACATAAAAGGTCGAAATTTTAACGTAAGAGTCTTTCTGAATTTGTCAATTATTTATTAGAAAATGATCATACTTTTGATAAAAATTTAGGATTGTCTATTTTACGTATAAACATTGTTGGTCTTAAATGGAATAATTTAGAATTATTTGAAATAAATGAAGCATGCAAAACTAAGCAAAATATTATAAACAACTAACTAAATTTAATCACAATTCGCATTCTAAAATTTTATTCCTAAATATTATTCGAATAATTTTGTATCATGAAGTGATAATTTAAGTTAGGTACTAAATTTATTTTGATATAATTATTGGTTTTTAAAAAATATATATATTTTTTTAAATAGATTCTGTTAAAGAAACAATATAATATATGTTTTTGATTAGTTGATGACATCCTGAAGAAGAAAATGTTATTTTTCGAAACTGGTTGACGTACTTAATTCATTAAGTGGTTAATAAAACAAAGTTAACAATCTAAAAAATGTATTATATTGAATGCCGTCAGTACTAAATTTTGCTTAGTTACTTTTTAGAATCCTGATGAGAATATATCCCATACATCACACCCATATATCGCATCTCCTACCTAGACCAAATAATGAATACTTATTTATTATTTAGGGCCTTCGCAAAACAAAGGCACTCCTTTCCCCATAAAAATATAACTATATCTTACACCCGAGCAATGCCGGGTATGGATCGTTAGTATTCGATAACGAGGAACGATGAAAATATCGAGTGGAAAAATTTAATTAAATGTTCTGAAATCATGAATTGATAGAAAACTTTTGTTAGTTCGAATAAAACGTGAATTCACCCCTGGTTCGCCATTCACCCTAGTTTCACCCCCACCCCCACCCCCACAGCACCAGCAAGAAATCAGGACATGCAGCGTCACAACACGACACATCCGATTAATATGATGTGCATGTTTGACGTTTAACAGACATTAACATGACAGCTTATCGGGAAAACTCCGATAAAAGTGACGTTCGTTATTTTTATTAACCCTTCCCCAGCCATGTAATAATATATAATATAAGTTCATTGAGTTTGTAATATTTCCATTAATACACGCAATATGAAATTCACATTCTTCTTAAATAAAAATAAATAACCGTAAGTGCTTAAAATAACTATACAACAAACTGACTATGGAAATAAAAGATTCAACAAATGGAGTAATATTTAAAAAAATAAGTGTAAAATGGATTAAAGAATTGGACAACGAAATGTTAAGTGTACTAACAACGAACACATAGTTAATACAATATAATATAAGGTGTCTTATATATAACTAAAAATAATGTAAGTCACCAATTATTCTCGGAAATGTCAACAAACACTTGAGCAGTCCTTAAACAATAGCCCACCTCGATGTGGGGGGGCATTATTTTTATTATATTAATCAATAATAATGACAAAAAAATCCTACAATAAATAATTATTTTTTAATTCAATCAGAAGTATAATTGAAAGGGTGGATGTCATATTCTTTAAAAAATACGCTTTGAAATAAGATCGTATATTAATTTCGTAATGAAAAAAAGTAAAAACCTATAATTGTTTCTCTCCAAAAATATATTTTCTGTTACGGTACGGCAAGGGTTAAAACAGTTTACGAGCGGGCTGCAATATTCTGTGAAAATTTGAATTACATATTCAGGAAAATAGTACGATATTTTATTCGTTTTTTTGCATTGCCTAGTTATTACGATCATTAAAAATATTATATATCAAATTGACGTATATGAAAGACGCACATAGGTCATAATAATTACCCACTTACGTACAATAAATGAATATGAATTATTTAATTTATTGTGTCATCTTGGGATTTGAAGTCCACGGTTGGCAGTGAATCTTTTATTTTTATTTTTTATCTTTGTTTTATTAACAACTTAATTGAGTTTAAATACATCTACCGTTTTCGAAATATACCATTTTCTTCTTCAAGATGTCATAACTAACTAAAACATATATTATTGTTTCTTTATCAGAATCTATTTTTAAAAAATCTATTTAAAAAAAAACAATTATTTAAAAAAAAAAAATTTAGTACCTAACTCAAATTGTTACTTAATACAAATTTACTCGAATAATTTTTAGGAAAAAATTTTAGAATGGGACTCATAGTTATTATTTAGTAGTAATTAGTTTTTTTTTTTTTTAAATAGAGTTTTTAAAAAATAGATAAAGAAACAATAATAAATGTTTTAGTTAGTTATGACATCCTGAAGAAGAAAATGTTTTTTTTCTAAACCGGTAGATGTATTTAAACTCAATTAAGTGGTTAATAAAACAAAGATAATAAATAAAAATATGAATCTTAACCACAAAGTTAACATTGCTAATTTTAAAAGTAATCTTTTACTTATCTACTATGAAAATTTAGTTCAGTTCAGTGACGATAATTCAGCGTTTATTAATAAAAAAATCGTTTTCCTAAATACTTATAAACAATAAATTATATTAGCAAAATACTTGTATCAAGCGTATTGATGTTTGCAAGCCTATCGGCCACTACCTGTCTTGCTACAATGCACAAGATGTTTTATTTAATTAATCGATATCTTTTAAATTATCATGTAAAGTTTATTATTCAATTCTAATATTTAAAACTTGTCCTAAGATGGACGCCGATACCGTACATAGGACGACTTCTGTGAAATAATGTAATAATTTTAATAATGCCCTATTTACGGTACAACATAACGACAGTGTTCTAATTTTCGAATTTCTGACATACACTTGAATTTGAAAAATATACCTTCAGAATAAAAATGTCGCATGTACACAGAATTTGTACATTTCAAAGGAAATTAACACTTAAAATATCAGTTTTCTTTCAAATTTCCTTACACCATAATACACTATATTATTATATGATATAAGATATTTGATTCTCGCCGCAGAAGAATATTTACAGATATTTTATTTATTTCATTTATTCATGTTAGATATTTTTATGTGATATATTTAGTGAACGGTTGTTGATGGACTAGAAAAATTTCATACACATTGTAAAAAAAATATGTTTATAGAATTACGTATCAATAAAAGATTATAATTAGTATTTTATGATATACCGTGACGTCGATAAAAGTTTTGTATATATTTTAGCCTTCAAAGTGTCGAGGATTGTTCGTTTCATGACGTCACGCCCGGTAAGAAAAGTCGACAGCCTGGGGTCACCGTGCACTCTGTAGACGTTCACGGACTTTCCGCATCGTCGGCAATTGGGAAATTTTTCAACTGTCAGGCGTAGCAAGGTCCCAGCAATTTGTTCGTATTAGCGAGAAGTACGCCCAAATGTTCCAGAAAGATACCTAAAAGTGCGCAGGGGTGGACCGCCGATATATAAACAAGGAGGAAGGGGGTTAATTTTGTATCACTTTCTCATACACTATGTAATAATAATTATTATTAAAATATTCATATATCACGTTTAGTGGTGTAGTGGGGCGGCGGTTGGCCAGGGGCGCTACCTTGGTAGTACTTTTGACATGGAACTTACAAATATTTCGCATAGAATTTTGTACATCAAATATCGTGCAGTGGACGGGTACAACAAGAATGCAAAAAAAATATATACAGGACCGGAGTATTTCACAAATTACGTGTCATTACGAGGAAATTTTTTTTTTGTTTTTTTTTTGTTAATAATCAAATCATCTGGGTGCGTGGCGGAATCCAATTATTTCAACCACTGGCCACGTGTACTTGGAGACATTTTAAAATTATTATAACTCGCTAGTTTTTCTGACATATGCATGGTTTTAGCGTTTACAAAAGCTAATTTATTGCTGGCTAATATCATTTCTTAATAACAAAAAAGAGAGGGGGGGGGGATTAAAATAAAATATCGCCCTGGTACTTTGCATTTAGCACTATATTACTGGTTTATTTTTATTTTATTTTTTAATATATAGATTATCAATAGGTCAATTAATCACCCTGATGGATAGTGTCCTAGTGAGAGATTAAGATAAAAATATTATAAGACATTTAGAGAAATAATATGTTACTGGAAACACTTTTTTATTGAGAATTTATAAACACTGAAAAGCAAAGTTACAAAGTTTACGTGACACGCGACAGTTCTCGGCGTACCTGTTTTACAGTACAATACTGTACTTTATTATAATACGCCACGCCTACGTCAGAAACGTCCCTGCGTATGACGGTGCACAAACCATTTTGTATTGCCATAACTTATCGCTAGAGGGTATCGACTCGCTGGCGCCACTCGCCAAAAATTGTCCGCGAAGCTGCCGACCTAGCAATAAGTAACATCGATCGCTTTCTACGTAAATTATATTTGAATACGTAATATTACATAAAGTAATTGAGTATCAGTATCTGAAATATTTAAAAAATGAACTCAGAATAATCTGGATGGATAGAGTTACGAATGAAAATGTTATGGTTCGGATGAATCTTAAAAAATAAGATGAATTAACAATAATCCGATAACTTTAATATCTCGGACATGTGACGAGATATCCGAGATCTTGCACCTCACAATAATAATAATAATAATATGTTTATTCCAGCGTGATCAGGTTTTTTTTAACCCGATTCGCCATACAGATAATACATATTATTAACACATTAAAGTTACAAAATAAATATAATGCTATGAAAAAGAAAAAAGAAAAAAGAAAAAGAAAACCAAGGAAAATATTAATAAATAAAAATAAAAATATTACATATATAACTACTTCAGTCACGGCCATTGTTGTATATGTAGCTATTCTGTAGGCGTTGCCATTCTCCGGTCAGGGAACCATCTTTCCATGAGAGCGCCGCGTGCACCAGAGAGTTGGTGCTGAGCTCCAGCCGCAGCTTTACGCCCGCAACTCGATATCTCAGAAGTGGAACGAATCCATGCATACGGCCTTCGGTAAACATTGTAGATGCGCTGCAATAACGCGCCAATCCGAACAGTATTCTGTATGGTATAATGCAGGGAAAGGTGATGGTTTCGCCAGTCTACTGTAGAGTTTTTCCGCGTCGCAGTGAACATAGCAGTGATGATAGCCAACAGATTGAACGTTGAACGGATAGGGCACGAGAAGTAAAACAAAACTTAACTTACGGTAAATGAAGAACATAAGGAGGAATTTCTAAGTGGCGAAGAAGGCGAAAGAGAAGAAAAAAGGAAGAAACCGTGTTGCTTATAAAATACTAGACGTACTGGTACTGGTTTGATTTGAGAATATTACATTTTTCTAAAGAGGCTCGCTGAAAAAGGGGTTTGCGTGAGCCCCCTCCAGCCTACTCTCGCTGGTGCAAAATCTGTCTACGTAAATAGCTTTGGCAATTGGTCGTCGGGGAAACTTTTTTCGCATACAAAAAGAATTTTTAAAAAAGTAAGGGTGTTTTTTCACAAAAACGTAAATGAAATCGAGATATTTAATAGATCCTTTTAAGAACAGTAGAATTTCAGAAATTGTTTGTTTGACGTCACTCGGTTGAACGTTGCTGTGGGCGATTTGAAAGGTTTTCCTATCTGAGTAAAAAAACGACCGGGAACGTGCCCCGGGGCTTGTTGTGGTAATACAGCTCTAGAACAGTATTATCGCAGTACGATATAATACCCACATTATTTATTTATTTATTACAAATAGCTTTTGCATAGATTTTTTTCCACATCCACTACGACACAGTCACTTCACAATAAAATAAATAGAACAATTCAATTAAAATGATATTGCGACGTTAAAAACACAACATGTACTTATAATATAAATTAAATTAATCAATTAGTAAAATCCACTTCTTATGTATATATTTCTAGTTGATTTAATTCGTATTAAAAATACTATAAATTGCAAATTCATAAAAAAATGTGTTCTCCTTAAAAAAACATATACTTACAAATAAAAATAATGGAAATAAGATCAAATTAAGATTAAGGATGACAATTTAATGTTCTAATTAAAAATCGATAAATTTCAATAAAATAAATAATGTATCCCGAAATATATATTATATTTACTGTTTCCGAGGTAAATTTGTAAAACTCCATAATCACAAAATAATATCCGATTGACGTAAAAACAACACAGTGGTTTAAAAAAAGTTAAATATAAACACAATTTTAAATTATGTCTAAACCACAAAGTTAACGCTACAAACATCAACAATTGAAAATAATATATTTGTTTTTTATGCTACTCGTTAAATTTATTCAAGATGCGTAGAATCAAACAACAAGTGTTTTATTTTTACATATATTATTAGGAAATTAACTATATTTGTTTTCGATTTTATGAAATCTCGATGTAGAAAAATCAATTTGTTTTTTTTTAGTTTATATTAATTATAATTAAACGTTAATTTGGCCCTTAGAAATTATAAGAGATTTCGTTGTCTTTCTAATGATACCTACAGTATTCGTATGAAATGTCAAAGCCACCTCAATTAAGGTCTTTCTATATGCAGAAGTAACGATTCCATTCCGAGAGCGTCCCTTATCAAGGTACTTTTTACACGGTCCATAAATGTCACTCCTTTCATTAACGCTATTCCCCTAAGATATCTGATTTCGACAGCCACTGGATTCTAAATCTTTTCTCTCCGTGAGAATCCTAATTGGTGAATATATATTTTAAAAAGTCGAATCTCCTAAAAATCAGGTTAGCAGAAGAAATGTTTAACATAAAACAATTTATTTTTTTGAATTATTTTTATTCCCGTTTGTCTTTTCCGCTGGGACACTCCCTTAACAAGGGAGAGAAATAGTCTCCGACTATATTAATGGTGTATAAATTATACATTTAACCAGAGAGAAGAGTTAAAACATAATTACTGTAGATTATTTTAAAAATATATTTCTATTACAAATGGCTGGCTTATAGCCTCCAGGCAATTACAGAATCCGAATTCGGCGGAGATTAGTCTGAATTCTAATTAGAATTTTTATACGTCTATGACTAACTACTATTTCCCAGAAATAAAAATTTTCTACTGGAATTTACTAAATAATGAAAATTTCATTTATTGTATTAAACTAAATAGCACTTTACTTATAATGTGTTTTATATATTTGTGCACTTTTATCTACATTTACCTAATGCTATAAATAGTTTTACCTTTCTTCTTTAACCTTCCTTAATCCAAGTAAGTTCTTTTTATCATCAAATGAATTATATTTCCAGTTCGTTTATCTATTCTCAATCGTACTTTAGAATAGAGCGTGGAAAATTACAACTTTTGTCATTACTGAAATGTTTTGTTGTTTCACATGTTTTTCCGGAGAGGTTTTCACGGGACCGTGTGGCCTAATGGATAAGGCGTCGGACTTCGAATCCGAAGATTGCAGGTTCGAGTCCTGTCTCGGTCGAAAGATTATAAATTTATTTATTTTTAACGCAAGTCAAGAAACACCTGAGGAAATATTGAATAATGTCAACTGTCTAATCACTTACTTGTCATGGAAATGAACTAATTTGAATTAAAGTGTATTTTACTACACACATGCGTACGTATTACCACGGTATATATATAAGCAGAGATATAAGTTATGGTGAATTATTATTAGGAGAACACGTTCTTATTGTGAAGTTGTAATTATTCAGAACAGACGGTCTGTGATATTTTAAATATGAATTAAATAGATTAATTAGAAAAATATACACATAAAATCAATTTTATCGAAAAATATTGTTGTTGCGCCACCGGGATTTGAATCTGGATCTCTTTCCTAACCGGGGAAGGTGCATTATCCAACTATGCTACAGCGACAATATTTTTTGCGACAATTTTCGAACCTATATGTTACCTTTTTGATTTACCTATGTATTAATTAGCATAGTTGGATAATGCACCTTACCCGGTTAGGAAAGAGATCCAGATTCGAATCCCGGTGGCGCAACAACAATATTTTTCGATAAAATTGATTTTATATGTATATCTTTTTAATTAATATATTTAAGATAAATTATTTTTTCTTTCGTTTTCCTTATGCCTACAATATTTTTTAGGTATACAGTAGTATACAAAACATCTAAAATATTTGCCTCAGCATAGACACAGCCCGGTGAGGCTGGCATTACGTACACGATAATGTATAATATTATAATTTGTAATCAATTCAAAGATAGATAAAATCACATGCAGTAATCGCCGATGGCCGATTGCTTTCTGCTAATTACAAATATAACTTCATTTTGGCACTCTATAGATGTGGCGTACATACCGCTTCATAATACGTATTGCGTGTTATTTCTCCATCGTTCGCGCAATTTTCGTCTGCCAAAAATGACAGACATAACAGAAGATTGAAATAATAAAATTGTTGCGCAAGTCTTTGAAAAACACGTTGCACTGAGACGGTTGATAAAAAACGAGAGAATTGGGGAGAAAGCTCGGGTTGGGTGAACTCTCCACGTGAAGTATTAAACTGTTGAAAAAATACACAAATTATTGCCAACTGTTAGTTGTCATTTGACTCCACTTTGGGCAGTAATATTCCGTGTTAAAAATTGAAATCATTTTAGTTGCATTTTACATTTTCTCAAAATTACCTAAGTAAATGAAAATTACGGCGCCTCCTTCTATGTACCTAATATTTTGACAAATATCTGTAAGTTTTTTATTACTCTTTAAATATATTTTTTTAAATACTCTTTTATTTTACATTATTCCGTGTACTATATTAAAATTAACGATAAAAATTCAGATGATAATAATACAGATTTAATTTATAAGCCGACCCTACACTAAATATGAATTTACGTATTATTTATTTACTAAAGTTCTATCGAACTTTCCGAGAACTCGCTGTTACATATTTAATAGAAGAATTTTCCGACGCCGGAGCCACCTGTCTGAGACTGGAGAAAGTTTTCCAAACTCGGCGCACGCGCAGAAGAAAATGAAATAAATTTTTCAAATATTTCTTCAGATTATAGGCCACTAACGGTGTTTTTATGACGACAAATAATAAATAATGTAAACAAAGTGCAGAAAAAACGTAAAAAAATCGCGTCAACTTTTCGACCGTGACAGGACTCGAACCTGCAATCTTCGGATTCGAAGTCCGACGCCTTATCCATTAGGCCACACGGTCCCGTGAAAGCCTCTTCGCGAAAGCTTATCTACTACTATTTGAGAGCTTTCATACCCCTTTGTTCATACAATAAATATTACAGTATATTTATACTGCCGTGCGCACGTTTTCTCTCGTCTCTTATTTTCATCCCTTTTCTCCTCTGCCACAACATCTGTAGCATGTGAATTTGATTCGCATCGGTTGAATTTACTGTGAATACGTGAGACTTAAGAACATATAAGATAAATATAAAACACAAATACACATGCGTACAAATATTTTACAATTCCATGTAGTTTATTAAGTTTCTACATCAAGTGAAGAGGCTTCATTTAGGGGGATGGGGTAGTTTTTTTTTCGAAATCAGATATAGACGGCAATTTTCCTCTTGAACGTCAAGTGTGCAAAATTTCATTAAGTACCAAAATTCTGCTTTTAGGGGTGGGAAAGGGGATAGGGTTGGTTTTTCGAAATCTCATGTAGACAGTGGCCTTCGTCTTGTTTTTAAGGTAAAGTGTGTAAAATTTCATCAAGCTCGGAATAAAACTATAGATTTGTATAAATGACAAACAAACAAACACTCTTCTATATATATATAGTTTATACGTATCGTATATTATTTATTTCTTCGGTATACACTGCTACGAAATAAAAGGTCCCAAAGACTTATTTACAGTGTACTATAATATTTTGTTTTTATATATAATAAAATAATATATGTAATATTTAGAAATAATAAAAGTTCTACCACTGCTAACCTACTTTTATTCTTCTAATGCATTATTTCTGTTTTTTTTTGTAATTTATGGATTTTATATCTATATGGAATCATTCCACAGAACAATTTAGCTAAATATCAAGTAATTTGCGTTTAATGTACGTTCAAACCAAATTAAATTATGACATCTGCAATAAAACTGTAAAGTGAAATAGAATTTAAAATGTGCCCCATAAAAATTGGAAAATTCAATTACAATAACCGTATTTCTATATTTTTTTATCAGATTTTTTTCAAATATAATTCATTTTGTAAAAATGTTTGTTTTATAAAATATGTTACTGAAAGATCTTTTTCTTCTTCTTCTACTTTTAAATAGGCAATCCACCCTCCGAGAGTGATTTGTGTCATTATTTTATAGAGAAAAATACAATAATATATAAAATATGCTATTATATATATTAAATGTGGCGAGTTGAGGGAAAGAAGATGACACAAGTTAACCGGAAGTTGAAAATTACCATTGACGAGATTACTGTAAAAAAACCTGTGATCCGCAATGGACAAACAAAATGATATGGTCAATGGTTTTCTCCTCGGCACCACACTCACACATTGGGGAATCTATTAAGTTCAATCTGAATAAATGTGAGGCTACCTGGCAATGCCCAATTTTCACTCTAGAGATATTTGATATTGTTTTTTCGGATACTTTCCTTTTTGTGAACCAGGGAGTGCGGGGAATAGATCTTTGAATACTGAAAAATCTTCCTTTTGTAAATTTAGATTTTTTTCTCTCTCAATTTCATTGAAATTTCTGATATTTCTAAGATGAATATTGACACAAGTGTCATAATGTGCGATTAAAATGGAAAAAAAATATTTTGTCGACCGAGACAGGACTCGAACCTGCAATCTTCGGATTCGAAGTCCGACGCCTTATCCATTAGGCCACACGGTCCCGTGAAAGCCTCCCCGCCGGAACAGATGTGATTCGTATTTTCCCAAGATTTCCGAGAAGGTTTAGAAGTTTGGTCCATAAATATGTTTAATACTCGGCCCTTTCGAGTAGTTACAGACATTTAGTACCGAATGTAAATGAAAATGTTTCTTACTTTTTGTATAATTCTTTGGAATCTAATCATAATAAGTGTCTTTATAGTTAATTCTGACAAAATTTAATCGCCTACTCATAATAGGGTAGTTACAATAAATATCACTAAAAACAAAGGTATTTTGTAAATTAAATTATACTGCTTAATATAATTATCGCAATCTGCTTTACAATTGGTAGTTAAATGAAGAGGAATTTAAAAAGATTGGCTTATAAACTATAAGTTATTTTCAACTACTTAGTCAAAAGATATAACAGCCATTATGTTGCTTGTACACGCGTGAGATTTGACTTGAAATCCGACTTCTGTTTGTCGGGTTTGAAAAAATACATTATAAAACTCAATTACCGCATCGCATATTGCATATACATTAAGGATTCTTACTGATACAATGTTTAATAATGTGTAACTATGTTTTTTTGATTATTCTTAAATTTTTTCATCTCATGTTCAAAGTATCAAGAATAATTGTTACATAATACGGATATATAAAATGGTATTTTTTTAAAATTAAGTTTATGTATTAGCACTAGAGTACGTAATTTTTTTCATAATTTTTTTGGCCAATTATACATTATATATTTTTATTAATTAGATTAATTAACCTTTTATATGCCGTGAGTGCGTTAACGCGCCAAACTTTGTATGTCACGCCAAGCTATAAGATTTGGATCTTGCAAACTCGCAGGGATTAAAGTCTTATTTTTAAATCATTTTGCCATCCGTGAATGACAGGTTACTACTTTTGATAGACAAGTCAAGACCCTTAAATCCTAGTCTTACTCTATGTGGCGTCTTCCAATTCAAATAGAGTCGGCAGTTAAAAGGTTAAGAAAATAATATTAAAATTATTTTGTATATCAATTATCACAAATTTAATTTTTGATAAGAAATTATTATACTTGCAGAAGGTTGCGTTCCTTAGATGCTGGCTAAAGGAGGACCGGGATGGATCCATACTTCGAAATCTTAATAAGAATGAGATAATGGAGTCAACTTTTTTTTAATTTCGAAAAATCTTATCCACAAAACTGAAAGAATTTTTTCAATATCTTGAAATATGGCAGAATTACAGATGTTAAAAGTTGCATTTTTAAAAACGTTTGATTTATACCGTTTTATCGTGTGACGTCACATTTTTCGAGTCCACAACTTGTACTAATATTGTTAGTACTGGCCGGTACGTACGAGAGATGTGACATCGCACGGTGGATATGATAATCCGAGCGTTTTTCAACAAGCCCAACTTTGAACGCCAATATCTTCGAAAGTATTGCACATTTTGAAAAAATTAAAAAAGCATGGTAATTTTTTTCTACTACAAAAACTCATTTCTAACATGCTCCACTACCTCATTGAGATTGCAAGAAGCGCACTTGTGTGAAAATGAAGAATCTCTTCTGCAATCGCGACATGTCTGAACTCTCGTTGCAAGGCAATAAAATGCTACGTCATACCCATGCTGCTCTATGGAGAAAAAATTTATCAAATGAAGGAGAGCTGCGTATTTTTGACACATTTTCCGTAATGAGAAATATGGTTAGCACTATTTGAAAATGTCTAAGAACACACAATTACTGGATTTTTACCTACAAAGGCACTGTTATTAAACAAATATCAGATATCTTATAGAGACAAAGCTATCTGTTATTATATTTAATGGAAAATATATGGAAGTATGAGGTAATTACAGGGCTCACGACCTGTATATCACTTTATGTATATATATATATATTTAAACAGTATATATGTCATCACTAAAAGGAAAAATGAATTATCAAATTTAGTCCATACATGGCGACGGTGTAGTGGTACTCGAAGCGAGTGCACATACTAACAATATATATACAATTTTCTAAAATTTGATAAATGTGGGGTAAGAATTGGTGAACGTTATATATATATAGAGTGATCACTTAAGCCAGCCGAATACAGGTCGTAAGCCCTGTGATTACCCCATACTTCCATATATTTTTCATTAAATATAATAAAAAATGGCTTTGTCTCTATGTGATATCTGATATTTGTTTAGAAATATGATTTCTTATGTTTTATATCTCAGCTAATTATGTAGAGACGTAGATATAAAGATTAAGAAGTTATGTTGACTGTAAAATCAGAAAGATAAATTAGCATTCTGCAACATAGAATATGTCACAGGAAGAAGAAGATTATCTTTCTAAAGAAATAGTAATATTGTAACTATATTTTTTCGACTGAGAAAGGACTCGAACTCGCAAACTTCGTAATCGAAGTCCGATTCCTTAACCATTAATTCACACATCCGTAATAGCAAATGTAATATAATAGTTTTCCGTATTTCTCGCCGACAATATTTAGAGAAATTGGATCGTCAGTTTCCGATTACCCTTTGTGGAAAGTCGCAGATGTACAAGGATTGCACGGATGAAGAAATCGTAAAACTCGGCACGATTTTGAAAGGGCACTTGGGAGCCTCAAAATCAGACGAGCGCTGGTAGATAACAAGGTGAATGGTGTAGAAAAAATATTCTATAATATGTACTGGAAATATATAGATATATTTGTCTGCGTGTAAAGGAATTTCGCTTCAAAAAAATGAAATATTTACTATATTTTAACGTCATTATATCCCGGTTACCTAATAATATTTCGTCTCTCAAACGACCTCCAAAACTTGTGAAAAGCCGTGGAAGGTCGCGCCCCGTGAAGCATCCCTCCGGGCAGTGGCGTGCCGTCCATAGTAAGCTGTTACAACCGGCTGTATCTATCAATATGGACAAAAGCAGAAAACAGACAAAATAAAATAACTTTCAAAGTAGTCTAACTTCACACATGGTGCTTGCGTTATGATGTTACAAATTGACTGGTTAAGTGTTGTCTTGCGAATTATTTATTATATCAAAGCCGACGTAAAGGTTAGAATAAGTAAAAAAAAAAAAAAAACATTATGTATCGCAAATTATTGTGAAAATGATGGGCCATGGTCGTTTTGCTTCAACTGAGCCACGGCTCATGAATTTTATTCCCAAAAGCGGTTCACGTTATAAGCAAGTTTATGTTGAATCTTAATCTTTGCGACAGCGAAGTGTATTACATAAAAGCCGGATTAATTATGAAAACGGACTCTATCAGACCCTCTTGTGTCCGTCCTGGAAAAAAACCAGACTTCCAATATTATATACATTGTGTCGTCATACAAATTTAAAATACACGCATAGAAATATAGAAATACACACGTTAATGAACTGTCGACAATATTTGAATTAGATAACTCAGACTCAAAATTTATGCATGCGCATTTTGATGTTCTGAAAATAAAAATATATCTAATATTGGTATACCTAAAAGTATTCATTTTTGGAACTATTTTATTTGAATGAATCGCCAGTAGTGTCCGCACGCCGTGCCACTGCCCAGACCGCCCGAGCGTCCCGAGAGGCTCCAAATTTTCTCTCGAGAATCGGGAACTTGAACTGGAAAAGGCTTTGCCTCGAGGCCAACTTCCCCTGAGTCAAAGAACTGGGAGTTTGTGCTTTCAAAGGGAAAATAATTAATCGGAATCGAAATATTTTACCTTTACTCGAAAAATAAAATGTCGTGGGAAAAGTCGTGGACTTCTCTTAACTATACTTATTTTTTCAGTGTATTTAGTGTTTAAAAATTGAAAATTTACAATGTGTAGTTTTTTAAAAACTACACACAGTATATACTTCAAATGAAATGTAACTCCCGAATTAAATGGGATAAGATTCAAATCATTTACAGTTTTTTTTTAGAGAATTCACAAATCTTAAATTTATAAAGTGAGGCTTTTTAATTTAACAAAGACAATCATAGATATATTCGTATATTTAATTCATTTTAGTTTAATTAATGTTGCAAATTAAAACAGGGAATGGATATTAGATTAAATATGGATTTATAGAAATAACGAAACTTTAAAAGGAAACGATAAACAGCTGATTTAGAGAAATATCAGTAACGAAAGACTCACCCCAACAACTGAAATAATCGATTAACCTTTCAAAATATAACTGACTGAGTGTTCCTGGAATTTACAAAACTTGTTTCGAAAAGTTGGTTTATACTTAACAAGCAAAGCACGTCACGGGCGAAGAGGAAAGTTCGCATCTGTCACCGGCATTGGTAAAACAAGGAGCAAATGTATTGATTGACCCCGCAGCCAGCACACCATAAATCATTACAAAATACACTTACAACAAATTACGATGGTCCACAAGGAAACATTTTTGTTATATTTAGCGGACTTATGGCTCATGTCCATGGATGAGATTTGTCTCGGAGATTCGACTCGAGTGCGTAAAAAAGACAATACAGACTTGAGCTTAATCCCATAAATTTTGTGCGTAGATATACAATAGTAGACCAAAGTTACATTGAGAATTCATCCTAGACACGGGTCATTAGACGAATTTGACATTATTCGACACATTTTTCGATGATATTGATGTATTAAAGGTAACTTATAAAAACCGATAAGAGTCAAGCTATTGTTATAAAATTATAACGCAAATAAATAAGATCTGACCTAAATATCTTCGATACAAATTAAATGTATCAATTCACAATAATAATGTGTTCTCCTTAAAAAATAAATATCTTCGTTACACGTCCGTTCGACGGACGTACACTAACCGAATACAGATGCTAATAGTATCTAAACTGGTCGACATTAAATTAATACAAAAGTCGTTATTTTTGAAAATTAATATTATGTCTAACCTGCTTACTTTCAACTGTTTTAAAGAATATATATTTTTAAATTCTACTTTATTGAGAACTTGTTTTGATTAATTTGTAATTGTGGTCTAGGGTAGCGTGGGGATAAAAGTGGCACTTTTTACAAATGACAGGCTAACGTGATTATAGAGCTTTTGTGTTATACAATACTTAATGCGTGTTAAAGATGATGTATCGGAGATATATTTAATATACTAAAAACAACTGAATGGCATTGAGTTTTCTTTTTATTTAAAAATCAATCAGATTAGTCAGATGGCGCACTCTTCTGTACTGACACACAATTCTCGCCGCGTTCACATTCATACATCTTCTCATACAAGCTAGATAATTATTGAGGCTCTTAACAGGGCCATCCTTCAGTATCTGATTTACCTGGTCGTGCCAAGTCTTTCGCGGACGTCCTCTACTTCTGCTGCCATCAACACTTCAATCTCTCCTCATTCATCCGTTCCATATGACCAAACCACCTAAGGTATCTTACTCACTATACTAAGATTTACATTATTTCCTTATTTCTTCATTCTTTACTGTCATAAATGGATCTGCCATATATACGCCTAAGTGATTTCATTTCCACTGCATTCAGTTTACTTTCGTTCCTCTTCTGTCAGCTCCAGGTCTCACTTCCATACATCAGTGTCGGTACCAGGACACCATTGTGAACCGCTAGTCTTGCCTCAGTTGACAAGTTCTCATTAGCTATAATTCCATTCAAAGCGCCGTTCACTTTATTCCCTGCAGTCACTCTCCTTTCGACATCTTTCTGTCTTTCCGCTTCTATCGAACATACTTCCCAAATACATAAACTCATCTACTCGTTCCAAACATTCATTACCTGCAAGTATTTAGCGCGGTGTCTTGCTTTCCTCCTTCTCGAATACCATCACTTTCGACTTGTTGACATTCACAATAAGGTCGCTTTCCTTGCATACAACGTACATTCTACTCACTAGCCTCTGTAATTCTTAATCATTATTCGCCATTAATACTGCATTAAATTTTTTCTGTACCTTCATATTTATATTTAAAGAGATATATTCTAGATATATTTAAAACGGAGTATTGTAGTATTAAAAATGGACAAATAGTGTAGGTAACAGAAGTTCCCCGATTGTGTGGTCAGTATTATGAGGTTTACATAATCTTTACAGTCGGGATGATAATATATCGTAATTTGACAATACAGGGTGGAGAATGGGCGGATGTAATGCGGTCGTTTCCAGAAACCCTTCCTGATTTATGTGCTTTAATAAGTTCTCATATCGAGACCCCAGTGCTGACATATCGGACTCAAATAAGAGTAATTTGAGGCTGTTATATCGTGGGCTATACGGGCGTATGTCGCCATTAAAGCACTCATTCCAAAATTGATGCATTTCAATTTTAACTTCACGAGACTGCAATCATAATAATAATTATAATAATAATATCATTAACTAGGAAATAAAAATTAAAATACATTTAATTGTATTCATTTCAAATAAATTATTGCGTTGAACTGAATATTTAGGAAAATAAAGCGTAATATATAATTAAGTGATAGAATGTTATAGAGTGAACAGATTATAAATACAAAAGATTCAAGTTCCAATCCCTGAAGCAACTAAAATAGTTTTTCGACAAATTGATTTTTTCTGTACATCTTTCAATTTGATATGTTTAATTTGTATTAAAATACCACAAAACTATGTTCTGAAAAAATTACAATTTCACTATAATAATGTATTCTCCTTTGAAAAAGCATATTTTAATGTATTGCTAGTGTTACATGACATCACAATGTTCGGCCACCAATACTACATGAAAAATGGAAAATATTTGGACTTATTAAGACTTTGGAGACCTATTTATTATACGCTACACACACCATCTTATACATTAATTTCTTCATACTTTTATATATTGCTTTGGATGGCTAAATTGAATTAACTTTAGCATTTTCTATTGGTCAGTATACCTTCAGTGAAAACGACATTTCGGGGCACATTTAAAAAGCAAACAGTGATATTTCGTTACTGAAATGTGACTGCTGAATACATTTCAATTTGCGTTATATCATCAGCGGCCCGTGTCAATCCACCGCGTGGGTCCCTCAAGGGAGGCCTTCATCCATGGAGGCATATTTCCCGGACGTCCCGCTGCCAGGCCATTTCTGAATGATGTTGAATATTGTCAACCCAGCGTGACTTCGGTCTGCCTTGTCTCAGATACGGATTTATGGTCCTGCACTTTCACTTTGATATTTTAGGGGTTTCTTCTATATACGATAATATCACAACCCAATGTGAACTACGAACAACAACACAGATATACAGAACGTATACGAAGTCATGAATACCCGACAGCAGCCGAACACAATCGGATCAAGTAAAACAGTGTTTTGAGGCTTCATTTTGTTAATTCTTTATTTTTTATTTTCTTTTTGTCTATTCCTCTTGGTTATATTTTAATTTTCTCAGTGATTCGGGATTCCTTTAGAAAGCTGGACCCCTCGCGATTGCGACTTGCACAACTAATGAGTGAACCCACCGCTTACCCAGGACTGTTTTATGAACAAAAGCTCCCATATCCGTCCTACTCATTCATCGCCAGGTTGGCATTTTTTTATGCTAAACAGCTCATAAGCGTCCAAGCAACGACGCAAGGCCCTCAACTAAAACATCTCTCATTGTATTACTCTCATGACCCCCCCCATATAAGAATCTTTATCGTGTAAAATATATAAAGTACAAAATAATAATAATAATACAACATTAACAAAGATACAAAATCCAGGGGACAGGGAAGCATGACACATGACGGACACAAAAAAAAACGTGAAAGATGATTTTTTTTCCCGAGCACCACTGCCGGCAAATATTATCCACACGAAACAGCACACTAGGATTTCCCACCTAGAAACCCACACTTTCACAAAGTTCCTGAACAGTTCCAGGTTCCTTCCAGGCCTGAGTAGGTCGGAGTTTCTTACAGAACTGCATACACTCAAGCATATCTATCCTCTCTTGCATCAGTCAACAAAACTTGTGACTGTGAGTCCTACTAGATTTCTTCGTTTCATCTCATCTTTAACGTGTTCAACTTCTAGTGCATCCCAGCATCCATCTTTCCATACTTCGCTGTGTCATCTGGAGCCTTTGTGTCGTTTCCGACGTAAGCGTATATTACACGATACGCATAATATTAATGTAATGAATTCAAATTTAGTTTCAACCGTTGAAGTAAACCCAGACATGTGAGTCTAGATGAGTCTGAGAATCTAATCTGGATGTTTCCTTTGATCATCACCCAGTTGAGAATACAAGCTTAACATTCATCGCCGGTATCTTGAATCCGTCTCGGTAAATTATTTCGCAACTTTGAAACAAATTCATATAATCTGAACTATGTAAACGCTATGTAGAATGTTCGACATTACACATATATGTATATGTATATATAATAACACAGGGTTGCCGCAAGTTAGAAGATCACAAATCCCATTAACTCTGCAGACTGCCCGGAGAATTTAGTTTAGTTTCTTGTCTTGGACTTCGGGGCGAATGTATGCGGTTAGAGGGTTGGTTTGGTGGTTGAGTGGATACAAACTCGCCTTCTGATCCGATGATCGGGGTCAACCCAAACCGGTATTGTAAGTTGTCCTATTTTTAAAGCCTACAAAGAATGTTCGACTGAATTAGAAAATAGTAACAAAAATAGAATTTTAATACGTTTATTTTACATGTATAGTGTTGTGCTATCTTGTACGGGACATAACCGACCTAGTCCACAATATTTAATGGGTGAATATCTGACTAAATCACATCGAAAAGCAATATGAAGAATAAAAATATTTTAATTAATCCAAAATAAATATTGAATACGAAAAATTACGAGCGGCCACACTATTTTTTTGTTAGATGATTGAAGCAAAGATATAGATTTTTTGTAAGTATTTATTTCGAAGTACACCTTCCATAAAATTTCAATCAGATTTATATTTATCTTGAGTGCAAAAATTGACTTGATAAATATATCGGCTGTGTTCGTTAACCGGCCGGATACGCCGTCTTGTTTCAAATTGACGGAAGATCACCCCGTTAATATCGATCACAAATCTAGTGAGGGGGGAGAAAACAGACGAACTCTTCCTGTTTTTTTTAATATTGTTGTTGGATGGTATTCATTGATAGATCTTCGTATTGTCGATGAAAGGTTCACATGTTTAATTTTAATTTACTTTAATTTTTCTTTCAATAGCAATCATTTGACAATAATAAATGTGTTATAAAAGACCCTTTCAACGGAATTGGATTCTATTATGTTCTTTTAAATACAATATATATATTTAATACCGATATTTAAATGCATCGATGAACATGAAATAAATTGTACACATTAGAGAAGGGTTCGGAACATTAGTTGCGGAACGAGGGGGGCATTCTACACACATTATTTGTGGAAACATAAATCCGATAGTTTATGAGGCATTTATGCAACAGTAAAAGAATTTACTCTTCGACAATTAAATCTTTATATAAACAAGATGTATTTTTTACATTAATGCATTTTATTTTGTCAGCGTTTAAATTTTCGTTCCAATTGCGTGACTGACACCAAAATGAAAATATTGAAACGAGGAATTTCCTAATTAAATGTATTAATTAGAAAGATATACATATATAATCAATTTTATCGATAAATATATTGTTGTTGCTACCGGGATTCGAACTTGGATCTCTTTCCAATCCGGGTGCATTATCCAACTATGCTACAGTAGACAGTACCTTTGTCACATATACATATGTTACATTTTTCAAATTAATACATTTACCGTTCCATTATTTGTTTTCGTTTATCACAGACCGTCTGTTCTGAATAATTACAACTTCACAATTAGAATGCGTTCTCTTTAATAAGGAATTTCCGTTAGTTCACGTCTATATATATGTGGTAGTTTATTCAAATACATGCGAAATTACTAGAACAACTAAAAATGACCCATGTGTTAGTTATGATAATTTACGTAGGAGGGTTATCGAACATGTAGAATTGTATTATCGATAGCACATTCGCACAAGTTCGCGAAGTAATGTATCTTATATTATCTAGGGTTGCCAAATTTCTTGCAAGTTAAATCGGGACACCTACCCCCCGCAACCCGAAAAAATCAACAATATTAGACAACTTAATTTTTCCCTCTCCTCAAAATATTTGTCTCGCTTGGGCTGGCGCGTAGCTTCTACTTAATTTTTAATTTTAATTTCACAAGAAAATAAAATCTAAAATTTTGACATAATTATTTATTAATTGGAACAAGAACAGTAAAAAAATAAACGAAAATATAAACATATTATTTGTTTACGATTTTTGTAGTCTGGTTTCGCTCGATGGTACTACGCGAGGCAGCAGCGACCCGTTTCTGAGCTGCGCGCACACAAAATGTCAAAGGAGTACACTATTACCGAATTCATAGGAAAATTTTGAAAATCGGGACTTTTGAGCGTCCCGAAAGTTT
Source organism: Eubasilissa splendida (assembly GCA_031772225.1). Lineage (NCBI taxonomy): Eukaryota > Metazoa > Arthropoda > Insecta > Trichoptera > Phryganeidae > Eubasilissa > Eubasilissa splendida. The sequence goes on from CM062867.1 coordinate 15,523,548, forward strand.
CGTTCGGGACACTGGGACCGGTGACAATCCCTATTAATCGGGACGCCTGGCAACCCTACTTTCATCACATCTTTCGATGGAATTTATCGAAATTTTTCGCAGTAACGTCTCGATTTTATACCCACACACAGGTTGCGTTACAACATTTCCCCAAAATATTCCACCTAAAGCATCTTATTTTGATTCTCGAAAGCGTAAAAGGTGTACTTCGCGATATCTCGCAACATTTTCCGAACAATGCTTTTTATGTTAAACTATCGAAAGCACTTAGCGAACTTTACGCACGCACACGCACCACCACTGCTGTCAAAGCGTGCCAAGTTCAAGCGGATTATTATTATCAAGCCTCAATATACGGACGATTCATGTATGTTTAGCAGTTATGCACACAAAGATACGCGTATTGTAATGGCATTGTAATGGCCCGTGTCTACGATCGATATTTTTGAGAGATTTTCGTGTCGAGACAATCCTTGCGACACGGATTATATGCCCGCATGACTTTCTTTGGAGACAACACTCAGCTTTCGTGGTCCACGTGTGCGCACCATGTCTCACTTCAAATGTCATTGTCAGTTGGGTGATTTTTAATTTTTCCAGCAGCAGTTGAAACCTAATAAAAAAATATTGTTTTTTTCTGTATATATTTCTAGTCGATTCATTCAATTTGTATTAAATATTCCATATAAAATCAATTTTTCGAAAAAATATTGTTGTTGCTACCGGAGATTCGAACCCGGATCTCTTCCTATAACGACAGATGTATCAATTTGAAAGTGCAACATATAAGTTCAAAAATGTGTTGGTGTAGCATAATCGGTTAATGCATTTCCCCGGATAGGAAAAGATTCAGGATCGAATTCCGATAGCAACAAAAATATTTTTTCGATATATTGATTTAATATGTATGCAATTTGTATTAAAAATTGCAACTTCACAACAAAAAAGGGTTAATGTTTTATGACTTATCTTTGTTAAGTAACATTTGTGTGCACGTGTCAAATATCGCAGTCAGATCGAACGTCGTGTACACTGGTTTGAGTTGTTGTCTCTGCCAGTCTCAAGCTGATCTCCAGATGAAAATTTCAACACGTGTAGAGTGGACGTTTCATGACTTTGCACTTTTGAGAGTGTATGAGTAATTGTCCTGGCTGCGGCTGGTTGACGGCGCGGGTTAGTACGCAACTGATTTTCGAGGTATCAGTTTCCGTATTAGTTTATTGAAAAATACGGTGAATATAATGTCTGCAGTTACGAACGTAGGACAAGAATAGTGTGGATAGAACAGACAAATGGTTTTGAATATTTATACACTGTTGATACATTATTTCAATATTACAGACACGACGTTTTGCGACCTCCACCGCACCGTACCATCCAGATCTTAACTCGATAGAAAAAGTTTGGGCTACTATTAAAGGCACGCTTTCAAAAACAATTTTTGCATTTTACGAAAATGTAGGTTTTTATTATACATTTATATCAGATATTATACACTTGATTTTACTTTTTTTAAACTATTACTTAGATAACACTAATAAACTGAATGTTATTTACCATAATTAAGAAAATACTAACATTATAAGAAAGACCGCGACCATTAAATTTATTTTCCGCATGCCACAAAATTGTCTTAATATAAAAAATTCTTGCATGAACGAAATATATTTTATTATAATCTTGAGGCCAATATTGCGGAGACAAATCTGTTTTGAATCAAATTAGCAATGAACGGAGTAACATTTGCCGACATGTACACCTAACTGAATCACAATACTGGAGAAAAGAATTCGTTATTAATGATATAAGTGATTACAATGGCTTCCTCGTGAGTATCGATTCAAGCGAAAGCGATTCTGATTCTTTGTCTGATTATTATTATTTTAAGAGTGCTTGGAAACAGAAGAAATAATTACCTTTGTGAAATCAGTGCTCATAGTCCATTTCATCGAATAGATTCGAACTCGTTTAAATCGAGCGTGGTTATAGCGAGATCACGGATATAATGAGGAGATACTTATACATTGTACGTTTTCATACAACTCTTCACTCTTATAGTGAGCTCGCTTCACTGATATAACGTACAAAAATATTGTTAACAAGTGAACAAAGTACGCTACACGGTCCAAAACTCTAATTATCGAGAAGTCATAAAATCGAAAGCGCGCGTTTGCCGACTAGGTTCCTTATTGTTTACGATTCCTTTCAGGTTTGTGAATTCTTAGAAAAATTACAATGGGTGTTTATTTTGTGTGCGTAGTAAGTAGCGGTAAGTTTTAAACTTTAAAACAGAGTAGTATTTTAATTTTGTTAAGAAATAATGTGAATATATACATTAAATTAGTATTTAAAACATCACAGACCGTCTGTTCTAAATAATTACACCTTCACAATAAGAAGGTGTTCTCCTTAATAAAATAATGTGATGCTAATATTTTTTGTAATAACGAGTAACGGTTATAATAAGCAAATTTAGCCGCTACCTTCGTACCCGTTATAACCGAGTTCGACTGTACATACACATATTACATTATGGTCACCCTGGAGCTGGAGTGAAAAGTTACAAGACGTTTGAGTACACGGTATGGAGGTGTATCTCAACTAAATGTTTGAGATAGTGTCTCCCCCCGTGGATGCGGGCCTTAAGGGAAGAGTGCCGCGTACACGTGTCCGGTCCCGAGCGGGGCGACCTCCTCCGCAGCCGGCTCGGGCCCCGGGTACAAGGGTCCGGGGCTCGACCTTGCGCGCCCCCGGACCCCGGTATCGACCCGCCCCCTGCGCCGCCCGCCCCCGCCCGCGCTCCGCAGCGAGGGGCTGTTTACACGCCGCCAAGCTCGGCTACATTGTCGCTTCATTGGATATTGGAAGAGGATTGGCGAAGCGTTGTTCCGTCCCCCGGCAAACTCGCGACTCGGCACGCGGACTGATTACCGCCTTCAAATATTGAGATCTTGTTTTTGATTCTATCCTTGCGTGCCATCTTATGGTTATATCACTTGTGCTTAGTGCTTTCATAAAATACATTCTTCAATCATGAAATTATATTTATTAAAAAATGTGATCTTCCGCAGCACAACTGCCGGCACATGACGCGACACATAACCGCGATTCCGATAGCGGTGGATTATATTCGAGATCTCGCTGAATAAAGCGGTTTGTGTCTTGGCTAAATAAAAAGTTTAAAATTGACTAGCCGGGAATTTGAACCTGCGCTCTGTCTTCGTCCACTCAGATAACGCGAGATAAATGGGACTATAGTATGGACGATGTAAATTTTTTTTTTTTAAGGAGAACACATTCTTATTGTGAAATTGCAATTTTTCAGAACAGACGGTCTGATATTTTTAGTACAAATTAAATGTATCAATTAGAAAGATATACATATAAAATAGATACTTTCCAATTGATGCATTCAATTTGTATTATATATACTCGTATTATAATATTTATGATTTTAATATCTTATTAACATCTCATAATGTATTTCACTATGTTCAAATCACAGTATATTTGTAAATATGTGTATTTTTGTTCTATTATTTTTTCTATTTTTTAAATAATTAACAACTAAAAATTACGTCATTTAATTCGAAAATTAGTCACAAAAGTGTAGAGGAAGCACGCTGGAAATTTTTTTGTACCAAATATCACCATCATCAGTTTAATCAGAAATGCCCTGCAATAAATATGTCTGATTGATCAACCTAGTTTATATTGTAAACATGATTTATGTATCTTCTTAAGAGATGATACCATGCTGCTCTTTATAACAACCCCTATTCTGCGCCAGGCATGTGTGCTATTCCATTAAAGTAACTAGCTCCATTAAAAAATAAAATTATAATGTTATAAAGGAGTACACATTCTTATTGTGAAGTTATAATTATTCAGAACAGACGGTCTGCGATTTTTTTTTAAATATTAAAAACAAAGTAGATGGCTTTCAAATAATGGAACGGTAGATGTATTAATTTGAAAAATGTAACATATAGGTTCGACAAGGATACTGTCTGCTGTAGCATAGTTGGATAATGCACCTTCCCCGGATTGGAAATAGATCCAGGTTCGAATCCCGGTAGCAACAACAATATATTTTTCGACAAAATTAATTATATTTGTATATTTTTCCAATTAATACATTTAATTAGTATATGTAATGAAGATGAAATAAAAAAAATTTTTTTTCTCAGCTGTCCACTTCTTCTTCTTCTTCCTTGTTTCCATCACTGTGACTACACATATGAGCCGAACATTTTCCGGGTTTATTCGTTATCGTCTCCAGGTTATCTATTTTCTTGTATTTCTTCCTGAAGTCATCATTTCATTACGTTTCTTTCCGCCCGTTCTATGTTATAAATGCGCTTCGTATCCTATTGCACCCAATGTTAGTGTCATCCACTTAATTTAGAAATCCGCCAGATGGCAGTACAGATTAGAAAAAAATAATAATGAATATTAATATTCATGTACAATATTTTCTAATTGTGCAATAGATGTCACTGATTAAAGTCTGATGAGAGGCGCTGGATCGTAGAATTATTGTTTTCTTATTAATATTACAGTATGAAAATATCTGTCCGCAGTCTAATATTTATTAAATACGCTACTGTGTAATATGAATTTTCGATCATTTTATAATTGCAGATCGAAACAGGTTTTACACAAAATATCGTTTCATTTTTATCACAGATTTGAAATAATTTATTTTTACCTATCTCTATTATTTCATTTCTTTAAGTTCACCATGTCCTCCATGTTTTAATAACGTTCTTGTGATAATCATACATGGTGAATATTATGTTCCAGGCCAATGTTGTTTTTGAACAACTAGAGAACGAAAAATATTTTTTTAATTGGGTTTTTATTTATCGATTACTTGATTTATTACAATTACGTATGCAATATAACATTGGCCAAGTAGCCGTCTTTGGCAGCGGCACAAATGCGTGCTCTTTTAACCATATTTTTAATAACATTCTCACACATTTCGCGTGTAATTTCATCAATAATATTATTCTGTGGCATCGGAATAGTTGTTGACTTCTTGGCATAGGCATTTTCTTTCAAGTACACTCGTTTGCTGCGTAATAGTTAACTTATTATCTGTCATGAACGTTACTGTGTACGTATAAATATATAATCAGAACGTGTATATTATTTTATTGTGATAAATACGCCCATCTTTAGTTCCTAAAATGGGTGATCGCAACAAAAAAAAAAAAAGTAAAGTGACAAAAAAAAGCATTTCGCTGGAAACTAAAATGCAAGTGCTCAGACGATTAGACGCAGATGAACGGCAATCTGATACAGGTGCTGCATTCAATTTGTCTACTTCAACAATACGAACAATTAAAAAAAAAATCGTACCATCAGCAACTACAGTAACCGCGAGGACTTCAGCAACGAAAATTACCCGTTCCAGAAGCAAATGTTATTAAGGAAATAAAAAAACGACTTTCCGTCTGGATTGACGATGAAATTGAACGCAATGTGCCACTAAGTTGATCAATTATAATGGAAGAAGCGAGAACAATTTTAGTTTGGCCACTATAACGGAAATTATGGATCAATTTATTCAAAATGATACCAATTTTGATAGAAGTTCTAACGCAAGACGAAGTGTCATTGATGCGATGTCTCGTTATCGACAAATGCTCGCTGAACGAAACAGGAAAAGACAAACCAAGTTAGATGACTTCTTCATAAAAAAACATAAAAAGTCAAATGAGAAAGAATCTTCCTTATCGCCAGCATAACTTCTTTACTCGGTACTTTTTTTTACTGTCATGGATTTTTTATGAAAAAAATATGTATTAGTAGATATGTAATTAATGTAATAAAATTATTTAACAATAAATGTTACAAGAAAAACTAATAAAGTAACTTATTTGTTATATTGCCTCAGCCTTACTGTACTATCACAGAAAATAGTCGGGAGCCGTCTAATCAGGTGATCGAGAAGGCCAGTCGATATCACAACTTTTAAACATTATGCGGCCGGGAAAAATTTATCGTAAAATTTCAAGAGTAGCTCGGGTTGTGTGTGAGGTGGCACCATCATATGTTTTGCAGGCCCATTCAACACAATTTGTCCACCAAGAAGTTTTCCAACATGTGACGATGGCGATCACCATTAATGGTTACAGCATTGCAAGTATTATTCAGATAAAATGTTTTAATGACTTCAACAAGTTGTTGAAACGTTAGATGCTCCAAATTAAATTGTAATTAACTACTCTCTACGACTATTAAATGTAAACTTACTAATATCTGTCAAACTAAAATGGTGGCTAAACAAAATCGGCCTGAAACATAATATTCATACGGTATCAATTTAAAATAGCTATTTTTTTATAATTCTCCTCCAGTACCACATTTCGAAAGCTTCCAGTCTGCTTTGGTTTATTTATGCTCCATATTAGTGTTGAGTGATAAGCTTAGTCCGTTATGTTAATTGTGATTGTGAGATTTGTGTTCGATTGTACCGAAGATTATTAACTGATTAGCAATCACCGGTACATTAGTAACTAAATCTCCAACAGTGAAATCTCAGTTACCAATCGTTTTATTTTGTTTATTTGGAAAACATAATGTTAATTAACATTAGAAAATAGTAATAAAAGTATAATTGTAAATTCAATCAATTACATATTTTCTCTTAATTAATAATATACTACTGATATAGTGTAAGACGACACCTTTCCTCTCCGATGATGTAAACTGAGTTGACATTGCCTCTAATTATGTGAATATCTCTGTAAATGTACTAAATACAGAGTTCATATGTTAGGTATTCCCCCTAATACATATATATGTATTAGATAAAATAATTACAATGTGTAAGTATTTACCATACGCGACAGTAAAAAATGTTTTCTCGAAGAATTTCTCAATACATGTATACGTACTCGTACGTGCGGAAAGGTGCGGAAGGCGCAGTGCGCGGAGTGCGGATTGCCGCATGTCGATCTTCACTTTAGTAGCAGAGCGGGCGCTGGCCGAGTTAGACGTGTCTTATGCGTCTTTATGCTGTTGTTCGTGATGATCAATTTTCTTTTCATTTTTAACACTTTTATTCAATATTTATATATATATATGTCGACTATTATTTTAATGATTAATATAAGTAATAAATGTAAAATATTCATATTTATCCGACTTGGTAATCGCAAAAGTCTACATATACACTGAGTATGCAGCACTTATTAATTTAATGTAAAACTTCACTTAAGACTTTAGTAATAAAGATTAGTTTTACGTAGTGTAGAAGACAATGAAAAGAGTGAAAACATTATCTTCTATTAAAGCCATAGAACATCAATCACACAATCACAATAACGGTTTAGCTCATCACAATTTATTGTATATACATATATGTCTTTATGATTTATAATATTTTTCTTAATATTAGTATTTATTTCGTCACTACATGTATTCTTTGTGAACGCTTGTTGGCAGCCGTGGGAGTATTATTTCTTCTTTTTTTCTATCATTTTGATCTGTAATGCTACCTAAGTACGGAAAGTCCTTTACGTGTTTAAGAGCTTTGTCGTTCAGTTTAATCCGAGTTGGAGTAGTTTTGTTTTTCTTTTAAAGAAATGAATTAAATCGAATCCACTGTTTGGTTTTACTCTTTTGAATATGTGGGTGTATTATTCTTAACCTTTGCAAAATTAAATACTTAATATAAATATTCTCTGAGTGTGGGTACAATGTATGTATAATATTTTGATTATTTTCGAACCTGTTTTCTTTTCTTTTTATTTATTTGTACACAAAAATTATAATATTTCGGTCGTTTAACAGGCAACGAAAGTGGAAATGATAAATATATATAGATAGACAGAAAATGGAAATTATATATATTATATACAATATTACACATGCTGTATCGCTAGTCAAAACGTAGCTACATATTTGATAAATAATATCGGGTCGGAGGTTCTATATTAATCACAGAAAATCAGCAATACAATAGATATTAATTAAGAATAATACTAAAATTTACGTAATACTTTCAATAAATTTTCTTAAAAAAAAACTCAGCTCTCTGATTCGCGAACTAGTATTTAGAAAGAAAATTACATATTAAATATAATATCCCAGAAATGTATTTTAATGTTTCGCTCATAGGAAACTTTGATAGGAGTTAATATTATATTCAGTAGCGTGTAGTGGGTATAGATTTAGGCTATGCTGTTACCAATAATATAATACAATCATATATAATATATGTAATACAATATATGTTGTACATAGGATTATGATCTTTCGTTTAACCAACGCCTTTAGACAAAATAAATCCGTCGTTTATACGATCCTACCATGTATTTATTTATAATTTTAGAGTACTATTACTAATGTTTTTAAAGTTTAAGTTTGAACGTAAAATAATACCTTCTTACTCATATAAAAAATGTATGGATGTTTTTAAGAACACTTTTTATGACTGAACATGATTCATTTATTGTTTGAAAATCCTTCACGTGCTAACTAAAGGAAATAATTATTTTTATTAAAGGTTTATTAACGTCCCTACGCAGTTTCAAATGCTATTCTGTTAAAAAACATCATAAGTAACGACTCCATACAAAAAGGATCAACCGAAAGGAATTTTTAATTCAGTAAATATCCAATTATACGACTTGAGTAATGCACTAGCTTGAAAATAGAAGAGAGTAATGTGAATAGCTACATTTGACGCATTGTAGCTACTAACGCTACGGTTACAGCGGTTCACGATCCATATTATAGATAATTTAATTTATATTTGTTTTCCAGAATTTTTAGTAATGCACAGCTTTTTTGCTTGTATGCACTGCACGCCCCTGATTTTATTATACGTTACGTTGAAGTATCAATTTTCCCGGAATTAAGAATTAGGCAGTAAGACATTTTTCCGATAAAAACAATTTCTAATATCAGAAAATTGAAAATTGGGAAACTGTAATTCTACTATTGGTAGGTAATTATTTAAATTGTGTCCTATTAAACACACTTAATTAAACACTAGTATTGTAGGTGTGTGAATGTTATTCGCTCTGGAAACTTTCCCCGTTCACAGATGTTATTCTTGTAAATTACTTAATCGGCTGAGTAAATACATAAATGTTTATAGAAATAACTGTATCCTGGTGAATCCAAGAGCTTGAAATATCACGAGTGCTCATCGCATAAACAAATATGTAAAAATAACCAGATTGAAATGCGAATGCTTCAACTTCGATTTTTTCCGATCGAGTATCGAATTAAAATATCAAATCTAATTGCAGGTGTTGAAAAATGTTTCCAGTCCCCTAATGTATTTCGAAAATGGGCCGGAGATGGGTGTATTCAAAGCCCCCGAAGAAGCCTCCCATATATATAAAAAAAACAAGTTAATTAATAACGAAAAAAAGACATCAAATAGTTCAAAGACATTTTCATAATACACTGAATATGTGTGTTCCTGTATGTGTGCGTCTGTGTTCTCTATAAGACGAATTGTATACAACCTTTAGACCGATCTAAACCAAATTTTGCATAGTTATACATTAGGACCCTGAGCAAGTATGGGCATGCTCTCTCCGATATAAACGTCCATTTTATATATAGAATGCCATCCGTTGCAGATTTTGCTCAGTTGCACTCTAAACCCCTGAGGAAAATGTAATCAATCACTTCCTCTCACTCCATCGGACATCTCTCGCTCTGTCTAGATCACAGACCAGTAAATTAAAAGATATAAAATAAAGTGTACATATAGGAGAGGGGTTTAGAACATTAGTTGTGGGACGAGGGGCATTCTACACACATTATTTGTGAAAACATTAAGTCGATAGTTTATGACGCATTTATGCAAGACGTATTTCTTACATTAGTGCATTTATTATTATTGTCAGCGTTTAAATTTTCGTTCCATTCGAGTCATATATTTAAAAAAAGTTGCGGAACTATTCGATTGCGTGAGTGACATCAAAATGCAAATGTTGAAATAAGGAATTTGTGTTAGTTCGTGTTTATATATTTGGTAGTCTGTGGTCTAGATCAATGTTTATATATATCGATACTCTTCAGGACATGCGCAAAATAATGGCACCACTCTCCCCCTATTCCCTTACCGGGCACGGTTCGCTAGTAAACAAATAAAATTAAAATCTATATCAAATAAAAAAGAACAATAATTTCATATTGATTTTTATTTCGAAATTTGTATCAAATATACCTTGGTATATAAAGCATGTTTTTCTGGTTCGAATAATAAAGATAAAAATTTAAAAAAATAGTATATTACTAATATATTAAGTTCTTTGCCAAAACTGAATTGTTACAAAGTTTACCAAGGTTAACGATACTTATTAAAAAAATATAAATTTTGGCGTAAATAATGTACAAATAATAGAGAATATCATAAATATAAATCAAGACATCAAAATTCCAACAGGAAAATTTAAAATAACAAATAAAAATAAATATCCCTTTCGGGATTTGATCGTGTGCCGCCATATACAGGGTGGCCCAAAAAAGTGAGAACATCTCGTAACACACGAGTTATTTCAAAATATAATATATTCATAATTCTTGATGTATTTTTTTTTGCACAATATTAAGCTAATCAGAAATCATCAAAACACCCCATATTACATAACCTACTGGGTTTAAATATGAGCTGTTCGGTGGCCACAGCCTGGCTGGATGAAATTAACATTCTCACGACGAAGAAAGTAGATTGTATTTCTGGCTGTGTGAGATGGAGCTGTCCAATTATTCTTTAATGTCTAGCTAAACTCCAGGCTTTGTTTTGAAACTCTTTGATCATTTTCCTAGCACCCCAACGTTTTTCAATTCGTAAATTTTTGATCAGAATACGGGTCTTCTGCAGTGATTTTTGTCATTCTGGGCAACAATTTGAAACAACCAAATATAAACAATAGTAAAATTAATAATCAAAGATGGCGACCGGAAATTGTCGAAATAAAACGTAATATAGGTAAATAGGTAAGTAAGTAAATTAGTAAACTATTTAGGCTGTTGTTGATATAGTTAAACTAATTTTGATGTAATTATATCACATTTTACGAAATATTCTCACTTTTTTTGGGCCATCCTGTATATATATAATAATAATTCATGCTTATAGTAACTGGTGCTATGACGTACTCAGTAGCGTCTACTTTTGTTTGTTTCTGAATGATGGGAAATATCTGAATATAAGCCACAAGGTAAACGTGAGAATGACACGAATTTTTTTAACGCGCTATTTCTATATTAAAATGTATCATATGAAAGTAGGCACTCTTGTCGTGTGATATTTGATTAAAATCAAAAGTGTTTGTATACTCCTCGTGTTGCTGCAATAAATATGTTGACATTGTCTATTGTCAGCGTCAATACCACCCCCCCGTTCAATCAGTCACGTGAATTAAATACATTAAACACATCATAAAAAGGTACGAGGGTTTTTTCTTTCATATCGAACACGCCTCCGAATAGAATGAGCCGTTTTACTCTCGACATAAAATGTTGACTTTCTGGTCGTATCGTGAAAAGCTCTTGTACACAGCTACGAAACCAAACCCAAAATCACTCTCATTCCTCAGGCCATTGGATTATTGGAAATTTCTAGCCTGAACAAAAGTTCTTGCGTGGGTATGATGGTGTAAGTTTGTTGCGAGGGTGGGTTGGGGGGGCTGTTTTTCTGGAATCTTTACAACGCAAAATCTGATGTTTGGATCCGAAGGGAAATGGTCCGAAGTAGGGGAGGAGAATAGATGGTTCGCGGACTTCTACATCGGTTCAGGCATACTCTTCTTTAATATTCAAATAACATCTTCTTCTTCTTCAGCGGCTTTACGGGACTCGCAAGTCCATACAGTGCCATCCATTCTTTTCAATCTGCTGAGCATTCCTTCCTCTTGCAGGTCTATTTTTGTGATATCTTCCACGCCGGCTGCTTCAATGTGTGATATATTTCAGTGTTACTTCCTTGCGATTCTTACTGTGTGCGAAATTGGGTAGTACAAGAATAACCCTATTTGGTGACAATAGTATTTATTCTACAAGCTATATAGATATATGGTATTTACAAGAGATGCATTTTGAGCAACGGCTCAGATGCGAGAGAGCACGTCCTATAGCCGGGGGGTTTTTTATCCCTTCTGCACGCGTGTCATTCTTGCCAATTTCATTTCACGCAGCCACTCTAAAATCCCCTCCCTGGGACGGCGGCAAAGACGATCATGACGCCAGGTGCATGAGGTAGGTCTGCATCTACACGTTAAGCCTTGCAGCGACTTACGGGCTGGTCCGGTCTGACAGGAGTTAGCCTGCAGCTTCAGCCTGGGACCGAACCCAGTTCTTATCCATTAAACATTATTTGCCCATCTACGTCTTGGTCTTTCCCTCAGTCTCGATCCTGTTGCTTTGTGCATGTTATATGGGATTCAACTACTATTGCTACATGTCTGATATCTGGGGCCGTTCTCGTTTCCAGTTTCAAGTTCTTTAATCTCTTCATTTTCCGACTAGGTTACCGCGTATTGGGATAACAGCATAACACAATCAATCATAAAAAATTGTTTTAATAAATTACCAAATCTAGTGACATGCCATTTTGAAAATACTAAGTAAATTGTCAATAATTGATATGGTATAAAAACATTTATTTTCTGAAAATAAAAATACATGTACTTATGCATATATATATATTGGAATCTTCTCTGCGCGCGATATTATTATTTTATTTTATTTATTTATTTTAAGGAAACAAATTATAGTGGCCCCAATAAGATAGTCCTATAAAAAAGACAAAGAGAGATTGAAATGTTTGACAATTTTTGAGATTAAAAGTTTAAAACGTATTAGATTAGATGAATAAAATATTACCGATTATACTTTTTTGTGTTGAAAACAAAAAAATTAATAAAATAATTTTGTAAATTAACGATAGACGAAAATAAATAGCACATTGAATCTACCGTACAGGTTAATAAAGTATGGATTCCAAAGTCAACATTCGCGATAGTGTACGAAAGCAAATAGTGCCAACTCGGCAATATGGTAAGCGTGTATTACACGCTCGAACGACTGTCAACCATGTACAATAGAATTTCTCTTTTAAACTGAGCGCGTGTCATGAAGAATATATTGATGAGACCTCGTTGTAGTAATTAATCATTCTAGGCAGAGACGAGAAATAGAATAGATTGGGATAGTAAATCTTGATATAAAATAGAGTTGGAGATCTCAGCGGTCGGACAGATATTTAAATCTATTTATGAAGTGAGTATTGAGAGGGTATTTAGTTTATTATTCATTATTTTGTAGTGTCTCTAGATCTAGTTATTTATTTAAGCTACATATTATTATATTTTATGCTTTATTAATAAATATTTACAGAATTAAAGAATGAACTGAGTGAATTATGAGAACAATGGATTATATTATATTAAAATTGGAATAATATGTATTATGTATATAACATTTATACATGTAGATATTGAGAAAAAAGACACTAACAAATACCAAAAAATCTTGGAAAGATTGCGTAATATAATTATTACATTCAAAAACTTTTTTTTTTTTGTTGTTTGTTGATATTTATATAGGACAAGACTCTAACGTCTTGATGCGATCTTTTCAGGTAGTTTTATTTAAAAACTGCCCTTACTTTGGCGTCGTTTTCCCTCCCGATGGACTCCCCTATGTCCGTGAATCATATTTATATATTGTATATTTACCCTGTAGAGTGACGAGGTCGGTTCTGGGGGTGAACGTGCTAAACATCCACGTCTAATATGTATTCTGTCTCTTCCTGCATCAGTGAATTTTTGGTTCTTGCCACTTTGCCATAAATTCTTACCACCTTTTTCTCATTTTTTTTTGCTTGGTTAAAGAGTATCATTATGGTATGTGTTTTATATTTGATTATTCTTATATACAATCCATAAAGATATATTAATTATAAATATTTATGTCAAGCCATTACTAATGCACCATATTGCGGTAAAACGTAAAAAATAACACATTTAAACAATAAAGGAAATGAAGTGTTGCAATTAAAGAGAAAAAACACAAAACATTTTTATATTAATTAAATTAAAGAACAGAATAAATGCAATATGAAAATTTAGACAAGCGTATTGCAAAATATTTATTAAAGTAAATAAATTTTCAAAAGAGTTTATAGTTGGTCGCCCCTGGTTTCCAGAAAGAGTCCGTGATAAGGGTGATTGGAAACACGGATTTGGGGTATTGTATATGTGTGGGACCACGTGAAGGTAGTTTAGGGAGGTTGGATGTTTGAACTCAGTAATGCTGTCTAAGCGGACATTGACGTCATCTTCCCTTTTGAATTTGTGTGATGTACCGTCGCACGTATATCACTTTATTGTCACGTATCGGTTCTTGTATACCATCTCTGATAGGTTCAGATTCTTTTGTGTGACACATTCCTTGTCAGTTTGCCTTTGAACCCACAAACGTAGGGTCTATGTATTTTTTAGTCAACCATCTAGTTTGATATTAAAAAGAACGATAAACTTTTTGTCCTGTAAGCCTATTAATTCCCTTATATTACAATAAAAGGTTAGTTCTGGGTATATAACTTTTCATTAATTAGTTTTTACCGAAGATTATACAAATTTATGGTGAACAATTATAAATAAATCATTGTCTCACATGACACAGTGGCTTTCAAAATTAAAATTTACATGGATTTTTTTAAATTTACAGGTACATGAAATATTATACATGTCACGTCATTTCTATCTATCTGTGCCGCACAGGATCTCATCTTGTAGGGCCACGACGTGTCGCAGCCTTGAAAATGGCTTTTTGCCGGCGCACGATCTTTCCGTGCGCAGAGACACCCATTCCGCGCCACTGGAAAGCGGCCCGCCACTGCGCTCTGCGGCCGCCGGGTGCAGGGGGCAGGAAGGCGTTTCGGGCAAAAGGCAGCGCGAGAAGGACATTACAAACTTTTAAAGTGTAATAATATATCCTCGGGCTATCTCCCCAGCTTAAAATGTATAAAGCATCGCGGGGGAGATTAATAAGAAAATAATAAAATACTCGCGATGTCTCTGGGTTAAGGTTATGTATTTTTAAGAGTTAAAAAACAAACGAAATTCTATATCTGCCGACCCGGGGGCTGCGACCCCCAAATGGCCGAGAGTTGCGGCTCGTCGTCGCCAGGCGGCGACAGCGCCGGGCCGCATATAGGCGAAGCGAGGCCTGTAAGCCCGCTTCCGTCGCCTAGCACACTCAGCTCGGGCGGGGTACCCGATAAATAATGCGTCAGCGGCCGTACAAGACCTGTGGTGTAGTATAATCGGTTAATGCATTTCCCCGGATAGGAAGAGATCCAGGTTCGAATCCCACTAGTAACAACAATATTTTTTCGATAAATTGATTTTATATGTAATTTGTATTAAAAGTATTACACACCTATATTCTGTAAAATTGTGACTTCACAATAAGAATGTGTTCTCCTTAAAAAAAAATGTATTCACCACGGTAACGAAAACGACCTACATATTTGCTTGGTAATTTTTTCATCGCATATTTTTTCTGAGATTAGATTATCAAGTTAGAAATATTTGGGGGCTAAGATGTTAGTTAATACATCAAAAACTTCATTCGTTTTCATTTATTTTTAATAGATTTTTGGAAACACCAACCTTGTATCTTTTCATTATAATTATTATCTTCAATTCAGATGTGAAGCTCTGTTCAACATCACGCCGAGCTCTCTCGTTTTAGATGGTGGCGAAAGCCAGAAATGTATTTTTCTATGTGTACTGAATTTGTTATTCATGTATCGGGAACACTAAAAAATTATCTATGCAATGAACTCCATACTTACTTTTATTTATTCATTGCACGACACGCAAGCCAGTTGTGTTTATTTCGGATCGCTTGTCGATATCGTAACAAAATCTTTGTCGTTCTAGATCAACTATCCGGAATTGTTATGCGACCAGCTCTAACAGAGCTGTGTATTTGTATCGATTTCTTCATCCGTTATGCAAAATGCATCCGTTACTTTGACCATACCTTTGAGGAATTTATTAGTTCGACTGCAGAACGTCTCTAAAGGCAACAAACTATCGGAAATGGTTGCGATATGCATATTTCAATAATACTAACCTGAATATAGTCGCGTTTACGGTTCAATGTACAATTTTCTTAAAATACGATTCATTTGAATTATCAAAATTGTTAGTAAACACAATAACGAAAAGATCTATATCGATGACACTAAGAACTCACACAAGTTCTGTTATTAATTAAACAAATAATACATATCTCATAGAGACGAAGCTATTTTTTATTATATTTTCGTAGAAAGCAATCACTTTGTGATTTGACAAATTATATTAAATAAAATCACAATCACTTTGTATGAAGCCACGAAATTTATTATACGTCAACCGGTTTCGCTTATTTAAAGATTCATCGAGACGTTTTTTTAATATTTGTATATAATAAAATGCTTTCTTTTATCACTGTAGCCTTGTTGACATTCATAATTAAATATAAATCACTCAAAAAATGATAATAAAAATTATTCTAAAAAAAAAAATAGACCATCCAAGTATACAACAAAGCATCTAAAATTTATATACAAAAAAATTCACAATCTACAAGATTTAGAGACCAAATTGATATCTCAAAACTAAAATATACTGCAACCCAAAATCACTATATTTATCAAATATTTTAACGATCTCCCCATCACAATTAGAATAATTACAGACTACTATCAATTTGTATGTGAAGTAAAAAAAATATGTACACAAACTAACTGAAACATAAATTATCTTACATATACACGAGTCTACTCTCATAGAGAAGAAACAAATGTTAAAAGAAATATGCATACATCTTACTGATTATCATTATTAAATTCAAAAAAATAATAATATTGATAAGGTCGCTTTCCTTGCATACATCGTACATTCTACTCATTAGACTCTCTAATTCTTGTTCATTATTCACCATTAATACAATTAAACAGCATACAATTAACTCATCCATTTTTGCTCCTACATTCATACGTTCCAGTTCTTTCACACTTATTGTTCATATGCAAGTTGAACAGCCATGGAGACATTACACAACCCTGCTCGACACCTTTGTAATGTCAAACCATGGTGTGAATGATCCTTTGATCCTTACACACGCAGAACTTCCTTTATATAGGGATTTCAGTAAATTCACGTAGATTCTCTTCTGTAACGTTTTGCCAGGTTTAATATTTTCCACGGGATGTTGACAAGATTCACTACAATATCCGTCTTACAGTGATCGACTGTGGTCTTCGGTGTCTCCATTGGGACGTAATACAAAATTCCACATTTTATTGTGTAGGAAGGGATTATGCGATATCTTACTGAAAATTGTATTTTCCAAGGAATTTAAAAGTATGTAAGCAATACCCACTCACTCAAGCGTGAAAATGAGGATAACATTTTATAAATCCAGTTTGAATAATTTTTCTTCTGTGTCCGCTTTAGGTTAGGAAATAAAAACTGGTTTTGATATTATGTAATCAGTATGGATAAATTACATTGTTTTTTTTTTGTCCTAGCCTTATTCCTTTCACCGGGAGTCGAATAGTCTAATCATTCGTCTCCACTAAGTTCTGTCCTGGACTGTATCCTTGGTCACATTCAAATCTTTAATGGCGCGTGTCTACAAATGAGATTTTAAAGAGTTTGTCAACTCTAAACAATCTCTGAGATGCGTATTTTTTTCCCAGGAGATGTGTAGTTCCCGTGTACATGTCACGTCTCAGAATTCGCCATCGCGCTCCTCACTTCACACCCAAACGTCAAATGTCATTGTAGTTCGTTATTAGGGTGATTTTGAAATTTCCCGACATCAGTTAAAACTAAAGAAATATTTGTAATTTAATGCCTTACATTCATGTTTAATGATTTATGTTTGACTTTCAGAATAGATAGTTGTAGGAATCTGTGGTGGTTTTAGGTGATGTTTGTGTGCTCGTGTCGAATCTCGGTCTAGTTGTAGGAGTCTGTGGTGGTTTTAGGTGACGTTTGTGTGCTCGTGTCGAATATCGGTCTAGTTGTAGAAATCTGTGGTGGTTTTAGGTGACGTTTGTTTGCTCGTGTCGAATATCGGTCTTCTCCAATCGGTCTTTATATTTACTTGTAGTTATATGAATTGTGTGATTTTCCTTCCATCGCATCACGTGTCCATACCGTCTGAAACAACCTTATTTTATATCTTAGGGAATAGGGAACGCCTCTAAAAACACCGGATATAAATATTTTTAATTTTGTCCAATCTCGTGACTTTGCACCGGAATATTTATTTATTTATTATTCGTAAGTTTACTATTTTTTTTCGTGTTTATATATTTAATTTAGTCATGTTGGCTTACAGTGAGGACAGGATTCGTGTGAAAATAATATATTATATTTTATAAAGGGCTAAAATTTATTAATGTGTATGTATGTTATATTAACAATGTAATATCTATATAACTTTCATCACCAACCTTGGCGTAGCGGTTAAGGCTTCTGAATAGTAATCAGATTATCTCTGGGAGCGTAGCTTCGAATCTTATCGGCAACGAGTTTTATTTTATTTATTATAATATTTACTTTCACGAAATTATTCCTAAATTTAATTTTCATAATCATCTAATATTATATTACGCTATAAGGTGTGCATATAATATTTAGCAAAGACATAAACCGTTATATTTATTTTTCTATATATCCTGGCGGCGAGACTTTGCAACAAAGTACCTACGTAATACTATTACATGTAGATTCAATTTAAAACATAATTATTTTACGTACAAAACGTAAAGCCACATGGTGCCGTGGGCTAGTAGTGTCTACATGTGAAGATTACGTTCTTTGATAATAAAACAATTTTACACATGTTGATTTTTCTCTCTCGGTCGGTGTGCTCATGACTGAGCACCGTGATCCTATATTTTGCTTTTACAGAATGGACTACTTGCCTTCACACTTCGTAGTCTAAGGTTTTGTTCAGTGCTACGTATAGCGAGACTCCAGTCAGGTCTCGGACTGGGTTTTTCCATCTTATTAGAGATTTACCGCTCGTCCTCCGTCCTTGTGATCATCAATTTCTCCAGGTTACCTCCCCCCCATCTCCTTTTCCACAAGTCCACGTATTAATTTTTATTTTGTTATCAAATTAATTTATCCATTAGCCCCATATTAGGTATGTTTCCTTTAAAATCAATTTAATATCCATCAACACTGTATTTTCCCCTTCCTTAATGTTCCGTCTATCTGTATATGTATTCTGTCTCTCTCTTTCGCATATAATTTTATATTCTGTCTCCTTTGATGTTCTATCTAACTGTACATGTATTATGTCTCTCTTTTTCACACGTAATTTTATATTCTATCTCCCTCTTTATGTATATATAAGTGCACTCTTTTTGTATTTATGGTAATATAAAATAACTATTTCCATGCGTGTTTTTGAGATCCTCTCTTTGGAAATGAGGGGTAAAAAAGAGTACGGTTATAAAAGAGTGTGAAAAATAGTGAATCAACTAAGCAAACTGCTAATATACATAACTATAGTGAGACCGTGGAAAATGAAGAAGAAGATGGCAGATGAATCAGAAGGATATGTTGTGGTGTGAATGATAAACGCTCCAATAATCACCCATTAATTCACATGTGTTGCGTACGAGCATAAATGTCGGAAGAATTCCGGATACGGAAGGAACAGGCACTCACAATAATCCAGATTATGCAGACATCTCCAAAATGTGGACTGTATTTTAATTCACTATTTCGTAAAAGGTTCCTTTAGACGACGACGAGTTCCGACACTCTATAGAAGCGAAGTATCCAATTAGTATAATATTATAATCGTATAACCACACTGACTCAAGGTCGCCAATCGACTGATCGGCGGCGTGCCGTGAGAGGAAAGGAATGGGGGGAAGGCACAGAGCATTATTTTCGTTCAAAATAAATATGTATTTACACAAATAAATGTATGTCCCAAACAACATGTTTGTTTAAAGATCGCAGAATGTATTGAGTAAGTGTGTGTGGCCAGATCAGGTTAAAAAACGGAAACTCTACTTTCAGTTGACACAAGTTTATTGTTTAGTACAGGATTAAAGGTATACAATATCCGTACAGAGAACCTCACGAGTGGGCCTTCCAGATGATTGCGAGCGCATATTATTGGTACCTGACTTTGGTTATTGTCGCGTCGGTACCGGGTGTGTTTTTGCGGCTATTAGGAGCTCTGATTTTACGCACTGGTAAATGTGAGATGCGCTCAGGGGTCGTCGGCGGTAATGTTGATTGTTGACGTTCGCTCGTTTCGCAATCCTCGGTGTGCTTAGCACGTGACGCATCTCCTTTCTTTCCCTCTCAGAGTCCGTGTTCCGACTCCACGCAGAGCTATAAGGGACACTAGACCGTATTTGACCAATCGTATTTTTACGTTTCTGAAAAATCAGTTATATTTTAAATGGCTGTGGGTCTGTTAGCTCTCCGCGGGTACCGCTCGGGTTACTCGCCCACCGGAAAAGTTCCTCACCGCGTCAGACTCGCCGTGGGAGCAAGAACTGAATCAGGTCACGCTAGGCGCTCGTCCATTATCCATTACCGTTATCCGTGTATATTTCAACACACCCGTTTCTTGTTATGACCTAGCTAGACCTTGTTATGAAAT
Organism: Eubasilissa splendida; assembly: GCA_031772225.1. Classification (NCBI taxonomy): domain Eukaryota; kingdom Metazoa; phylum Arthropoda; class Insecta; order Trichoptera; family Phryganeidae; genus Eubasilissa; species Eubasilissa splendida. Next base: position 15,544,236 of record CM062867.1, read on the forward strand.
GTATCGTACGTTTGGCGGTCACTTTAAACTGTTTTGTCCTGCAATTGTCTGATGGAACAATCAGGTGAATTCGTGCTAACCTCATATTTAAAATTATCTTATTTTAAAGAAGTACCACTAGTATTGGGAACTTATATGGAAAAACAATCGTGTATTTATATTTGAATGAATACACATTGTGAAGTTTTAATTTTAATGAATACACATTGTGAAGTTGTTATTTTAATGAATACACATTGTGAAGTTGTACTTTTAAAACACGGTTTTTTGTTAATAAAAAAAATTAGAAGGATAAATATTTAAAAATCTCGAGTGGGTATAACAGGAGATCAAAGGTCATCGCGAAGCGATTTATGAATCATTAGCTCAAATATTTTTCCCGCGGATTAAAATAACGAATTCAGTGCACACGTGCGGATTACACATAATTATTCTTAATAGACATATAGAAACATCTAAAATGTATGGCTCAGCCGGGCAAGATAATTTATTAAAAATTAATTAATAAAACGTGATATAAATTTGTCAAAATCAATCTCGCCATCCCAACGATAGAAATATTTATAAAATGATGGTTTGTTTCGAAATATTCAAATATAAATACAGATAAGCCATAAGTTTTTGCACTTTTTAAATCGCTTCTGCGCGGGAACGGCGCGAGAAATGTGCACGCGGGCGACAGCGCGCGGGAGCTTGGCCCTTTGAAATTTATGGATCGCTTATTTTATTAGTTATTTTTATAAAACTGTTTTACGCATAACGCACGTTGTTCCCCCGTGAAGCAATCCATTGAGACCAAACTCCTGCGCGCTGTTGCCCGCGTGCCCCTCCTTCGCAGAAGCGATTTAAAAAGTGCAAACACTTATGGCCCATTCTCTAGTACAAGAATGTAAAAATCTACGCCCTATTTTCGAGTGATATTTAATTTATTTATTTTAAACAACAACTGTTGATTCTAATACAAATAAAATGTATGAGATATTCCTCCAAATAAGAAAGATTTTGAATTATGGGAGTGCTTGTCTACATTTATATAAAAATATGATCGATATCTATTATAATACAACGTGAAATTTAATAAAAAAATATTACAACGTAATAAGAAAGATGTCCAATTCACAATTGTTTATTTATATTGAAGACCTTTGAGCCATTTTAATAACAATCCCATTTTTAACAATTGATATTTTCGCAACACTGTTGGCTGACGGATTCCCCTCAAATGACGACTCCATTAATTTCCAACAATAATAGTTCGAGCCCCGTGATCCGTCAAGTGAAAGATTTGTACCGATGTAATTTAGCATCGACACGAACAGTGATAATAACGCTATATAGCGGGGAAACACGCCAATCGTCGAGTACTCTCCGAGCCGGGTTTGTTCCGCTCTACGGCTTCAGATTCCTGACTAGCCAATCAATACCTCGCCGGCGTGCGAAAACGTAAGTTTGTAGAACTCCATAATTACATATGCGATATTGAAACACTTGACGCGTTTCGTCTTGCAAGCGCATTATCAATCTAACAATTTAACTCGACAACTTGTATTTATAACTGTTATGGGGAACAGCTATACAATTTTAATTGCACGAGATGAAAAGGCAACATTATTCATTGGAGTTTTGAGGATCTGTAGAAAAGGCCAGCTATATAATTTAACAATCTGAGACGACAATACGGCGAGAGAGACAAATTACCCATGACATTAAAATATCATTAGTGTTGAAACTGAATGAAGCATTCAAAATGTATGAAAATCCTCTGAATTCCAATGAATAATGTTGTCCCTCAAGTAAATTAAACGAGTAGAATCAAAAAAACGTGCGTTTTATTTTCACATATCGATATCTTAATCTGAAAAGCAGCTAACTCCACCCATGGTCAAAAAATCGTTTTTGATGCCATTATTTTTCTCTTTTATTGTTCTATGATACACTAAAAAGCCAAAAATTCCCATCAATTATAAAACACGTGAAATCACGTATTTTAAAATAATAAATTAGTACTACGTGCTGAAATACCTTAATTTCTTGCAAAAACCTTAAATGTTTACCTGACACAAGTGTTGATGGCACCAGAAATAGAGAACGTCCGCGAAAATCATGGAAAATCAGCTAACTCCCAATAATATTTCACAGTTTTTGTAAAGAAATTTAGCTAACTCCAAATATTCCCTGTAAGTACGAGATAAATAAAAAAATCAATAAAATTTCTCAGCTACCTTATTTCTGCATAAACAATCTACCAAAGTGTGTTTTGGAATTTTCGTAATCCGTTTAATAACAAAATTAAACAGTTTTTTGTTGCTCCTTTTAGAAATAATTTTAGAAAAATGGAGTTAGCTGCTTTGCAGATTAAGGTATGGATATGTGATATATGTACGTGTTTATGTTTTTCGCTGAATCTGAACTGAATCTTTTTGTGATCCGTTTAACTGCTTGACGGCGAGACGCGGGCGGCTGTCACCCGGCGCTACTGGGCTGTGAAGCCCAATCTGTTGTAACTGTGCAAAAATCATTGTTGCTCCAAGTCGTTGACGTAGGTCAGGATAGTCGGCCGGTGATCCGGCACGGGCTGAATGAACTGCGGATGGAAGTGAGTAGGCTCGCTTGACTGGCGTTACTACTGTTGCATTGTCATCAGTAGTCATCTTACCGTGAAGCTGCTTCCTGCGACTGTAGGCAGACCAGCGTCACTGTCTCTGTTATTTACTGTACCTGTCCACGAATGTGTAAATTGAACGTAAGTCTACAATCCGCAGAAAAGTCAAATTGAGATAAAAGCACTTTTGTGAAAAGTAAAAATCAAATAAATCTAAACACTATCTTGACTGATATAAATAAATTAATGATAAATAAATTAACATACCCATGGTATCTTCTTCTGAATTCGCCAATCATCTTTTGGAAACAAGTCATTTTTTTGACATTAACAAGGATTTATAAATTTTACATACAAATACTACTAGGGGTTTATAGTTAAATAAATCAGAAATTTTATAAATAAGAAAAAGTATCAATAGCAAATTAAATGTTATGTACTTATCAAGTTGTATACCTCGTAGAAGATTGTCGGTAGTCCAATGATTAACTCTGTATGCGACAATTACAATCTTTACTACGCGAATAATACAGTTTATGGTGCAAAGTATACAACTATTCACGAAGTCAAACGGTAGAGAATAGGGGCCGCGCCCCACGCTCATCATCCTTTTAAGCCCGTCACACACACACACATACATCTAGGACCGACGGTGCTGGCGCGCTGACGCACATACACACAATCTCAAGGACAACACATTCAATATTATAAATAATCAAATCCTTTTTGCAAATAGTCACCATTTTTTTAAAAAAAAATTTTCACGGTTCCTAATTAGTTACCAACCACTCATACTTTTGTTTTTATCTATGCTTGTATATTTGTTGTATGTTTCTTGAAGAAGATATTCTAGGTATCGAAACATGTCGATTTATCAATAAATATGTAGTGGTTTAAACAGTGTTTTTTTCTTATTATTTATATAATATGTTGCTAATATTGAAGAAGTAATGAATAATACATAGATTTCGACTTTTAGACTTTTAAGAGAAATTAAGAATAGATTTTAAAGATTTTGCTATTTTTACATATTATGAAGTTTTTTTATTTATTTTAAAATTGATAAATTTTTAGAAGGCGAATGTTACAAATTTTTGTACCTACAAAACCACCACATGCAACAACACTGTACATCGTTTTTGGGTAGATTTGCGTTACGCGTTGTATATATTCGAATAAACAACCGTATAAAATAAATATAAATACTATTACAGACAATTGGATCGCACTCACTGAGCATTGACGTGCGTGTGGTCTAGTGGTAACGATACTCGCCTAGTGATGTAGTGGTCGGGGGTTCGAGCCTCGTTCCAGGAGGCCATCAAGTCAGTCCTATTTACGTAGATTAGTTTGAAAATAGTAAGAACATTGATGGGACACATCTCTATTACGTGTAGGTATGTACCATTATTTAAAAAAAAACGGGTGATTTTACCTGCAACAACACTGTATATCATTCAAGATGGCTGACGTTCCGTTTATGTCTCAAGGTTTGTAAAATTCGATATACAAGTGCAGCGTTGCTGCAGGTAGGGTATCATATTATAATATAATAGCCTGGCTATTTTTGGTTGTAGTATATAGAACTGATATTACCGCGTCCAATAATAACAAAATGTAATTTTTTTCAAAATTATGGACTAGCTGCTTTGTGCACGTAACCGAGTTCAATTGATTTAAACATAATTACGCAGGTTAGCGCTTACAGGTCGACTTTTTTAATTATCGATCATTCGCACGTGCTTCAGTGGAAATCAATAATGGTCCATGTTCACGAGTGAAAAATTACGAGATTTTTGTCTCGGGACAATCTCCGAGACACGGGTCACGCTCCCGTGCGATTCTTTGGAGACACAACGTGTAATAATGTGTACATGTTCGTGCCAAGAATAATAAACAAAATCGATAAAGACCTATTAAACATTTTAAAAATTATTAGGAGAACACATTCTTATTGAAGTGAAGTTATATAAATTTTATACATATTTATATATATTTTATTTTTAATATTAAATAAATATATTAATTAGAAAGATATACATATAAAATCATTTTTATCGAAAAATATTGTTGTTGCGCCACCGGGATTCGAACTTGGATCTCGTTCCAAACCGTGAAAGGTGCATTATCCAACTATGATACAGCGGCGATATTTTTAGCGACAAATTTTCGAACCTATATGTTACCTTTTTGACATTAATACATTTAATCGTTCCATTATTTGAAAGAGCCATCTACCTTATTATTACATATTATAATCTCAAATACCTTTGAGTAATCTGATAGCAGATGCCAGATTAATTATCAATCTATATCGATTTTTTAAAACAAATCATAAATTTGTTGCATTATCGTACATTATATGGCCGCCAAAGATGTCTTGCGTATTTATGAACGCGATCAATGGGTTAAGAACATATTCTGCGTTAAAACAGTTTATTGTTACACAGGAAACGTGAGTGTTACATAGAGGACGATTTATCAACTGAAATCATTACATAACGGTCGCCATTTTAATTCATTCATATTGTCAAGTCTTGCCCTGTGACACGTGACTTCTTAGATTACCGACAACATTATTTAATATCCTTTACTAAGCGTTCGTGGGTAGGGCACTAAAAATAAATGATTAAGTTTAAACAATGACGACTCAAACGTACAATTATTTGACGTGAAATGTACCATTCTTCTGCTCTCGAATAGAAGCAAGTACAGGGTGTTACAGATCTAGTCCACAATATTTGATTGGTGAACATTTGAGTAAATTACGAGTCAAGAAAGGGTTCAAGAAATATGTGCCCAATCTCAACCGTGTCAGAGATATGAGCATTTAAAAAAAATCATAATTATTCGATTATTTATTTATTCATTTAAATGATTCCAAATTATATATTGAATACAAACAATTAAAGATCATCGAATTTCGAGCTGCTGGACTATTTTGTTAGATAATTTATATATTTCGCAAATATTTATGTCGAAGCACGTAGGCTTAAAAAATAAAAATTTAAAATAATAATATTTTCTATACTAATTAAATGTATTAACTAGAATGATATACATATAAAATCGATTTTATCGAAAAATATTGTTGTTGCAATCCAGGGAAGGTGCACTAACCAATTGTGCTACAGCGACAGTACTTTTGACGACAAATTTTCGAACCCGAGTGTTACACTTTTTGAAATGAATACATCTATCGTTCCATTATTTGAAAGCCATCTACTTTGTTTTACAGACCGTCTGTTCTGAATAATTACAACTTCACAATAAGAATGTGATCTCTTTAATAATAATATTTTCCATATCAGTGCAGAATTTTCGCATTTTCGACTCGTAATTTAGTCAGATATCTATCCATAAAATATTGTGGACTAGGTATGTTACACTCTGTATACTCGTACTCAAATTTGAGCTGGTGATGTCCGCTGACCGAATACATTTAAAAAATCCTACCATTATTCTGACTACGGGATCCAATGCTGGGATTCCAGGATCCCGGCTCGGTTTACAGAATTAATTTATGAATTCCGCAATTAGTACGTATAACAACGATTAACATTTTAGATTTATTTCGGGTTACCGAAAATAAATCCTTTACATTTGCTTCTCAGATGTATAATTGAGACTGCTAAACCACGATTACATTTAATACTTTTGAAATTAGCAATATCAACTTTGTGGTTAAAATTCATATTTTTATTTGTTAACTTTGTTTTATTAACCACTTAATTGAGTTAAAATGCTGGTTTCGAAAAATACCATTTTCTACTTCAGAATGTCAATACTAACTAAACACATATATTATTGTTTCTTTAACAGTCTATTTTTAAAAAAAACAACAATTATTTAAAAAATTAATTTATTACCTAACTCAAATTATTTAATACAAATTTACTCGAATAATTTTTAGGAAATAAAATTAGTATGGGATTCGCTGTTAAATTTAGTTGGCTGTTTAAATTTTTGGATTATTTTTACACGCTTTATTTATCTCCAACGATTCCAAATTATTTAATTTGTGACCAACACCGTTTATATGCAAAATTGACAATCACAATTTTTTATCAAAACCATGACCATTTTCTATCAAATGATTAGAAAATTCTGAAAATCTACTATTGTTCAAACATCTCAAATGCTCCTTTACTTTTATATTAAAATTTCTACCCGTTTTACCAATATAAAATGCAGCACAATCCTTGCAACTAAGTTTATATTGTTAAATTTATCATCTTTGTCTCTAGAATTTATGAGTAAATTTCCTATATTATTATTTGTATAAAATGCCGGTCTAATGTTTCGTGGTAGGTGTTTAGATATTTGATTTAAATTTTCCCATGGTTTTGCTGAACAAATTTGAGTGGGAGGCTTTCAATCATCCACCGTTTAGTGCGGAACTTGCTTCGACCGATTTTCATTAGTTCATCCTAAGCTTCCTGGGTAGAAAATGTTTTAAGAGGTGGTGTCGAATTACAGCTCTCAGTTAACAATATGTTGAATGAACAGACTGTGACGATTACAACAGCGGTACTTAACTGTAGGAATTCATTAAGTGAAGAATTAAATTTAGTACTGTGTTCAAAGGAATATAAGATTATATCAAAATATGTTTTTTTTTTATTAGTGTAACATTAATGAGAAAAAGAGCATTTTTAATTACTTTTAAGGGTCATTAAAATTGAATCTTCTTCTTCTTCTTTTAAATAGGCAAACCACCCTTCAAGAGTGATTTGTGCCATTAATCAAGTTAAAACTCTATTTTATTGAACAAAGTACCATAATATTATAGAATAGGAAATATTACATTACAAGTCAATACCATTGTAGTTCAAAAAAATTGCTATTATATAGATTAAATGTGGCGAGTTAAGGGAAAGAAGATGACACAAATTAACCGGGAGTTGAGAATTACCATTGACGAGATTACTGTAAAAAAAAACCTGTGATCCGCAATGGACAGGCAAAAAAGATATGGTCAAGGGTTTCCTCCTCGGCACCACACTCACATTTTTGTGGAATCTATTAAGTTCAATCTGAAGAAATGTGAGGCTACCTGGCAATGCCCAATTCTCATTCTAGAGATATTTGATATTGTTCTTTTGGAGACCGATAACCCTAATGATTATTTGGATCCATCCATTGAGTCCAGATAGAATTTGTATGTTTTTTTACCATATTAAGTCTGTCATGCATCGGGATGTGGAATTGATCAAAATTGAATCTTGAAATCCCTGGCTAGGGACATTTTGTGATTTTTGACTTGGATTGTGATTCTCGTATTGTGAGAAACTTGTCAATAAAGAAATTAGTTACCTACATTCCTTTATAATTTATTGGTAAGCGGCATACCAGTGCTTATTGTTTTGTTTTGGAACCACATACCACTGTTTGTTATTTTGTTTTGGAACGTAGTGTGCTTATACTAGGAGAGCCATAAAGAACGCGATATGGGCAGCTTGTGTTCGTTCAGTGAAGTACCTTTGGAACCTTTTGCGTACATAGCGTATTTCGTTTTTTTTTTGGGCAACTTTACGCTACTGAAGAGAAATTATTATTATTGCTTGACCTTTTTTACTAAAGCGACACACTTGACCCTTTCTGCCTATTGCCTGGGCACACCGAACATCGGCCTAATAATAATTAGACATGACGCTCTCTGTAAACAAAGTCTGACTCATAAACTTTCATTTCATTCAGTGTACCTTATATAATACACCTTATTTACAGTCTTGTGTGGCACACATGTGATTGGGTCGTCTAATAAGTATTTGCGGTTTATTTTTTTAAATGCTATTTTGTATTTTAGTGACAAAAATGGCATAGTATTCGATACCATTTATATTGCTCTAAAACGTTTGTATCGTCGATTTCCTGTATCTTATAGTCTTTCTTATTTCTTGGGCTTAAATAATGGAGTGTCAAGTTGAAAAAAGGAACATTTTCAACACATACTTCACCTTTAATCAAGGTTAAAATGGTCATCCAGGAGCCCAACTTCGCATTCGCCGTGCACAGTCCCAACCTTGCGTGGCGTTACTTTCAACAACGACATTGACCCAAAAGCTGGCTCGATGACTATTTGGATACCAGATCAGCAGATTTTAAGGTAACCCCATGAGAAAAAGTTCACGCTGTCAAGTTGGGGCTACGTGGAGGCCAGTTTATGTCGCCTCGTCGGGATATCAATTTTTCAGGGACATGCTCCATTGCGACTGAATTCCCAGGGATGCGGCAAGCGATCGGTCACCTTTCTACCGCTCGTTGCGTTGGTGCATCGAATGAATCAAAATGAAAAAGATTTTTGGGACACACTGTATTACATTTATTTTTACGAATGATTTTTAGAAGTTAAGTTGATGCTACATGGTTGTGGAGACGTTTAGATTATTAGTCTAAATGTGTACATTGGAACCGCAGCATATCAAGGAGCTCTCGATGGCGAGGATAATGATGGACCTCTGTATACTCCCACGGAGAAGACGCCCTTCGTCAGCCTTGAAACATTTAATGGTATTCACACAAACGGTTCAGAGATAAGGATTATTAGCACACACGCTGTCCGTTACGATCTCAGTACGTGCGGTACAGAAACAAGTATCTATATATATATGACGAGAGCTACAGAACCAGCGGAATATTTCGTTCTTTATCCAGCATCCTCGCAACACAAAAGCCGGGGGTAGGGAAATCCGGTAGGAATGATCACCACTCATTACTGTACTGTGATGTACAGGATATCCTCCCCATCCTCCCCATCCTCCCCACGAGCTCGTATTCATGACAAACTACAAGGGAATGCTGATGAAGCTAATCTATATCAAATAACAACCCCTCCTACTCAACAATATCGTGAAAATCTCAATTATCAGTTTGTCCAAATCCAAAATTAATATCGATATTTAATTAAAATTTGGCAAGACTATTATGCGTTTCATGTTCTAAAATTGCAACTTGACAATAAAACGTGCTTTCATTTTAAAAATATAACAGACCTAGTTCACAATATTTTATGACTATATACTAGTGGAAAATGTTAATGGAATATGAGAAAATTCTTACCGCTACGGAAAATATAATTGTTGGAAATTTTTACAAAATCATGTTAAGTTTTGATTAAGTCTACGTGCTTCGAAATCAATATTTGCGAAATATTTCCTTTGCTTCAGGCCCTAAGTCATCTAACGAAAACAGTCTAGCCGCTCGAAATTCGATGACCTTTAATTTTTTGTATTCAATATATAATTTGGAATTATTAAAATATTTAAATGAATCGAAATAATCGAGTAATTATGATTTTTAATTGACATGATTAGGCACATACTTCTTGAACCCTTTTTTGACTCGTAATTTATCAAATATTGTTAACCTAGTCCACAATATTTTATTAGTGAATACCTAACTATATTACGGGTCGAAAATGTTCAAGGAATATGCGCAAATTCTGCACCGCTACAGAAAATATTATTGTTGGTTTTTTTTTACAAAATCGTGTACTTCGAAATAAATAATATAGAAATGTAATATTTATATATATGTGTGAATTTTTTTAAACCTTTGTTTTAGCTTTTCTTTTCATAACATAAAAATTATTTTGTTACTTAAATGTATTCTATAATATGTGTTATCTTTATGGCGAAACATAATAAAAACGATTACGCTGGAATTATTATTATTATTATTATTCTATATCTTTGCTTCTGGCCCTAAATAATATAACAAAAATAGTCTAGTCTCTCGAATTCATTTTTTGTAATCAGTAAAATATTTCAATTATTTGCTTTTTTCTCGGACATATTCCTTGAGCATTTTCGAATCTTAACTTAATCATTATATATTATGGAGTAGGTTTGTTAGATACATCCTATGTTGTATCGATCATTTTCCGATCAAATAAAATGATGACTCAATGATTTTTGGGGTTCATCACAAAATATAAAATTGACAGTTTCTAGAAATGGAATAGTAGATTTATAAAAATCTACAAATTTCAAATTTATATGGTTATTACCCCGGCAAGGAATAGTTCGGGGGTCACATCCCGGTGACAAACAAATATTTTTTCTATATATCTTTCTAATTGATTCGTCTAATTCGTTTATTCTATTGTTTTTTTTAAGATTTTAAACTTAAAACCACTTAAAATATGTATGAAATGTAAGGGATCGATCAGATATTTATCACCCTGTCCGATTTCTCTGGGCAATATGAATAATTCCATAATTTTTCATATTGTTTATGTAAATGCCTTCGATAGCTGGTTTCCAGGTTTCCGATTAACAATAAACACATATATGATATATGAACTGCACTAACCTTTTTAATTTTGCCGTCTTTCTGGTCCGATGTTGTTGTTTTTTTGTTGGGTTGTCTTCTTTAGATTTCGACCGGCCGAGGCGCGCGCTGGTGGTTTATTTGAACCGCTGGACCGGTCGAAGCATGGGATGTAATAAGAATGACGCCTGTCGGTTACCGTTTTCTCAGCTTTCCGAAAAAGAGCGGCAATACTCACACACACACACACACATGTACATTATTATAAACCAGGACACCCATTGGTGCCAATTGAAGTAACAAGGCGCATAAACACATATAATGATAAATGTAATAAAAATCATTTGCGTAGGTACTTACTTTCAGTTTGTGTCAAAAGATCATACATTTATAATGTAAACTAACTAACTAATCATCACGTCGTTTCTACGCAGGGGTAGGCAGAGAGGATAGAGCGCTACACTCTTCTCGCCTTATCCACATTCATACATCTTCTCATACAAGCTCGCCGACTGTCGAGGCTTAACAGAACCATCCTCCATTATCTGGTTTACCTGGTCGTGCCAAGTCTTCCGCGGACGTCCTCTATTTCTGGTGCCATCAACACTTGCGTCATATATCTTCCTTACCAGTCTCTCCTCATTCATCCGTTTCAAATGACCAAACCACCTTAGTGATCCTTTCTAAGTCTTACACACTATACTAAGATCAGCTTTACATTCTTTCCTTATTTCTTCATTCTTAACTCTGTCAAAAAAGAATCTGCCACACATACGCGTGAGCGATCTCATTTCCACCACATTCAGTCTTCTTTTGTTCCTCTTCCGCCAGCTCCAGGCCTCACTTCCATACAGCATGTCAGTACCAAGACTCCATTGTGTACCTCTAGTTTTATCTTAGTTGACAAGTTATAATTCCATTCAAAGCGCCGTTCACCTTGTTTCCTGCAGTCACCCTCTTTTCGATATCTTATATGTGTATATACCCAAAATCACTAAATTTATCATGACATCAAATTTTTTAACAACCTTCCCATCACAATTAGAACAATTATGGACTACTATCAATTTTTATCTGAAGTAAAAAAATATATACACAGACTAACTGAAACATAAATTATCTGTAATGTACCCCTATATACACGAGTCTATGTCTTATAGAGAAGAAATAAATGTTACATTAAATATATATATATCCTACTGATAATTCTAAAATGTATTATATTTTCTAATATTAAAATAAAAAAATATTTTATAATTTAAAGCTGTTTATATTATATTATACCATTGACATTTTAAAAGAGTTAAAAGATAATACAATTTTTAACAGTTTTAAGGGTTACGTTTGAAGTAATAAAGATATTTCAAATTTTAAAATAACGATTAGAATTAATTGTCGTTGTGTATTATTATCACCGTTTGTACGTCACGCTTTTAATCACAGTCGTGCGTTTGTAGGTCATTTATTTGCACGCATATTTTGAGTAAAATAATTCTATAATTATCTGGCACTTGACATGAATGAAATTCTTTTAATTTATCTTATCTTTTATTTTTTTATTTTCTACCCTGATGTTATTTATTTAATTTAATTGCTTTCGTTAAATGTTTGACTAACTATTATTATATCGGAAAAGTGATGTCTGCTATAATACAGTAAAATACTAATAACACACAAATTATGAAACTAAAAAAAAAATATTTTAAAAAAAAATATATATTCCTCTTTGGGCGATTAATTTTTCTTAAATATTTTACAACTGTACTGCACTGTAGGTAGGTTACATTCAACCGTGTGTTAAATAACAATTAAATTCGAAATCAGAAGGTGTATTCTGTGTAAATTATAGTATATGATTTTTTCTCGTTATTATTGACGAGCTTATCACCGAGTTGATAAAATAAATATCCAGATCTGTCCGGAACTCTTTGAATTTCGGCCGAAGTGAAAACAAAAATTGTAAATGTAAAAATATATTAATTTATTAAATCAAATATAATGTATATTTCATTAAAATATTTGATTAAATAAAGATTTTTCATTTAATTAAGGTCAGCGAAGTTGATACGATTAATATTCCAACAGTCGATCGCCGGCGGCGTTCAAAATCTAGAATATTCCACAGATAGATTCATTATTTAGGAACATTCAGAACGACTTGGTATGTATAATATAAATATTTTGTGGACGATATGAATGCATGTTTTGTTATTACTCCCAACCGTGTTAAGAATATCAATAATGATTTAAATAAGATACAAAAGCTGGAAAACTACCGCACAGATACAGAAGCGCATGAGTTCCAAGGTAAACGATGGTTAATCGTGTGACACGCGACAGTTCTCGGTATTTGAGAGGAAATCGTGCGAATTAGATTTATTGTAGTCATTCGAATGTGTATTATACGTACGAACGTCTATTAATCATGTATAATATAATATCGCTTTTAAACTGAGGCTGTTTCATGGATAATATGCCATTAATGGAGTAGAGGAGAGAAAAAGTCAAGATTATTATTATTATTATTGACGTATTATGCATTTAAATGATGCATTATAAATAATATTATAGGTATATAAATTTAACAAAAACTTTTTGATTACACATTGTGAAGTTGCATTTTCAGATCATGATTCTGTTGTATTTTAATATAAATTAAATTAATCAATTAGACATCAAATTTACAGAAAAAATTTATCTATCGAAAAAAATATTTAATTGCTACCGGGATTCAAACCTGGTTAGGAAGAGGTCCAGATTCGAATCTCGGTATCAACAAAAAAAAAATTTCGATTGATAGATTTTTTCTGTGTATCTTTCTAATTAATTCATTTAATTTGCATGCTAAACATACCTATTATACTCATAATTTATAAAAAATGTAAGACATGTTCGCCGACTCCATAACTAGACCTGTGCTAAAGGAGACATGTCGTTATTGCGAAACTTGGTGCGAAATAGTATTGGAGATCTCATTTATCGGACGGGGATATTTATGAAAGTATTGAATGTGTATCCATTGTGAACGAATTAAATGATTTGGTACTAACCGTATCCAACTAAACGGTAATTCTCAATGTTGTGAAACATATCCGGTACTTGATTCTATTACAAATACGAGGGCGAGTCAAAAATTATCGATACCTGTATGGTTGTCATACTGCCTCTTGCGCGTGTGTGCTTAGAGTTGGTACGACTGCAGTCATGTGTGCGAAATTTGATCCCGATCGCGTAATTTGCCTTCCAGCTATTACAGTGTAAACGTGCCCGCTGCGCAAGCAGCTAACACCAAGGAGGAACATCGAGTAGTAAGTAGAAGTAGGGGCTGAAATTCATCGTGGACTTTTATCACAATACGGGGACTGTGCTTTATCACGTAAAAGTGTTTTTTTGTCGATCGAGAAGTTCAAAAGTGGCCGGACGAGTGTGACGCACGAAGAGGTAGCAGGACATGCGTCAACCTCCACCGAGATTCAGCAGGCTCGAGAGATGGTTCTAGCTAATAGGCGAGTTACTATCGGTGAGGTAGCATCTTCTTTAAACGTCAGTCATGAATTTGCCCATAACACACGACGAGTTTAGCTTCCGTAAAGTCTGTGCGCGTAATTTGTAGATAATTTTGACTTGCCCTCGTGCTCAGCAACAAACGGTTCGGCGACTGTATTCTGATTTTAACGACTGGTTCGCGCGAACCGGTCCACCACGGTTTAATATCGTGTCCAGCATCCCTACGCCACTCTGTTGTTTTCCTCGAGAACAAATTATTAAAGTATAAAACGACCGCTCGTTCCGCTCGCTCGACCCTCGCCCATCGAGCCCAGTAAGGCGCGTCATCATCAACAGGGTAAACTGATCAAATTAATGAACACAAGCGTACACAAGTTGGGGTTCCGCGGCACCCCCGTTGTGTGTTCAACGTATCGCTACATAATCTGTCGCAAAAACAACCCTACGGCCATTACCGTCGGCGGAGGGCCGAGGGCCGAGGGCCGAGCGGGGCGGGTAATTAATCACCGCCCCCGAGCGGGGGTGGTTAATTAAATTAGAGCAAAACTACCGACGTCTTTTTTACTTTCGTAATACTTTTTAATACGGGCACAATGCGGCTGCAGATAAAGTGGAGGGGCGATTTTGGGGGGTGTGTTATTATATTGTTATAATCAGATAATATTGCAGTAAAGTAAAACATTTTTTTCGGTACCGTCTGCTACACTAGTATTTACTAGAGACAGTGCCTTTCCGGTATAGTAATAAACAAAGTGGAGTGTTCAATGTACAAATAAATATATATAAAGAGTAAATCAAGATGCAATTAGATAGCATATAAATACATTGTAAAACTTAACGTAAGTAAATGCATTGTTCAATGTAGAAAAATATATAAATATTTATATATACGAAATTGAACGATTAACATTAAACGAATCACTTAGAAAGATCTATATATATTTACTACCGACTCTCAAACCCGGAACATTATCTTTCCGAATGAGTGAGTTACCTATTACATTATGTTAACTATATTTTAAATTGGAACGATTGAGTTCTGCGGAACTGTAAGTCATTAAAAATGTCAATTAACAGTCGTATTTCGAATAAGAAAATTATGTATTTCATAAACACCCGTGTCCAAAGTGGTCTCTCAATGAGACTAATGAGACTATGATCTCTGAGAATCACTAAAGGTATGGTAATATATAAGGTATGGTAAAGATAATATGGAAAAAGATCCAATTCAGAAAAAGGACCCTTAAACAATGTCACGGGGTATGTTTAAATACACTAATTGAGATAAAAGACACGACAACTTTTAAAAGGTTAAACAACAGATGTGGGGGCTGCATATTTATTTATTTCTTCCACACACATAATATATAATGTATAGCTAAAAAACAGTTTGTTACATACAGATTTTTAAAATTCATCGCTCAACTAGGCAAACCTGTTTTAGGGCAAATTGGCAAACAAATCATATTTTATAAACCAATATAACTCATTAGATACTAGGCAAAATATAATTAAATACAAAATGAAAGTACATACATACGAGACAAAGTAAAAGTGAAAATATATAAAATCAGAGAATAAAAATACAATATTTTTATTTATTAACCACTAAATTGAGTTTAAATACATCTACCGGTTTCGAAAAATACCATTTTCTTCTTCAGGATGTCATAACTAACTAAAACATATATTATTGATTAATATATGTTTTAGTTATAATGAGAAAATTGTATTTTTCGAAACCGGTAGATGTATTTAAACTCAATTTAGTGGTTAATAAAACAAAGATAATAAATAAAAATATGAATTTTAACCACAAAGTTAATATTGCTAATTTTAAAAGTATAATAAAAATACGAATGTGCTATGCAATATGTATAAATAAAATATAAAAGATTAAAAGTTATAATGCAGTATAAGACTACACATCGTCAGCAACACCGCATATCTCAATTTTTTGTCAAATTAAGATATTTATATCTTTCTATTTAAATTTTCGCGAGGAATCATTGTATTGTACATCAATGGCGTGCAAATCAAAGAAATGTAATCACCACATATCATCTGTAACCTCCCTGTCAACTGCGCACAAGTCAAGGGAATCGCACCTATTTTTAGTTCAGTTTCAGTTTAGAAAGAATCTGCTCCTCTTTACAACTCTAGAAAAGTAACTAATACTTGAGTAATTCTACAAAACTCATTTAAAACTAGTTATGTCTCTCTCCTATAAAGTACACAATTCTTAGATATGCAGTGTTGCTGCTTAAGAGACGATATAATGCAGTTATAAAAATCATTTCATAATATAAAACAGTTTACTCTCAGTATCTATCTGCTCTATCTAATTTTAATAATCAATTTAAAACATAAAGTTCAAGTTTATTTGCTCTGGTGGGATAATATCTTTCATTATTAGGAGAACACATTATTATTGTGAAGTTGCAATTATTCAGAACAGACGGTCTGTGATATTGCAAAAATAAGGTAGATGGCTCTTTCAAAATAATGGAACGATTAAATGTATCAATATCAAAAAGGTAACATATAGGTTTGAATATTGTCGCTGTTGCATAGTTGAATAATGCACCTTCCCCGGTTAGGAAAGAGATCCAGGTTCGAATCCCGGTGGCGCAACAACAAAATTGATTTTATATGTATATCTTTCTAATTAATATATTTAATTTATAATATCTTTCAGCCCTCACAGATGGAGCGCTTATTTTCCCATGAAAGCTAGTTAGTAAATGCAGCACATTCAAAACCTGAAATTTCCCAAAAATTGTTATAATCATATTATACTTATTTTGTTCTCTGTCGTGGACACGTAAAAACTTATTAAACTAATTATATATCTACAATGTTCTACGTTGATTTTGTCGAATGTATCGGAATCAGAATTGCACTGTAAGAAAAGATCTCCAATACTGATCTCGGCGAGAAAGTAAATGGTCTATAATTATGCATCGGCCTGCGCGCGGGTGGTCAGTCAGCCCGAGACCTTCAAGGTGAACAATCGCGTGAGGCGGCGAGTCACCGATAAATGTTCATAGGCAAAAAACAAACTGTTATTAGTGAAATGTCGGTGAGATGGCGTACTTGATTATCGGCACGTATTTGTGATTATAGTGAATACCTTGCACAGTTTATAATTCTCATGGTGCGTGCGCACGGACGTGATTGACAATAAGGGCGCATGTGACGTATGAACACGGCACTAATCTTTTTCATGTCTCTCTGGTCCGATGTTGTTGTTCTTTTGGCTGGGTGGGCCCGACGATCGGTTTATTCGACTGGTCCGATGTAATTGATCCGCCCGTCGTTTACCGCGTTTGTTAACATTCTCCGAAAAAAGACGGCAATACTCGCACACACACACATGCGCAATATCATAAGTCAGAAAACCCAGTGGATGAAACTTTTGTCTCGGAAATTTGTCGGTAATGGTGGATATATCATTAATTTATATGACAGTTACTTTAGGTGCAGCTTAATTTTCTTACATAAGTGAAAATAAAACACTTGCTTTTTGATTCCGCTCGTTTAATTTACTTGAGACGCGTTTCGCCTTGTAGGAGCATTATCAATCTCATTATTCTAAGGGATTTATAATCGGGTAATAAGTGGAATCAAATAACAAATGTTTTATCTTCACATATGTGATTATAGAGTTCTACAAACTTACTTCGGAAACAGTAAATAGTATTAACTAACCTAAACATTGTACTACACACTCGTTAGGTTATGCTGTTACCACTGTAGTTTCAAGAGGGGTAGTCCCTCTCATCTGATCTGATAATTAAACTGAGTACAGTTTGGCAAACTATTCAGGTAGTGGGGCAGTGCTTGGGAAGGGAGGGAAGGTTTTGGTCGTTACGGACGGACGGACTTCACCTCACCAAACTGTAGTAGTGACAGAATAACCCAACGTGTGTGTGTGTGTGTAGTACAATGTTTAGTTTGGTGAAAATTAAAAAGGTTGATATATATATGTGTTGCGTCATTCTACTTTGAGTACAAACAAATCATGTTCTCATGTCTATATTGTCCTTTACACGACTTTTGAGACGAGTCAGCAGGGATTCGAGAAGAGCTGTTACATTAGTGGAAATGATGCTTGATGGTTACGTAATTCGGATCAGAAGGTTTTGTACATGGTGAGACTGGGGGCCTTATCTCTCCTCAGTTCTCACCCATGTTGATGCATATAACAATATATGAATGTAGAATGTGCGAGTGACTATACAGAATGTAACAGACCTACTCCACAATATTTTATAGGTGAATACTTGACTAAATTACGAGTTGAAAACGTTCAAAGGATATGTACCTAATCTCAACCATGTCAGAGATATAAGGATTTCAAAAGAAATCGTAATTTTGTGATTATTTCGAATAATTGAAATATTTTATTGATTCCAAATTATATATTGAATATAAAAAATTGCAGTTCATCGAATTTCGAGCGGCTAGACTATTTTGTGTTGGGTGATTTAGGGCTTGTAGCAAAGGTACAGATTGATAATTGAACAATCTCGCCAATATTTATTTCGAAGTGCGTAGACTCCAAGCCTAACACGATTTTTTTTTAAATTTCTAACATTTTCTTCAATATTTACAAAATTACTTTGTGGCCTCATTTTATATAAATAATTAGACAAAATACTTTGTTTAAACCACTATTTATTCATTATTCTATTTATATTAACAAGGGTTTAGAAATTATACATACAAATACTAGGAGTTTACAGTTAAATAAATTTGAAAGTTTAGAAATAATAAAAAGTGTTAATAGCAAGTTAAATATTATAAATAACCAAATTCTCTTTGCAAACAGTCACTTTTTAAATTTGTTTTAATATTAGTTCTTACTTATTCACCACTTCATGGTTTTGTTTTTATCTATGCTTGTATTTTTTAATTTCAGTATACATTGTTACCTGAAGAAGATACCATACATAGGTATCGAAACATGTAGAATAATCAATAAATAAATAGTGGTTTAAACAAAGTATTTTGACTAATTATTTATAAACATTATTTTCCGTAACAGTGCAGAATTGCATGAATGGAATTATATCTAACGGTAATTTGACAACCGAAGCAAGACTAGCGATGCACAATGGAGTCTTGGTGCCGACACTGATGTATAAAAGTGAGGCATGGAGCTGGCAGAAGAGGAACGATAGTAGACTGAATGCATTGGAAATGAGATCATTTAAGCGTATATGTGGCTAATCTATTTATGGCAAAGTAAAGAATGTAAAGCTGATGAGTAAGATGAAGAAAGGATCACTTAGGTGGTTTGGTCATATGGAACGGCTGAATGAAGAGAAAATGGTAAGAAAGATATATGACAAAAGTGTTGATGGCACCAGAAATAGAGGACGTTAGCGGAAGACTTGACACGACCAGGTAAACCAGATAATGGAGGATGGTTCAGTTAGAAGTCTCAACAATCGGCGAGCTTGTATGAGAAGATGTATGAATGTGGATGTGGCGAGAATTGTGTTTCAGAACAGAGGAGTGTAACGCACTATCCTCTCTGCCTACCCCCTCGGAGAAACGGCGTGATGGTAAGTTAGTTAGTTAGTTTTGTGTTATTTTTAAAACTGCCACTTCACGATAATAATGTGTTCTCTTACGCGTCCATGATTCTCGGTCTTCTGCTGGTTATTTACAAATGATTCACCAGTAGCAGATCATTAAATCCATGTTTACATGTCTATCCAAGCGGAATCTTGGACATATTATAAATGTCGTTATTGTGCCGGACTCTTCATCCATAATCCATTTATCCATAATGGTTTTATGTTAATATAAAATATTTATTTATTTGTTTTTAACCATTTTTATGATTTAATTATTAAATACACCAACCGGTTACATACTCTATCCTTCGTCAGGATGTCAAATAAAGTAACAGAAACCATATGTCAAATTGTTCTAATGTTTTAACTAATAAAAATAGTTAAAACAAAGTAATAAATCATTTATATTAAAATGAATAGCCACAATCTACAAGTTGTAATAAATATTGTTAAAACAAATTGTTTCATACATTAATGATTGAAGATGTAATATTTCAAATACAATGTTGATAATAAATTCAGTGTTAAGTTACTATGCTTGTATTTTTTTAAATAACACATTTATCCACTAAATAACTGACACATACCTATTGCATACACACCTTATCCACGTTATATTTACTTCTTCTATGACAGAATAAAGAGATAGAATATATTATTTTTATTTTTAACTTCGTTTTATTAACCACTTATTAAGTATAAATACATCTACCGGTTTCAAAAAATATCATTTTCTTCTTCAGGATGTCAATAACTAATCAAAAAAATATGTTATTGTTTCTTTAACTGAATCAATTTATTAAAAAACAATAATTATTTAAAAAAATAATTTAGTACCTAACTCAAGTATAATGGGACTTGTAGTTAAATTTAGTTGGTTGTTTATAATTTTATAATTAGTTTTACACGCTTTATTTATTTTAAACGTTTCCAAATTATTTCATTTATGGCCAACATCGTTGACATGCGAAATTGACAATCCTAATTTTTTATCGAAACCATGACCATTTTAATATATTGAATTAGTATTTAAAACATCACAGACCTATATTTTGAATAATTACAATTTCACAATAAAAATGTCTTCTCCTTAATACCGGTAGATGTATTTTTACTAAATATGTGGTTAATAAAACAAAGTTAAAAATAAAAATAATGAATTTTAACCACAAAGTTATTTTTGCCAATTTTAAAAATTGATAGAAGATAGATTCAATTATTTTATAATGTGTATATTTCTGGACCTTAGAATCGGTAAAAGGGATAAGTATTAACCGGCTCCATATTTATGAGCTATATTCTATATTCTGAAGTTATGTACTCTCAATTTTCATGGACGAGAGATCTGTCAAGAACCGCTGAGGTTACTGTCACATCTTTTTGTGAAATTGTTTGAAAATCATATTATTATTTCTATCCCTATAAGAGATGATAAAATGCAAATATCTCTAGAATGAGAATTGGGCATTGCCAGGTGGCCTCACATTTGTTCAGAACGAACATAATAGACTCCCCAATGTGTGAATGTGGTGCCGAGGAAGAAACCCTTGACCATGTCTTTTTTGCCTGTCCATTGCGGATCACAGGTTTTTTTTATAATGATCTTGTCAATGGTGATTTTCAACTTCCGGTTAACTTGTGTCATCTTCTTTCCCTCAACTCGCCTCATTTAAGCTATATAATAGCAAATTTCCTGAATGTCAATGGTATTGACTTGTGATGCAATGTTCCCTGTTCTATAGGATTGTTGTACTGCTTTCTATAAAATAATGTTTAGACTTGTTTAATGGCACAAGTCACTCTTGAAGGGTGGATTGCCTATTTGAAAGAAGAAGAAGAAGAAGATGATAAAATATTTTAATATCTAATTCTGCATGCAGTCTTACTTACCCCGAGTAAGATCCATCAATTTAGTGAAAGTTTCGAAACACAATATTCCATTGGTGAATGATAAATTCGTTACACGCGAAACGGAGGTATATAATTATGTAGTAGCTGACGAAATCAATTCGCAGTTTTTAAATTAATAAATATGTATGTAACATACAAGACCAACTACATTTTTTTATTACGCTAGCAAAGCACACGTACGTCGTTTATCGTAACTGGTTTATTTTATTCTTTGCACGTAAAGTGAAAAAATAATCGACCGCATTTGAAATAATTATATTACATTAATAATTATACAAAATACTTTGTTTAAACCATTATTCATTAATTATTCTACATGTTTATATTATAATTAAGGAGCATTTGAGATGTCTAAATAACAATAACTATTCAGAATTTTCCAATTACCTTTTGCAAACAATCCATTCTCTTATTTATATTATTGTTGGATTGTTTTCAAAAGTTGATTGGAAAATATGCATTATTTTGATATTAACTAGGGTTTAGAAATTATTCATACAAATACTAGAAGTTTACAGTTAGATAAATTTGAAATTTTAGAAATAAGAAAAAGTGTTAATAGCAAGCCTAATTATATAAATAATCAAATCCTCTTTGCAATTAATTTACTCCTTTTAAATTTGTTTTCATATCAGTTCTTACTTATTCACCATTTTATAGTTTTGTTTTTATCTATGCTTGTATTATTTAATTTCAGTATACATTGTTTCCTGAAGATGATAACCATAGGTATCGAAACGTGTAGAATAATGAATAAATAGTGGTTTAAACAAAGTATGTTGTCTAACTATTAATATAAAATGAGGTCACAAAGTAATTTTGCAAATATTGAAGAAGTAATTATATTTCAGTGCACATCGAGCAGTGATTGATATGAAATAATGTAGTTTGCATAATGAAAGTTGTCGCGCGCTATTCTGTCAGAATCCCACGATAAATTGCGCCGCAGACAATAAGCGGATAAATTTTGAATGTAATAAGGATAAATCAATTTTATTTGATCAAGTTATTGCGTATAAAACAATTCGGTTGAAAGCTTATCGGTATCAGTAGCGGAAAGGGTTCGGAATTTAAAAAACCTTTTATGAAACCTCTTAATAATGCTCCCACGTTAGCTTTGAAGATTCTTCTCCGGGGGTCCGGGGGTCTGGGGGTCTGGGGGTCTGGCCTATCCTAACCTCGTTACGGCGCACCCCCTTCGGATTTCTGGCAAACAGAACCTTTTGTTCCCGCTGCGGAACTGTAAGGGTGACCCGCCAGTAATGGATATTCCACGCTAAGCAGTGAGGAATTCCAGCCGCGGTCAACACAATCAAATGTTTGAATACTAAATCTTGTTTTATATGTTGGCCCGCCTGCGATAAATTCTATTTGTGCTGATATTTAAGCCATGTACTTAGAACAATAATTATGTATATATAAAATTACGTACGTATGTGAATCAGAAACATTTTAATACAAATGATGAAGTGCCTTCGTATCGTGCTCTTGGAACGTATCATATGAGATATTGAGCTTCAAAGTTATGAATGTCCATGAGCTGAACTTTTTACAATAATGTCAAAAGTAAATCGTTCACGTTATACAGGTTGTAACAGACCTAGTCCACAATACTTTATGGGTGGATAGCTGACTAAATTAAGAGTCGAAAATGTTCAAGGGTGTTCAAGTACCTCAACCGTGTCAGAGATATAAGCATTTCAATAAAATTGTAATTATGTGATTATTTTGATAAATTTAAATATTTTATTGATTCCAAATTATATATTGAATACAAAAAATTAAAGGTCATCAAGTTTTAAGGCCTGAAGCAATGATGTAGATTGATAATGAAACAATTTCGCCAATATTTATTTCGAAGTACGCAGACTTCAAGCTTGACACGATTTTGTAAAAATTTCAAACAATAATATTTTCCGTAACAGTGCAGAATTTGCACATATTCCTTGAACATTTTCGACCTATAAAATATTGTGGACTAGGTATGTTAAACTGAATATGAATAATATAAATCATACATTTAATTCGAATTCAAATATAACTAAACTACTACAAAATTTGACTTGTTTGTAACACAAGAGAAAATTGTATTCAACATTTGATTCAATCTGTCAATTTTAACCAAAATATCACATGATACCTTGTTGTTCCAAGGTCACGATATGTCGGTCTGTCATTCATACTTTAATGTTCACAGAGAAACAGTAATTATTTGAGATACACTGAATTTACTGACCCAAGGTTTACAATAGATTGTGAATAATGACGAAGCGGAAAGCTAAGTACAAGGTCGAAGCGAAACGATCTTGTCAGGTGTATGTGCGGTGGAGAAATGGACGTTCAGACGGGCGCTCAACGTTACGGCCCGCTGATGACGCTAGCTACGTCTGCTGTGTCGTCACACGTGCTGTGGCCTGTCGGCCCGTGGGATATAGTTACGACGCGTTTGTTAGATGACGCTTTGTGTCCGTTTCACCGTAAGCCTAATCACGATCGATATTTTAATAACAGCATATTTTCAATTAGCGAATAAGTTTAAATGAAATCGCGATAGCGTCGGTGATGACCGGGTCGTGCACCAACGCTTCATAAAAATCATGTTTAAATCGAATTCCAATAAGTGAGCCTCTGACTGCAAAACTCTTCAAACCTATTCTGCTTCTTCCATCATTCACCATCTACAGACGTCTAGAAAGTCTTCTAGGATTTGATCTGTAATTTATATTTCTAATATTTTCATTACGCTATCCAAGACGTGTCCTAACCACAGTAGATAATAAGTTTTTTTTATCTTCTTTGTACAACACAGTAGCATCAGCCAGGACTTTGAATAAAGTGTTTACTTATCAGCTAAACGGCAACAACATTTAAAAATAGTACTCGTGTTAAACTAATAAATAAAAATATATTCATTTTATAAATATGAATTAAATAAATACATATAAAATCAATTTTATCGAAAAATATTGTTGTTGCGCCACCGAGATTCGAACCTGGATCTCTTTCTTAACCGGGGAAGGTGCATTATCCAACTATGCTACAGCGACAATATTTTTAGCGACAATTTTCGAACCTATATGTTACCTTTTTGATATTAATACATTTATTCGTTCCATAACTTGAAAGAGCCATCTACCTTAAAATTGATTTTACATGTATATCTTTCTAATTAATATATTTAATTCATATTTAAAATATCACAGACCGTCTGTTCTGAATAATTACAACTTCACAATAAGAAGGTGTTCTCCTAATTTATGTTATCTTATGTGACGGGAGATCGACACTAATAATTTATTCTGTTAACCAACATTTTTAGACGGATTCTATTAGATAGCTGTTGTCTGGATCCCTGACCCAGTTTACAATTACCCTCAACCTGGTGTAACTTCAATACCGACCTCGGCAACATTTCCAATTTGGAAATCATCTGCGGGTCGTACCTTCCAGAACTGAATACACCTTGTGAACTTTTCAATTTCAGTTAAACAAACACCCATTGCTCAAATACGTCATCTGCGAACTTTTCAGTAATAATGAAAGTATAATGAATACTATTGATTTAATTCGACGATTGCTTTTTTAAACTCCATTAATTGTTAATATGTTTTGTGACAGGTGTTTCAACATCTGTCTGACCTCATTATCAATTATGGATTGATGTAGTTTTTATAATGAAATTATTACATTGCATTAAAGCACTTAGATGTTCGCCACATTTTATAATCATAATTTGGGTTGACAAATTTTAATTCACGCATCTCCTACAGTGAACACAAGTTGTACTTGTCTATGTAAATGCCTTCGATAGCTGGTTCCCAGGTTTTCGATTAACAGTAAGCACACATATGATGTATGAACTGCACTAACCTCTTTAATTTTGCTGTCTTTCTAGTCCGATTTTGTTTTTCTTTTAGTTGGGTTGTCTTCTTTAGATTTCGACTGACCGAAGCGCGCACCGGTGGTTTATTTGGACCGCTGGACCGGTCGAAGCACGGGATGTAGTAAGAATGGCGCCTGTCGGTTACCGTATTCTTAGCTTTCAGAAAAACGGGCGGCAACACTCACACACACGCGTGTATATAATTATAAACCAGGAAACCCAGTGGTGTCAATCGAAGTAAAAAAGCGCGTAAACACTTGTATCCATATCATCATCACAATCTAATTTTCCTCCATTTATCGCTATTATGAGCCATTTCCTTCAGTCCGGGATTTCTAAGACAGATATATCACCGAAGATATTAACATTCCATCTTAGCCCTGATCTCGTGTTAAGAAATGACTTCGTTGATTGCTGTTTGGTCACCCTCCACGTGGCCCAATCACCGACATCTTTCTATTTTAACTCAGCCTTACCAAAGAGATGGATTCTTAATATGTACCGCAAATCAACATTTATCCGGATAACTCAGTAATTAATGGAGCAATTCAACTTATGCTTGGTGCAATCTTAAATAGATCGATATATAAATATTTACGAGAAAAATATAAATATTACAATTCATTACTGTATCGGAACATGTACGGTGTTTACGTGTTTTGGTTCACTCGTGCAAATACATTGATGGCTCTCGCATCAATGCGTGTGAGCGAAAAAACAACACTCACCCAGTTCCTCAAAATCGAGCAATACGTATATACAATACGTTTTTGTTAAAAAAAAATCTTTATGAAAGAAAATGTTCTTGGGGTCTTCTCATCCCCCCGTTCGGAGTGCTAGTAAGTTTGTTGCACTTGGTACAGGAAAGGTTTATAAACTCTGAGACGCTTATTTCATTATACAGAGTATGTATAGCACATTTATTGTAGCGTCTACGCCAAAATTTATTTTCTAAAAGCGATCCAAAGATTTTTCTTTCAAAATCGTCCAGTTATTTATATCTAATATATATTTAGAATTCGATAATTCACAAAAATGAAACAAACTTTGATTTGAATTTAATTTACAAATATTTCAAGTAAAACGATAACTTTTTAAAATTAATTTGATTATCCTATGTGCTATAATCGATGGATCGCAATGGGTTCAAAGTAATTGGAATTGAAATGAATGTGATAAGTTATATAGGACTTGTGTGCCTTTTTTTCTTTAACGTTCAAGATCTGTGTTCTTGTCGGTGTAATGTTCACTAAACGTCTCTGCCCTCGACACCTTCCTGTAAGCTATTGATTATTTTAAATATTAATTAAACGTATTAATTAGAAAGATATACATACAAAATAATTTTTATCGAAAAATATTGTCGTTGCGTCTGCTGTAAAAATTATGATGGCTCTTTCAAATAATAGAACGATAAATGTATTAATTTGAAAATAATGTCGCTGTAGCATAGTTGGATAATGCACTTTTCCCGGTTTGGACAGAGATCCAGGTTCGAATCCTGTTGGCGCAACAACAATATTTTTTGATAAAATTGTTTTTATATGTATATCTTTCTAATTAATACATTTAAAATATCACAGACCGTCTGTTCTGAATAATTGCAACTTGTGTTCTCCTAATATTGATTATTTAGTCCAGGGCGTCGTCTCTGTTTTCTTTCCTTAATCTTTCACCCAATTACATTTTTTAGTATGACATCCGAGACATGAAAATTCTTTGCGTTAATTTTTCGCATAGATCTTATGTGATCTAATAATCTCGCCTAGAATTATCGAATAGATTTAATAGCTCAAGAAATTTTAACATTTTCACTGTGTAGAATTTCTACTCTTCAATTATGCAACGATGTCTAAAAATAATATTATTCCTGACTGGTATAAAGTAGCAATGGTCGACCGTGGTTGACGGTGGCCACTGAGCTGCTCCGACCCGCGACCAACGTCTGGAAGTCATCACAGAGTAATGAGAGCAATCTGTACTGTGTCCTGTGCAAAGATGCGTGAAAAAATTGCGAATCGTCTCATCATCAGAGACATTCGAAAAATGAAATTTGTATAGCGCAAATAATTGCCTATACTAATTAGAAAGACATATATATAAAATCAATTTTATCGAAAAATATTTTTGTCGCGCTACCGGCATTCGAACCTAGATCTCTTTCCAATCCGGGGAAGGTTCATTAACATAGTAATTTTGATGACAAATTTTCAAACCTACGTGTTACACATGTATAGTTCCATTATTTGAAAGCCATCTACATTAAATTAGTATTAAAAACATCACAGACCGTCTGTTCTGAATAATTACAACTTCACAATGAGAATGTGTTCTCCTTAATAATTACCTTTATGTTTTCATTGCGACACATGTTCTAGTAACATCAGATACAGAACATTGCTGTTATCATTTAAATAGGGAGAATTAGCGGGGATCAGATGAATTACACATGTAAAAATTAATAATATCAAATAAAATAATAATATCAAGAACACATTCTTATTGTGAAGTTGTAATTATTCAGAACAGACGGTCTGTGATGTTTTAAATAATAATTAAATGTAGATGGCTTTCAAATAATGAAACGTTAGATGTATTAATTTGAAAAAGTGTAACAAATTTGTCGTCAAAATACTGTCACTGTAGCATAGTTGGTAATGCACCTTCCCCGTATTGGAAAAGAGATCCAGGTTCGAAACCCGGTAGCAAAAACAATATATATTTCCAGAAAATGTATTATATATGTATATCTTTCTAATTAAAACATTTAATTAGTATTTAATAAAATATATAATTACAAAAACACCTTGACTATAGCGATACAATTAATTATATTATCATTTGAATAAAATTTATTATCTATGCAACTTATCACGTTATTCTCGTGATCCGTGAGAATATTTGCGTTTCTTTTATATATCGACACAAAATATGGCGCAGCAGTGATGTTCTGTAGAAAAATAATCGACCAATTCGCCAAAACCCCCATTCGGCTCTCTAAAGCAAAAATGCATTTAAACATTGGCGTAGCAACAAATTTCCGGGCCCCGAGACAAATATATATGCCGGGCTCCAAGGAAAGTGGGTTATTGTTTCATATTCATTTCACAATGATTTTCATATTAATTATTATCGACATGGCTTAATTCACTTCATCCGTATTGTTGCTCGTCAGAGTGATTTTAATTAAATATATGCTTATAATTTTTCCTTGCCTCTTTACATACACAATTATCTGATATCGGCAGAAATGAAATGTGCCATCTTTTTTTTCACATTGTTAAAGAAGATGACATAATTTCGTTCTATAAGACGGTAAAATAACATAAAATGTCTTCTAGAACAAAATTTACACCGAAATAGTTGGTATGGTGTCTGAATGTCATTTTTTGGTACTCAATCAGGGTAAGTAGTCTCAAAATTATGAAGGTATAATGTTTTTTCTTTTTTGTTTTGCTTCGCGATCTTGTTCAGCTATTCCGGGCCCTACTGAGGGCCCGGGCCTCCGGGCGGTTCCCAGGCAGTAGTTACGCCACTGTGATTAAAGTTATATTTTGTTAAGTATATTATAAATTATGTTTAGACATTCGTAATAGTGATTTTAAAAGAATGATTCAAATTGTTTCAATATTTGATTATATTATATACTTTTAAATTAGCAATATTACCTTTGTGGTTAAAATTCATATTTTAAAAAAATTTTTGTTTTTTTTAAAATTGTTTTTTTTAAATTAGATTCTGGCAAAGAAACAATAATATATGTTTTAGTTAGTTATGACATCCTGAAGAAGAAAATGGTATTTTTCGAAACCGGTAGATGTATTTAAACTCAATTTAGTGGTTAATAAAACAAAGATAATAAATAAAAATATGATTATATTATAAATATTCAGGAACAAACGATTTCGTGAGAGGTTTCTAATTTTAACAACCGGTTCTCGCAAATCGGTGCGAACTGCCGAGAAGTGAATTATTTTCTATATATCTTTAATAATTAACTAACACAGTTGTAACAGAAATATCTTCATGGCTTTGATGTACACAAATTTTGATTAAATAGCTAAAATTGGAATAATCACCTTAGAGTACACAGCTAATGACAGCCGAAACCCGGCCCAAATTGTATTACTTTGTTATGTTAATATTTTTTAAAGGCGGGTGGGTCGTTCCACAGCCACTGGTTGTGAAGAGTTTTATGAGAGGATGTGAGAGTGGCTCTTTGTGAAGGTCTTATTGGCAGATGCCATTTATAAACAGGGCCGCGCAAAGCCTAATGAGTGCCCTCGTGTAAATATAATTGTGTACTCTTATGTTCTGTGGGACACACCGCAGGGGGTCCGGGGGAGCGACGGTCACCCGGGGTGTATCGCGAATTTTATAAAAATTACAACAGCTCTCATCCACATCAACTACGACATTTAAAAAAAAATAATAGGATTAATCCACCAAAATATAAAAAAACCTTACAACGCATGTAGCCCCAGTGGATAACAAAAATAGCATTTTAATGGGTAAACCTTTTTTAAACCTCGCGGAGACATTCGACACTTTTAATCGGTGTGGAATACCCTGAACTTGCAGACGGAATTGTGAATTGAGTGTGCAGAGTCAAGCCTCTTCTATTTCTTCTTTTAAATAAGCAATCCACCCTTCAAGATTGATTTGTGCCATTTGCTATTATATAGATTAAATGTGGCGAGTTAAGGGAAAGAAGATGACACAAGTTAACCGGGAGTTGAGAATTACCATTAACGAGATTATTGTAAAAAAAACCTGTGATCCGCAATGGACAGGCAAAAAAGATATGGTCAAGGGTTTCCTCCTCGGCACCACACTCACACATTGGGGAGTCAAGCCTCTTAGGCATCAAAAATAATAAAAAATTAAAGTTATAATAATTGAAACCTCAGTATAATATTATCATTAAATAATGTTGTTATTGTCTACGAAACTTCATTAATAGGTACCTGTCTAAATTTCGAGACGAAAATGTTCAAGCTGTGCGAAAAAATTTAGTACTCTTATGGAGATAATCATGATCGTTTGTTATTTTTTATCTTAATATTCGATTAATGTGGAAATAATATGTTTACGATCTACTCGTATCAATAATTTGTTACACTCAAACATAACCAAATTATCTGACAAATGGAGTAAGAATTATATTCAAAATTTAATCCAATAATTGAAGTCAATCAAATTATTAGAAAACAATATTACCCCCAGAAGTCCTACGACTAGAGTAAAAAAAAAAATATTTTAAAGATTAGAAATTTTAACATACAACTTGAATATCGTTTACCAAAATAATAACAAGTTATCCCCCATAAAATATTTGTCTATCCCACACCACGTATATATTTTTCATTAGTATCAAAAAGTTTCAGCACCCCTGACGTTGTCTATAGAGAAGTTAAATAAATTATATAGAATTTTATCAAAATTATTTTATAATAAAACAATGTATGCACGGGGCGTGAAATCACGCGCGTGAACACTTTGGGAACCTTTAGATCCATTAAACTGCTTTGATTAGATGTGTTTCACTGAAATGTATACAGCTGTTCCAAACTAATGCAGAATCGAAAAAATTACGTAATAAAGGTTATGTTTAAATAAATTTCTAAATCGATCTAAGAATCAAAAAATCGCAGAAAAGATTGATTTAAAAATACATGATTCACATTTTTTTTTACATATTTTTATCGTATATATGTATTACACCAAATAATTACATTATTCATTCAATCAACTGGAACATTGTTCAAATAATTCGCGACACTAACTAAAAAATCCATTTGTTTCGACCGAGACAGGACTCGAACCTGCAATCTTCGGATTCGAAGTCCGACGCCTTATCCATTAGGCCACACGGTCCTGTGGAGCGCGCTCCGTGAAAGATGATTACGTGCGGTTTAAATTTTCACGTGACGTCACACCCGAACATTGTGCAGCGGCCACAGACGCTATAATAGACGTGTTTGTGAATTATTCATTTGCAAGTTTTTTCGTGTTTTTTTTTTTTAATAACAATTCGTAATGGTTTACTAATTATAGAATACAATTTCGCTTCAATAAGTCGTTCGTATTAGTGTGAGGACTAATTAATTAAATTTACATTTGACCTAATATATGTAGATCGATGATGAGATTTAAATGGAGAAGTCAACTTATTAAAAAAATATATATAAATAACAACTTTCTTTATTATTATTTTTCGTCGCGATATTACAAATACAATTGCGTACGTGTGTATTTCACTAAGCTTCTAGAAACTCACAGAATCATGCATTTCAAAATTTACCTCTTGATAACGGCGTTTTGTAAATTTACCGTGTTTTATTAATTCTCTTCATTTATTAATTATAACATTTGATTATTATTTTTTAACTATTTTAATGTGTTTCTATGAAACCATTAAAATAAATAATTAAAATAAAATTTACCATTCTTATCAAACTAGGAGTAAAACCAAAAATCATGGTTTTATAATAATAATAATAATAATAATGATAGATGATGACTATGATGTTTCATACATAACTTCTAGATTATATAAAAAAAAATCCAATTTTTTAATATTAAAATCAAATTTAAACTCCAACGAAAACTTTTGTAAATGATTGAAAGATTTATAAATAATAAAATTATATTATTTATACATACTTTAATTATTTTTTGTACATTTAAAAATGTTTTATCTTGAATATGAAACTTATGAAAATCGGAATACCGAATCTATAGGTCCTTTAATATTGTTGTGTGTTTCTGAGCGCGACCATTGGTGGGGGGGGGGGGGGGCTGCGTAGGTGAATATAGGCCTTATTATATGCTATATGATGCAGTTAATTTTTTCTTGTGTATATGTAAAACGATATTATAATCAGACGCCAGAATTATCAATTCATTTTTATTAAATTTTGGACACATTGATACAGACCTATGTTCTGAATAATTACAACTTCACAATAATAATGATTTCTCCTAATAATATAATTTATGCTGTTTATAATAAATTGTATGTTATTTTAGAAATAAACACATTATCTTTGTTTACTTCGTTATCTAAGATATAATATAGTAATAATACAGTTGCAAAAGGACAAACAAAGTGCTTTTTCTTTTTCGGATAAATGGATCAATTCTTAAATCTGTCCAATGGTGTTTTTGAATCACTGTTACAGAGCTTCTATTTGCAAGTTATTAAAAAAATATTTGGCGTGGGGTGTAGTTATTTTCGCACTACTTTCTGGTGTACGTGTACTATAAACAAACTAGTACAGTATGTTATATTACAATTGGATAAATATTTCAGCAAAGTAAGACATATATTTGGCTACCCTGCCTGATACATTAGTGTTTTACTGTATAGTAGACAGTGTTTTTCCGGTATAGTAGTAAACAAAGTGCAACATTCAGTGTGCAAAAATATATGATATAATAATAAACTAGATGTCATTAGATTAGATAAATAAATTGTAAAATTTAAAGTAAATGCATTGTTCAATATATAAGATAAAATATACAGGGTGGCCCAAATAAACTGAGATTTCGTAAAATGTGATATAATTACATCAAAATTACTTTCACTATATCAACAATACCTTAAATAGTTTACTAATTTATTTACTTACCTTTTTACCTGTATTATGTTTTATTTCGACAATTTCCGGTCGCCATCTTTGATTATTAATTTGCCCATTGTTTATATTTGGTTTTTTCAAATTGTTACCCAGAATGACAAAAATTACTGCAGCAGACAGTATTCTGATCAAAAATTTGCGAATTGAAAAACGTTGGGGTGAAAACGCTAGGTAAAAAAAGAGTTTCGAAACAGCCTGGAGTATAGCTAGACATTACAGCATAACTGGATATTACAGCAGGATTTTATATGTATATCTTTCTAATTAATACATTTAATTAGTATTTACTATTTTTCGATACAAGTTTTATAGGTTAGTTTGAAATAAACATGTTAGTAGTTAGTTAAAATAAATATTTTGAATCACCCCGAAATAAATAAAAATATTTTTGCACCCCAGTAGGCAGTAAAAATACCCACAATAAATGTTCCCGTTATTTTCAAATTCGGCGACTAAATACCCAATTACCGAAACACCAATTACCGGCTTCCATTAGTCTACTTCTTGTCCCTCGCATCTCAGGAACGGAAACAACCAAATAACTAATAATTATTACTCTTCTTATCGACGTGATCACGTGACACGTGACATCAAGATGGCGGCGCCCATGGCAACCGAGACACAAACATCGTGTGTCAAGACCTGGCCCGCGCCGCCCCAGATTGTCTGCTCGATATTATTTACCTGGCCGGGTACCTAATCGGTCGCCTTAATGTGTTATGCACAAATTTGTTTTGGCGGTTTTGCGTTTTGTTTCCAAACTTACATCATCGGCTCGCTCCAAGGTTGCCAAATATAAAGGTAAAAAAAACAACAAAAATACAGGTTATTTACGGTAAAATTTTCTCATTTTCGCGTACATCGCAACTATACATTATTTGGAGGCGAAAATTTAATTATACTTACTTAGTAAATAATAATAAGTAATAATAATAAGTATAATTAAATTTTCGCTTTCTTACCATCACGCCGTTTCCTCGCGGGGGTAGGCAGAGAGGGTAGAGCGCCACACTCTTCTGTCCTGACACACAATTCTCGCCTCATTCACATTCATACATCTTCTGATACAAGTTCGCCGATTATTGAGGCTTCTAACAGGACCATCCTCCAGTAACTGGTTTACCTGGTTTATCAACACTTGCGTCATATATCTTTCTTACCATTCTCTCCTCATTCATCCGTTCCATATGACCAAACCACCTGAGTGATCCTTTCTTAATCTTACTCACTATACTAACATCAGCTTTAAATTCTTTCTTTATTTCTTCATTCTTTACTCTGTCATAAATAGATTTGCCACAAATACGCCAAAGTGATCTCATTTCCACTGCATTCAGTCTACTTTCGTTCCTTTTCTGCCAGCTCCAGGCCTCACTTCCATACATCAGTGTAGGCACCAGGATTCCATTGTGCACCGCTAGTCTTGCCTCGGTTGACAAATTCCCGTTAGATGTAATTCCATTCAAAGCGCCGTTCACTTTATTTCCTGCAGTCACCCTCCTTTCGATATCATTCTCAGCCTTTCCGTTTCTATCAAACATACTTCTCAAATATACAAACTCATCTACTTGTTCCCAACATTCATTACTGCCAAGTATTTAGCGCGGTGTCTTGCTTTCCTCCTTCTCGAATACCATCACTTTCGACTTGTTAACATTCATCATGAGGTCGCTTTCCTTACATACATCGTGCATTCTACTCACTAGATTCTGTATTTCTTGTTCATTATTATATAATGTAATAATTAGGTTAGACTTTGCATATCCAATCTGGTACTTACCATATTTCATTACGTACGCCGTCGAACATAAAATGTACAATAGAAGCTAAATAATTGAAAGAAGCGACAACAATGTATGAACAAATAATAAGTCAATAGATGTCATTAGTATGTAGTGAAAGTGATATTCAATAATGAGCATTCTTACCCGCAGAATTATAATGGCGGTCATAATACATTACAGTCTAGCGCAGTGATGGCGAACCTATGGCCCGCGGGTCAGACAGACGGCTTTTTAAATGATCCACGCGTTGATTTTTATAAACACTACTTCCAGTAAATTGTTTAGAGGGTTTTTTATCAGTAATTTTTTACCCTTCCAATTCATGTATTAATATAAAACACTTATGATGTTTATAATAATAAGGTAGTTTGTAAAAGTGTCAAAGTGATTAGCGCTGATGCACTTGTAGTTGTAGATTAGGCGGTCTACCCGTATGTAGAGTACTCAGAGTATCGTAGACTCTAAGGAATTGGAAAAAAAAAAAAAAAATTATAAACTTTTTTTTATATCACAAAAGATAGAACAGACAATCAAAAATATTTAAAAAATAAAGTATCTAAAGTTTCAAAAAATAACATTACAGCTGCTAGTTTTCAAGTTGCCCATTTCTCGTCTTTCAGAAGGAGAATTTGTAAAACAAGAGTTTTTAGAATGTAGTACTTGATACTTGATTATAAAGCAGTACCTATGACGCACGTGTCATAGGTGACACGCCACAGCGTTTTGGGTGACACGCCAGCGTTCACTAATATCAGAGTTATCAAAGAACTCGTGTTCCGCCACCAGACGTCCTACCCGACAACAATATCACATATGTGTGTGAAAAAAATAAACAATTGAAATGAGCAATTAATTCATTGAGATCAAATGAAATACTGCGAAAGGTTCGCCATCGCTGGTCTAGCGTGTTGTCATTGTATTGTGAAACAACTGTATTAAAAATCACGTGAGTGGAAATGTCTGCGGAAAACATCGTTTGTTTTTATTTACACTTTGATTTTACTGAATTGTTTTGCTTTTGCCTTAGCGAGGATATGACAATAAGCGCAGATTTTGAGATTGCCACGCCCGCTTTGCGAGTAAACGACTGCTTCAAAAGTAATGTCAACAACATTCAAATGCGTTTCAGCGTTGCCGATTGGCCGACCGATAGGGGAACGTGAATGACGCTGATGTTGTTTGCGGGGGATTTAAATAACTCGTGTTTGTGCGGGATACAAATGAGAGTTGTAAATTCATGTAATAATCCCTTCGCATGAGCGTTCTCAACGATTTGTACAATTGTAAATAGATTAGCACTATTTGAATATGTCCAAGAACGCACAATTACCGGATTTTACCTACAAAGGCACTGTTATTAAACACATATCAGATATCGCATAGAGACAAAGCTATTTTTGATTGTATTAAATGGAAAATATATTTAAAATATTGCTTATATAATATACTGTTTAAAATAAGAAAATATATTTAAAAAAATGAATTTTTATGTGTGTTCTAGTATAACATGTTAAAAAAACATTTTACATATAAACAATATTGCTTTAAAATAAATTTTAAAAAAAATCGTATTCTCATAGTAATGACATAACTGTTTAAAAAATATATATATATCTAATTTGGTCCATAGATGGCGATGGTGTAGCGGAACTCGAAGCGAGTCTACTTACTGACATATATACAACTTTAAAAAATTTGATAAATGTGGAGATTATGAGGTGAGAATTGGTGAACGTTTTATATATATATATATATATATATATAAAGTGTTCACTTAAGCCAGCCGAAGACAGGTCGTGAGCCATGTACTTACCCCATACTTCCATACATTTTATATTAAATATAATAAAAAATAGCTTTGTCTCTATGAGATATCTGATATTTGTTTGAAAATAGATTACACTGTTTTAATTGTTACATAGTATTTTAATTATTGGTACAAAACATAATTTATCATAGATACGTAATTGAGCAATAAATCAGTAAACAACTGGAAGAAGAAGCCAAATTGAATAAAAAACATTAATACTTAAGGTTTTCCACTCAGAACTATAAAACACTTTCGAGCAATAATTCAATTTCTACACGCCTACGTATACTTATGTCTCTTGTACGTAATTCTGATATATGGTTCGCTTTTATAAATTCTATTAAAAGAGTACAATATAAATATTTACACTTCGTCGACATGAAACGAAATATTCTGATGGAAAATATAAATTATATAATAATGTATATACCTCCTCAACTAAAGTGTTAACAATTTCGTTTTGGTATTAAGAATATGTCTGCATATTCATTTTGATAATAATTAGTAATAATTGATAATAATAGGTTATAGCATTGAATATAAAATTCATTACTTTAAACATAACAGTAAAATGGCTAAATTTTGTTCTCTTCAATAATTTACGTAGTTTCAGTAAATCATACATTCATTTTGTCTTTTGTCCACCGTGAGTTTTAATATACACAACACCTGGTTTCAAAAGGTCATTCTTCTTCATCAGGGTAATAAAACAACTAAATCTATAAATGTGTCGAATTATTATTATGTATTAAAAAAATAATTTTTTAAATAACAGTGAGAAATTAATTAAAAAATAAATGAACGTATAATTTTATTCTGCATTCTCATATTATTAAAAAAAAAAACTAATTTCCAAAACTGGCTCGCTGTTCTTGTAGTCGCGCAGTTTTTTTTTTGTCACCCCTAATATGCCAGTCATTGAGACCACTCTACCAATATCACACAAAAGGAAAAGATAGACTGAGACTGCCATTCGGGATGAAGGCTAAATCTCAAAAATCGACTATGTACAGTGCGATGAAGATCATTAATGAAATGCCAGAAGATGTAAGAAAAGAGGATAAACTACATAGATTCAAAATAAAACCAAGCACATATGTGCAAGATAAGTTGTAGTAAAAAGGAACATTTTGATCTAAATATTTTAAATATGAATTAAATATATTCATTAGAAAGATATACATATAAAATCAATTTTATCGAAAAATATTGTTGTTGCGCCACCGGGATTCGAACTTGGATCTCTTTACTAACCGGGCATTATCCAACTATGCTACAGCGACAATATTTTTAGCGACAATTTTCGAACCTATATGTTACCTTTTTGATATTAATACATTTAATCGTTCCATTATTTGACAGAGCTATCTACTTTATTTTTACAGAATCTCAAATACCTTTGAGTAAACTGTTAGCAGACGCCAGAATTATTCATAATTAAAATATCACAGACCTATGTTCTGAATAAT
Organism: Eubasilissa splendida; assembly: GCA_031772225.1. Lineage (NCBI taxonomy): Eukaryota > Metazoa > Arthropoda > Insecta > Trichoptera > Phryganeidae > Eubasilissa > Eubasilissa splendida. Next base: position 15,582,707 of record CM062867.1, read on the forward strand.
TACAACTTCACAATAAGAATGTGTTCTCCTAAAAGTCTAAATATACTTATGTACGCACTATATAAAGAATAAATAAATAAATATACCCAAAAGCAATTAAGAATGCGCAAAATATTCAAGGAGCAACAGAGGAGTCGTTACATAGGTTGAAAATAAATCAATTTAAAACATTATATAACTTGCCATAACCACGTTTTTCTGGTTAGAGAGAATAAAATGCCACACCATTAGTTGTGACATACAACCCTTACCTCGTCCTCCCTTGCACATATATCTTCTCATTCTCTTCACTTGACAGGCTCATCAATAAACAATGAGAATGTACCTCAATCGATTCTGTCCAAGAGCGGATCCATTTCGTTCATGTGAAAAGGATAGCCGCCTTTTATGTTAGTTTGTCAATTATTGCAATAGAATGAAATAACGTGAAAGCTTTCTCAACGGTAGGGTACCTACTAAGCGAGGTGACACGCACCCAAGAGATACTGTTGTGTGTGTGTAAACGCAAATCTCGGTAATCAGCTTTAATGTACCAATTTACCGATTATATTTTCAGACATAATATTTTCACCATTTTGCAGCTTACTGTATGGTATGTGTGCAGTGGCGTTGCGCCCAGACATTGAAAATGTTCATTAAACGTAACGATTACCGAATGAATGAGTAGGTGTGTCTTAAATTTAAATATAAAATAATTTAGTAATTAAGTAGGGTAGTATTAACATCTGAAGGTCCAAACATATATTACCCGTTTTAGGACAGCAGAATATACAATATAAAGTGTGTTCTTATGGTGAGAGAGGCGAGGAGTTGGGGGCCGTTATAATGTGTTTGACCGGTGAGTCGGTAATTTGTCGCTACTCCACTGTATGTATAAATAAAAGTATGGTGGGGCATGGCTTTAACAATTTTCCTTCGTGTTTTGCTCTCCAATTTTAGATTTCTAAAGTTGATATGTCTTTAAGGACATTATCGTTCCTTCTTAACTCAATAAGCACCCACTTGACGTTTTAGAAATGAAAATTTGTAGGCATATCATTGAGCAGGTTTTAGAAAGTGTAATTTGACGTAGACGCTACAATAATGAGCAATTTACTTTTAATGAGATAAATATTGCCCAAAGGTCTATTAGAGCCTGTGTCCACAGAAGGACACAATCTCAGAGATTTAATTGAGACACATCTCAATACCATTGTATACAGCGAACATACTGACAGCGAGATTTGATACGTGCACATAAATGTCACTTAAAACTACCATAGATCCCTACAACTACACATTCTGAAGGCTTGATATAAGTTAATAAACATTAACATTGACACGAGGCGTTAAATTACAAACGTTTATTGCGTTTCAACTGCTACCGGGGAGATTCAAAATGACGAACAAGACGATAATAATATTTGACGTTTTACGTTCGTGCACGGTGAATGCGAAAGCCGAGAGTCATCTCGGAGGTTGTCTCGAGTCGAAGCAATCACCGAAGTTATTGCTGAACACAAAACCAAAAGGGCGCGAGAGGGTAATAAAACAATTTTAAAATTAGCACAATTATACAAAATGTCCGAAAAGTCTTTTTCATAATAACAATTCTGTAATAAAATAATGGATGGGTTTAATAAAAAATATTTAAATTAAATTTTAATTTATTTCTTAAAAATGATGTTTTTTTATATGTGATCGGTTATTTCGCTGCCACTCTTCTAAACGGGAGGCAAAATTTCTGAGAATTGCTCGGTATGCATTCTTCGTGATCACTGCCATTTCTCTTCGGATATTTTCTCTTCATTGGTCCTGAGAGGGAGGATTGTTACTGCATACCACATAGGAAAAAGTCAATCGATGTCAAGTCGAGGCTACGTGGAGGCAAGTTTATGTCACCTCATCAGAATATCAATTTTCCAGGGAAAATTTAACGAACAACTGGTAAGGACACGCTCAAGGATGCGGCTCCTCCCCCGCGAATGAACCAAAATGAAAAAGACTTTTATTAGAAACACACTGTATTAAACTTTATAATAATTTAAATAGCCATCAAAACAACCCCAGAGCTCGTGATAACCCCAGAGGCTATATGGAAGCAAACCCAATTGACTTACGTAACAGCCTCCGGTAATCGTATAAGATAACATAAAGATTTGCTGTCATTATTTATTGTACCCATTCCACTAACCTCTGTTAACTCGGTCACTATGGTGAATAAGCCGATTGATGACGTAGGTACCACATATAACCTAACATAACCTTCTTTTTCTTCTTCTTTCAAATAGGCAATCCACCTTTCAAGAGTGATTTGTGCCATTAAACAAGTTTAAACATTATTTCATAGAAAGCAGTACAACAATATTATAGAATAGGGAATATTGCGTTACAAGTTAATACCATTGACATTCAAGAAATTTGCTATTATATAGCTTAAATGTGGCGAGTTGAGGGAAAGAAGATGACACAAGTTAACCGGGAGTTGAAAATTACCATTGACAAGATTATTGTAAAAAAAAACCTGTGATCCGCAATGGACAGGTAAAAAAGACATGGTCAAGGGTTTCCTCCTCGGCACCACATTCACACATCGGGGAGTCTATTATGTTCATTCTGAACAAATGTGAGGCCGCCTGGCAATGCCCAATTTTCATTCTAGAGTTATTTGCTACTGTTCTTTTTGAGACTTTCCTGTTGGAGAACCAAGGGGAGCGGGGAATATATCTTTGGATTATTTTAAGACGATTACCCTTGTGATTGTTTGGATCCATCCATTGTGCAGACCAGATAGAATTCGTATGTTTTTTTACAATATTAAGTCTGCCATACATCGGAATATGGAATTGATGGGGAAGAACTCCGTAAAGAGTAGCCTTCTTGGCCAGTTTATCAGCACATTCATTTCCCTGAATTCCCTTATGTGCTAACATAACCTAACCTAGTGAGAAACAAGGTGAAACAAATTTCTCGCTTACCGCGAATAAAAGGCGGTAAATTCTTCGGGATCAACCGCTCCCAACCGGAACAAATTTATGCTTGCAGAGAGAAATTTCGTGGACCTTAAAAATCGATTACTGTGCATTCGAAAGATGCGTCTCAATCGCAAGATAGTTCCGCACCCTTTGTGTGCTAAATCGTGGTCAATTTTTATTGCTGGGGTGTGAAGAAAACTAGAAGGAAACAAGTATTCATTGTCATTTTCATCCCCTTATCGTACGAGGAATCAAAATCTCGATAATGCTTCTTCATTTCCCATATCTTCAATGCTGTTTCAGCAATTAGGTTCAAATCTCCAGACTGTGATTGTTACCGTTTATCCCAACTTTATCTGGAATAACCCACTGGAGTCTGTGATATTTTAAATACTAATTAAATGTAATAATTGGAAAGATATACATAAAAAAATATTGTTGTCGCTACCGAGATTCGAACCAGCACTTCCCCGGATTGGAAAGAGATCCAGGTTCGAATCCGGGTAGCAACAACATTTTTCGATAAAATTGGTTTAATATGTACATCTTTCTAATTAGTATTTAAAATATTTATTTTAATCTAATATATCTTATTTCGGCGGCTAAGATTCTTGAACTCACTCTTTCTGTGGGAATCCATATTTGCCTGTAAACACTTAGTTTGGTCTTGACTCGGCTTTATTTATAACCATACAATAAAAGAAAAGCAAAACACCACTAGTAGCTCCGATTCTTTTGACTATTTCACATTCTTTTCCCTCGTCGCTCGAGAGCTCCACTCAAGAGAAGTTCCTTTAGTGATGAGTATACTTGAATAGAGTTGAAGATTAACACAGTAAAAACAGATGTAATGTTTGTAGAAAGATTCAGATCCAAAGGCCCGTGTCCACGGAAGAAGACGCGGTGAGATTTAGTTGAGATATATCTCAATACCGCGTACATTTGTTGAGATTTTGATCTGGAGATAAACTCAGAGATCAACTAGAAAGAGGCAAATACTCAAACGAATGTATATGACGTTTGATCTGACAGATACAAATTGTCTATTCCTATAGATAGACATAAATCATTTAACATTAACGTGAATATAAGACGTTAAATTAAAATATAAGGCATTTATTCTCTTTTAACTGCTGCTGAGAAGATTTAAAATCACCCAATCAAAGAACATAACGACAATAACATTTAACGTTCGACGAGTGAAGTGAGGCGCAAGATGGCGAATCTCCGAGACACGGTCTGTATACGGATACTACGAAAGCTGACAGTTGTCTCCAAAGAATCTTATGGAAGCAAAATCCGTATGTCGGAGATTGAATCTAGTCGAAAAATTCGTGGATACAGGCCACAAGGGACGTAGCTAAATCAATTCGACAAATGATTATATATATCTTGCCGACAGCCAACGCCACGCGTATCGAACATTCTCGATATATTTTAATCCATGGTGTCACAAAACAATATGTTTTGATACCACTGGTTAATGAAACGTCTTAATAACAAATAGCCGTGATGTCAAAACAACATTTTTCTTGATACATGTCGAATGTAACGTATTTTATTCTGCGTCCACACAATACATTATGCGACGGATGCAAGACGCCGATCAAAATGGTGATTATAGAATCGGAAAAGATGGTTGGACGGTAAATTGAGAAAAGCAAATGAGGGAATGATGAGAGATGAGAGAATCCATCGATAGCGGATAAATAAGATAACTCGACTCACCTGGTGATGACGCCGTCACCGGCTTATCCTGAAGTTCACCCCAAAAACAAAACTGCCACGGCAAAACTTTGTTGAACTTTACCGTTCACAAAACATAAAATTCATAGCGGTAGACGAAATTAAAAACATACCAGTCGCGAGCCAAAAGAACAATGTGGACTGATTGGGAGTGGGCTAAGGGGTAGGAACAAAACTAAAACTGATGACCAATGTGTTCACCAATAAAAATAATTACTAATACGGAATATATTACATTGCGTCTTTTAAATTAAGTTATGACGTGGCATAACATTTTTAACTCTACTGTTGATATTTTAAAATGCCACGTAATAGCGCGCCGCAAATAAAAATAATCTTAATTTTCTACCTACCACTAGTAAAAAGCGGACGCAAGTCGCGTAGACAGGTGCGAGATCAAAAATAGCTCATTATCTCAAGTTCTTATCTTAATGTGCCGAGAATTTTAAAATTGCATTTTAACCGCTATACAAGTATCGATTCTCCACGCGCGGAAGGCTGCGTTCAGCTACAAACAGCTAGCGGTCTTGATTTCGATGGAGAATTTCCTACAAGGTTCGAGAGATTATATTTTTCACGCCTAGGGCGGCAAGCTTGGAAGGAAGGCAATTTTGAGCTTCATTTCTTTTTCAATAACGAGATTTTTAAAAAAATCAGGCCTCAAAGCTAATATCGCATCTGCCGAGGATAGAAAAGAGTTAGATATTCGTTTTAAATTGATTGGCAACACTGTTAATGAAATTTTTTCGAGGTGCTTCGCTTTTAAATATTTTTTTATGTGTCTACCTGTATCTAATCAACTCATCCTGTCCGGCAAAAATTATACCGGTAGATTCCCAGACTGAAATATTTCCCAGAAATTTCTATTTTCCGGGTCGATTTTGTTAGCATTTTTATTGGAATAACAAATGATGCGGACGATTACAATAAATTTTTATTCAATGTTTACGACCTTCATTTTATTTAACTCAGTTTTTAACTAAAATTATAATAATTAGAAATATAAATAACAACATTGAGATTGATGTAGTTTAATTGGGATTTTTTTTCAAAATCTAAACCCATGTTTTAATCCATAACTTGGCAATACCGTATTGCAGCACTCGTGGACCGATGACGTTGACATATTAATCAGTCATACCGCGTCGAAAACTTGATCAAACAGCGAATTATTATTTTGAATTACTTAATTCAATTAAATTGCAATTGAATCACAATGAAATATTATTTTTGACACGGAATCGAATTAGGTAATTTCCATTTAAATTAGGCTCCCGCCGTCGCCAGCCCTTCGGCGTCCCCTCGCCTCCGGCCCTAGGGGTGCCGGCCGCCGTTAAGGTTCCTACTTACGGCGCCTCCGTATAACGACGTCGTTATACCGAATCACCGCCGTTAATTGCGCGCTTTTCCCGTCATTTTCTCACGATCGTGTAAAGTTGACGTCGCTCATTACAATATTCCAACTGCGGGCACAATCAGTAAACAGAAACCAAGCAATAGTAGCCGAGTATGACAAGTTTGTATATTGCTCTGACAAGTCGCAGCCGTCAATCTACATGGCAGCTGTAGTGAACCGCTTTTAACTTGAAGCAGATGTTAATATTTATTTTATTTTGTCGAAAACAAATCGCATATAAGTAAAAGCCTAAAGAGCCCCCTCCAAAACGAGACACGGCGAGGTAAACTCTATGATTTAGTTGAGATATGGGCAAATTTTTTGTTAGGAAAACTGATACATTTCATCGGAATGAAGTGTTACTTTCCATTGAGATACGAATTAGGTGAATATGTGATTATCTGGGTATATACTTCATGGCATAGGATATGTTTAAAAGGAATATTGTATTATACATGGCGCCAAAGTATATAGTGTTTTTAATGACGAATTTTTTATTTAAAAAATATGTAAAATATAAGTTCTTGCGCGGTTGAAAAGTTATCGCCTGTCAAATAAAAGCTGTTATACAAATATCAGATATCTCATAGACTAAGCTATTTTTTATTATATTTAATAAAAAATATATTGAAATATGGGGTAGTTACAGGGCTTACGAACTGTCTTCGGCTGCCTTACGTGATCACTTTATATATATATGTTAGTATATGGACTCGCTACTAACATATATACAACTTTCAAAAGTTTGATAAATAAGGATATTGAGGGGTGAGAATTGGTGAAAGTTATATATATATATAAAGTAATCACTTAAGCCAACCGAAAACAGGTCGTAAGCCTTGTAATTACCCCATATTCCCATATATTTTCCATTAAATATAATGAAAAATAGCATTGTCTCTATGAGATATCTAATATTTGTTTAATAACAGTGTCTTTGTAGGTATCCTATATATACATTACATTTGTAAATTCGGATTGAATTGTGCAAATCTCCGGGTCACATGTCCCGCGGAATAGAATACGACAATTCCGGTCGTAAATCGGAATCACCCCAAGGTATGGGAGGAAAGTCGGAAAACCTCGGTACAGGATGAGGTCGGTGAAGGGGTTGGGGTTCTAGTTGAAGGACCAGTGAACCGAGATTTGGAAGGACTGCTCACCTTACTTTGTGTATGACATTTTCGTAATCCCCGCAGTCGCCGCCGAGATTACACAAATGGCACGCGGATGAGCCGATCTCCGATCCCAATTGAATACAGCGATGTCACAAGTTCACCCACGGCACACAAACAACAAACAATGCGTGATCAAAACACAATATCACATAATACAGTTCTGGTGCACTGGAGCTGAAAGTCCACACCGCGAATGCTATCGCGATGTCGAGATCGAACAAATATCGGTCAAGTTGACATTTGCTGACGTCAAGGTCACAATTCACACTGACAAAACGAGCATTAGGAAATATATGGTTTGGAATTTGGATGCGGAATTTGAACACCGGTTGCGGCTGATTTTCAAAGACGCGCCAAAAGTGTGCTTACGAATTCGGAACACAGATTTTGAATTAATGTGGTTCCAGCAAGACGGCGCCACCTGCCATATAATTCGAGCAACAGTCTGTTTAATGTACCAACGATTTCATATTCGCGTAATTTCACGGAATGCCGACATCAATTGGCCAGCAAGATCTTGTGATTTAACACCGTCCGACTTTTTTAGCGAGGTTATCTAAAATTCAAGGTCTACACTAATAATCCACAAATAGTTGACGACCTCAAAAACGAAATCTGACGTGTTATCGATGAAATTGATCAGAAATTGTGCGAAAAGAACCAAGATACGCAGCCGAAGCCGAGGTGGGTATTTATTCAGCATAGTTTTTCATATTTAATTTAATACTTGATAAAAATAAATCATAAAAATGTCGTTTTATTTCCAATTTAAATTCGCCGTTCAATTTGGATCAACCTATATATACATAACTAAGAGATAAAATTAAAACACGAATGACTACAACCGAATATAATAGAAACATTAATTACGTATAGAGCCATCATTATCATAACCAGTTTCATCGTAAATGTATAATTAGCATATGTACTTAATTTCATCTTTACTACATCGTAGTTCATCATTGTGCAGTTTTGACGTCAGAGCTACTAAATTAATTATTATGTGTTTTGTACCTACAAACACAGATGTCAGCATCATCTTATTAACATAGAATATATATTTTTGGAGAATAACGTTTTAGTGGTGATTTGCCTTGTAGGGAGAGGGGGGGGGAGGTTATATAATAAAAATATTTTTATGGGTATTTCGTAGATATCATTGCAGACATCAACAAGGAGTAAATATTTCCGCGAAACAAAACAGTACCATATGAATTTGAAATAAAGTACAGAGATGTTCGAAAAACCCAAAACAAAATATAATGATTTGAAAAACATATTATATATAGGGGTGGTATGATCCACGTGTCTGAGACACGTAACGCGTTTTTTTATTAAATTATTCATCATCATCATTTTCGCATTTTCATCAGGAATATCGGTGGTCCAAAGCTCGACATGGGACTTCCATCTTCTATACTGTCTTCGTAGTCGAAATTGCAGTTTATCCCAACACAGCCTGGAGTGACCCACCGTTCGCCTGCCTCCCTTTTGGATTGCCAAAAAGACACATCTTGGTAGTCGTTCCTCTGTCATTTACAAGACGTGTCCAAACCACCTTAATTTAGATTTTTTTTCTATATGTAGAAGTGACGGTGTTACGCCGAGGGTCTCCCGTATCTCGTCACTTCTCACTCAGTCCAATAATATTACTCCTACTACTTCCCAAATATTTCGGCAGCCGTAAGAATTCATATCTGGTGAGTGCATTAATGCACAGATGTTATTTATTTAGATTTTTTATTCAACTCTAAATATCATTTAACTATAATAAAAAAATGAAATTTAACATTCTCTTAATTTTAAAATCTGATAATACTTTGAGACGAGGCATCACCTGATTAGAATTTTCTCGGTATTTTGATTTCCTATTTATTAATATGAAATAAAAACGCCATTAATGATTGAATAATAAACATGTTTACATTAGTGTAAAGAATTACCAGGAAATGCATTGATCAATCTTGGAATCCATTAGGAAATGAAGATTCCTCAACCGATCGTAAAGTACCTACCTGCCATACCTACCACGGTTATCTCAATATTACGTTTTTCTCGTATTTCTTCTTTGCACACGTTATGTTGGTACACCAATGTATCATATTTTCGTTCCCCTCAGATGGCGTTCTGTGTCAAAATATTCATAGCGTGTATTGAATGCGAAGTGCTTATTTTGGTAATGAAATTCTTATATCGCGTCCGTAATATTTCCGCGTTTCCCAAGACTGTTGGAATTTACCATTTTGCGACATATAACATTTTATTTACGACACGTTTTAGTTCAGAAGCGGGGCAGACATCTTATTGAATTGATAACATTAATATTTCACTTGGAATAAATATTGAATTGTTAGCCCTAGTTGAGGCGTTCGCTCAATGAACGAGCGGGAAAACGTTCGTCTTGTGCGCCAGAACGTTGAGCAATCGTATAATATACGTATTCCTCTATTCTCGATCACGTAGGTAGTCTATTTATAAATTAAATCTAGTAACGTTGCATTGAATACAAAGGAATGGAACGGTCTAAGGTGATCTATTTTTCTATTCGGATAAAACTTCTATGGGTGAGGACTGATGCATTAAATTCTCGGTATAGCTCAAGATAAATTTGCTTTTGTCAGGCATAATCAACACCCGCTTCACGGCCAAATTCTCAACTTTTTTAAGTTAAACTTCTTTAGCCACTGTGTAGTGCTTTTAATTAGTATACAATGCCATCGTCACACGGATTTGAAACCAAAATTATGGCATTTTGGATAATCAAAAATAAATGTTAAAATGTTTTACAGATAGACTGCGTTTAAAAAGAATCACGCCGCTTAGGACGTTGTGACGTTGTAAAATATTTCAAATACATTTCAATAATCCTAAAATGAAACGAAAATAAATGGTTGTTTCCAGGGGAATAATAAACATTTTTACTAGAGTATCCGAAGGAGTTTCTTACGTTTTACCTTCAAACTTCTCCATACAATTCATAAAATCTTTTGTTTGGGGCTAGTCTATATCTCGTTCACTATAATATTTTTGTTAATTTTTAATAGTATCGTCTTTATCGTTTTAACGCTCTAAATATTCTCTAAATTAAATCTTAATAGTACTCTAAAATTACAAATAAATACACGGTAGGGTCGTGTGAACGACGGACTTATTTTGTCTAAAGACGTTGGTTAAACGAAAGTACATATATTATATATGATTGTATAATATCATTGGTAACAGCATAACCTAAATCGATACCCCCTGCACGCCACTGCTTATATTGGATATAACATAACTCAATGTATATACATACCTAAGAAACGTATTACCATCATAACAAAATTGTTGTTCGCTTTTCAATTTTTAATAGTAAAATTTTTTTCTTCTGCAAATCTTTTAGAAGTAAACGCGTTATTAATATATCACAACTGGTAACTAAGACATAACTTTCAATTTTTGATATTAAGTCATTTTTGTGTACATAAATATTATTGAATAATTTTGGTTGGCATTGCTCGTGTAATAGAAATTTTGTTATAAAAAACAGGGAACGCATTTTTTTCGGTGTTGGCAAAAATAAAACAAAACATTTAAAACAATATAATGTTTCGACGATACTTTAAGATTAACACATTCAGTCGTAATATTAAATTACTTATACCATCACGCAGAGAGGATAGAGCGCCACACTCGTTCATACATCTTCTCATACAAGTTCGCCGATTATTGAGGCTTCTAACAGGACCATCCTCCAGTAACTGGTTTATCAACACTTGTGTTATATATCTTTTTTACCATTCTCTCCTCATTCACCCGTTCCATATGACCAAACCATCTAAGTGATCCTTTCTTAATCATACTCACTTTATACGCCTAAGTGATTTCATTTCCACTGCATTCAGTCTACTTTTATTCCTCTTCTGCCGACTTCACTTCCATACATCAGTGTCGGTACCTGGACACCGTTGTGTACCGTTAGTCTTGCCTCGGTTGACAAAATAATAATTAAGTCATAATATCAACCATTATTTCATTAAAACACTAGTTGAAGACTATATATATATATATATTATTATTGCAACTGACGTTTCATAGTCAAAGGTCGATCGTACTATTTCCTAAATAAGATCACCCACAATCCTTGACCCAATTTCTTCAATCAGCAGGGAGAAAATTCCAACAACCGAGCTTCACTGGATCCCTCGTTATATTCGCCCCGCCCGCTCGCTGATTACCTCCGAATTCCTGAGGTAACTTTTCTAATTAGCAGAGTAAACCGACAGTCCAATTATTGTCAGTTGAATCGCTACTGTGTCGGTGTGTGCGGATATGCGCGCGGGTTGTGCAATTGATTTTGACAAGCGTCCAAGAGCGGGCATTTCTGAACAGGCGGTTGCTTATTCAGTGATTCAAAACAGCAGCCAAATCGTATTTTTGAAATAGGTAATACAAAAAAGAACAGGGTTGAGGGTATGCTTTACGTACTGGAAATTAAATAATAATAAAAATAAAGAAATTCCATACTTTTAAAACGATACGATGCACCGAACCATAAGGTGTGCAATAAATTTATGGGACAATTTTCAGATTTTTTTTTATTATGGCCCGTGTCCACGGAAGGGGACCCGATGAGATGCCATGTACACTTGTTGAGATTTTGTTCTGGAGATAAACTTAGAGATCAGCATGAGAATGGCAGAAAAATACATAAACGTAAACCTATGTATCTACACGTCATTTGATTTGTGAGAGACATTTAACATGTGTGCAGAACATCATTCAATTATAAACATTTATTCGGTCATAACTGCTGCTAGGGGTATTCAACCTTGCCGAAATATCAGTGCTCAATGACATTTGACGTACAACAAGCGTGAAGTGAGGCCCAAGACTGCGATGGACTATGAAGCCGAGAGTTGTTTTCAATAAATCTCGTGGGAGCACTTTTCCTGTCCTAGAGAGTGGTTAGAATCGAAAATCTCATCCATGGTCACAGATTAATAAGAACAAATTAATAAACTGTCTAATATTTTTAAAGGAAAACTTGTGAAATATAATGAAGTTAAAGAGGTGAATAAATAATATAATATGTAGGTATTAAAATTAAATACATTCACAAGTACTATTGTACAAGTAAGTAGAATTGCGTGTCTAATATTTATTTTGGTAGCTTAAATTATATTCTGTAAGGATTTGTTACCACATATCACCTAGCTTTGGACCTTAAGTTCGTAAAATCAATTTTTGAAGTAAAAAGGAACGACTGTCTGTAATACACGGTACTTCAAACATGGACAAATCCGCTCCATGCTAATTATTCACCATCGATAGACACCTGATTCGAATATAGACGTGGACATTATGAGAAATTTTTTAAAGTTATTGTCTATTAATGACCGTCGTGCTATTCAACATGACGTGAATAGAATTTTTAAATATTGTATCTGCATTTGATTGAATTATAATAGTCTTCTGTATAAATCTGTCGAAGTTCAAAGCGGGAATATCTCACCTAACCTTCCATCGGGTCCGGTAATATCTATATCCACTATATTTAGTTCAGTTGCTATCTCGATGTCGCCAGTCGTAATGTTCTATGCCTATCCAGAATTTTCTTTCCTATGATTCCTCTCTTCTACAAAAATGCGCAATTTATTAATAAGCACATGAACTTGACACAAACATACATATATGTATACCTACGTTTTAAAGGTAAAAAACAGACCAAAAATGGGGCCTGGTGCGATTGTACCCTTTACACTTGACTCAGCCAGATCATTGATTCAGTTAACAATGTCTGCGGTAACGTGATAATAAGAATGCCAAATAATACGAATAAAATCGCAGACTTTCATCACCAGGTAATTAATTAGCTTTTATAAATGCTTCCGGGTTAATCTGTGGCTTAGGTATTTTGTTTTCGTCGAAGCCAACTTTTCGTGCCAGATTTCACCGGCCGCAAGAACGCGATTCGATCACACCTCCATAACTGGGTATTGTTCTTCAACAGTGTGCTAAGCCACACTCGACTCCAACTGAAATTGACATTTAAGATTTGATACGTGTACTTACATACGAGTGCGTTGTTCACCGTGCATTGTTAAGAATGGTTTAATTCTTGATGATTAATGATACCGAGAACACACATATTTGAATTGCAATATCTTAAATTAATATTAGGTAATTTTATGTTCCTTTGAACGATTATTTTTTAAATATGAATTAAATATATTAATTAGAAAGATATACATATAAAATCAATTCTATCGAAAAATATTGTTGTTGCGCCACCGGGATTCGAACCTGGATCTCTTTCCTAACCGGGGAAGGTGCATTATCTAACTATGCTACAGCGACAATATTTTTAGCGACAATTTTCGAACCTATATGTTATCTTTTTGATATTAATACATTTAATCGTTCCATTATTTGAAAGAGCCATCTACCTTATTTTTACAGAATCTCAAATACCTTTGAGTAAACTGATAGCAGATGCCAGAATTATCAATTCATTTTCTATTAAATTTTGGACACATTGATACAACTTTATTATTAGGAGAACACATTCTTATTGTGAAGTTGTAATTATTCAGAACAGACGGTCTGTGATATTTTAAATATGAATTAAATATATTAATTAGAAAGATATACATCGAAAATACAGGTTCGAATCCCGGTGGCGCAACAACAATATTTTTCGATAGAATTGATTTTATATGTATATCTTTCTAATTAATATATTTAATGAATATTTAAAACATCACAGACCTATGTTCTGAATAATTATAACTTCACAATAAGAATGTGTTCTCCTAATGATTATTTTTTAACTTATTGGGGTATTAAAAATACTTAAAAGACTGTTTAAACTATTTTTGCAAAGAAAGATTGTGACTTTTCGTACAAGAACCTAGTTATAACTTTTTTTTTCAACTTTAGTGTTAATAAATTGATGCAGAATACAATTCAACTACTCTTTAGATGTTCAATAAGATGTTTTTATTTATTGATTATCTTCTGTCATTTTTCTCAATTGTAAATTCAAAATTTGTGTCAAATTCATAGTTCCACTGTGCATTGTTTTTCGTATTGATTATTCTGAACATTGTATGTTTCGTAACGGCTTAGATGTTATTTTATCTCGATATATGTTATTTTATAATATATTCAAACATAAAACTGTATTCGAGATGTCGGGAAACAAAAGTCGTGTTCATAACCTTGGGTAATGGCGGGCAATCGCTAACACGTCTTCCGACAACGAGTTTTCATTAGAATTGGAATACCGCGCTATGATAATCTCTTTTGTTTTATTTTTAAAATACAAATGTAGAAATCAAAATAAAAAACAACAACATTTGCAAAACAGTGATCAAAATCTCCTGAAATCGAAACAAATGTAAGCTTTATCTAAAACAAAATGTTTTAATGGTACGGTTATATTAAACGCATACAAATTTGTATATTTCTTATCCCACGTATCCTCCTGTATATCATGTGTACGGAAAAATTACACCGGGTGAAGTGTCAATTTCCTTTGAAATATGCGAATTATTGTCATAAATTTAAAAATTGGAATACTGTAAAGTTGCCGTAAAACTGTAGATAATTATTGAAAATTTTACACTTTTCACAGAAACTGTCTCATGCACGTCTTTTGTGCCCGTCCCGGGACGGGAATAAAATACTGGTATTTTCTTCTTCATCTTTACTTTTCGCCAAAGCGCCAGGACGCTCTCCTGACATATACCTTCGTTTCCTTCTCGATGTTGGACCATGCTGCCTGATATCTTCTGCTATTATATTGTTTAATCTTAACGCAGTTTTGACGATATGATCATTTCATGGTCATTTTCTGTGTGATGGGTAGGTACACCCTAAAAACTTCCGCTACTCATTCCGAACTCTTCCAGTCCGCCTAAACATTTTTGAAGCATTAATAGTATGTGATGTAATAATTTTAAATGGTCAAACTCCGTCACTCGTGGACCGGTAATATAATAAAACCGGTAATCCTATAACATGTCGCTTTTGAATATTTGCCTCTATTCGGATATTTACATAATATACGAGTACTGTTGTTTTAACTGTAAGTATTGACATATAACATATCGTATATTTCGAAACGGTTGCGAGAACTCGCAAATAACAAACAATACTCGGGAACAAATCTCGTTTCATATTATAACTTCACCAGTATACCCACTGTTTTTACGACCTCTATTGTCGTCGTTTATTTATTTAATGCCTTTTAATATATGTAACTACATGTATACATTATGTAGGTGTACTGAGGTCGTAAAACTCGGGGCGTTATCAAACCAAAGGTCATAGGTCCTCTGTCTGTCCAGGACCGAGATTGATAGGTTGCGTGTTGCAGGCCCTAATTTCATTTGTAAAGTTGTAGACGGGACTTAAATAATTCTCGGCTCAAAGATTACGGTTAGTCCAACGATTTTCATTCGCTGTTTTGAAAAATGTAACATCGGAACAAAAATATCGCGTATTCGCATATAAAAAAAATTGACATATCCATCCAATGAAATGTATCAATTTCCCTATGTGTGACACTGTAAGGCATTGCAATTTTATAATGATAATTTATTTTAAATGTCAATATCGAAAAAAAAAAATTTTTTGTTTAAAATGATAATTATGCAACATTGTTTGTATATGAACATTTAAACTGTGTCAATAGGTAATATTTTAACAATGTAAAGAAGATATTAATTTTGCATTGTAATTTGGCAGCGAAGATAATAAAAGTTTTAAAAGTTATGTTTCAAGCGATAAAATCATTGTTTTAATAATGTCTAAGTAAATAGACGAATCAAATCAATAAGCTATGTACGTATTTAAGTTTAAATTATATTATACATATTTATCAGTCTCCGTGTGAATCATGCCGATCCATTGCGCCGGAGAGACTGAATATTGTTAATTCTCTTACAAAAAAAAAGATTGCAATACTGCATGTGGGCGCCATACGGCATCGAATGTTTTCAGAAAAAAGATAAAGTAACATATACGAGTTTTTGTACTATATGACCACATACCTACTTACATCTATGCTCGTACGCGAGTCACGCTGTACTTTATTGAATGTATACATGTAATAGAACACCCTATTGATCGTATATATCATCGAAATGGTATCTAATCAGAAAATATCAGCTCTGTGCATACATATAAAAAAAACATTAATTAAAAATATAATAACAAAAAATGTGATATAAAATGCGCGATGCGGATACCCTTACTGCTTCACTTCTGCTGTCAGTAATTTGATAAATATTTACATATTATATGCAACAATAACCGCAAATCCTTGGCTGTGAATTTGAATTATTAAGTTAGGTAATGTTTATATTAGAACCCGAGCATTCGGATTAATACATATTATAATTGTTTATGTGTTTCGTTCCTGCGATGATTAAAATCGTTTCTCCATAATATATTGTAAGAAGCGGCAAACGAGACGCAGTGGTTTTCTCGCTTGTTTGCGCCCATTTGTAATCGGATTCTCGAGCCGTCAGCTGTTCTTGTGTATTTTTTGTGTATTGATTGTGTACTACCGCTCTGCAGTGTGTAGGGTCGGCTGTCAGTTACTATTGTGCCATTGCTGCGGTCGTTTCGTGGTATTTTGAATTGTTAAACATTTTTGTCGAACGAATCCATCTATTGTTGTCTGAGCTTTTTTCGTCTGTGCACCGTGATAGAAGTTTGAATGTCAAACAAAAAAGTGCGTTCGTTTTATTTTTTTAAATAGGTACCTAGTAAGTTTTGCCAAAGCTTGCTGTTGACATGTTGACGCTTGATTATCTTTATATGATTTTCGAATGTCGAGCACTGCAATTTGTTTCTCATACACTCAATTCTGAAGGTAAAATAGTGTTTATATTGTGATAAAATCAATCCGATGTATATATTTTAGGACCGTAGACGCTTCACAGCTGGGGTTCGCCCACTGAGTGTCGGCAGATAGCGTTTAGCCCTAAATAAAAGAATTCACGGTTATTTTACAAATACCTTTTAATCTGTGTCAAATTTATGCATGTAGATTTTTATTTTCAGTGTAATGACAGCTTTTTATGTGTAACGTGCCTTCGCAAAAAAATCACTACACGCAAAATTGCGTTATAACACTGTGACACAATATGTCATTTTTCTTCGTATAATAAATTTATGTGTGAATTGTTTTCCGATTTTCTATAATATTGTGATGTATGAATACGGTGTCGCAAAGTGTAAAAAATCATCGATGTGAAGTGAAGCGTAGCTCACCGGCAAAATATGTCTTCTCCCCAACGTCACGCGGGCGCTGCTTTATCGACGAACGTTATCGACAGTAGCGCCACGCGATCTGCTTTGTCCACGATGCTGCCTACTATACCAGCCGGCCAGGCGATGTTACCGACTGGACCCGGGCCTTCTCGACAGCGCTCACTGAAAGATCGGCTCAGAGAGGGCATTACTGGCGGCTTTCACTGGCAGTAAGTACAATTTTATCGATTTTCCGTCACGTGCTTGGCATAAGTTTTATCAACAACAATATGGAAAGATGTTGTGATGAATTTTGTTCAATCTTGCACAGCTGTCTGAATGGAACGTAGCTCCTAGTAACATAGCATGATCGATTTCGTTGCTAAAATAAATGTTGTAGGAACGCTTTAAAAATAAACTTATACTATACAGCTTTCTCGAATCACATAATCTAATACATGATCACCTTAATAATCATATTTGTGTTGTAAAAAACACGAATTGCATGTTATAATATATGTTTGACAAATGTGGAACAGTCCCGTGTTCCATCACTTACACTGAAAACTTGTGATGTTTTTAAAGCGTTCCTCGTCCTATTTTTTTTAGATTTCCACTGTACTAAATTGAGATACCGATAACAATTTCTCCCCGACCCAGTTGATTTATAGTTTGAACATGATTTTGCATGTTTATTGTGATTTTTAATGACCATTTTTATGTGCTCGTCGTGTAAGAAATTAGATTAATAAGGTATTTAAAATTAACTGCTCCAAACAACTAAAAGTAGGTGAGCGCTGAAAATATTTGAAAGAACCAGCTAATCTCGAAGGTGTGCCGTTGGAAATTTGTATTTTTGAATGAGATTATATACCACCCAAATAAAATAATGTATAAATCGTCGTAGAAACGCTAAAATATATATTTACAAGGTGTACTTATAAACTAAACGTCCCTCTAAATTTTAATATCTCGTAAATCAGAAAAAGTTAAATAGTTTTCTGCTTCATGTTTACATACTCGTATTGCATTTATATTCGAGATACATTATTTGGAATCTTTTCATTTTTTATGATGAATCTAGTGATCCAGTATATTTTTTGATATGACAGGAAAAAAATTGATTAAAAATTAAAAAAAAAAAATCATCGACCATGTTCCATATTGAGGTCATCGGCGTGTTAATCTGTTATATATTTAGTTACAGTAGAAATCTGCTTCATATACGCCATCTTAATTTTGAAAGTCATGCCGCAAATTTATCTTCTACACCGCGGTTAATTTAATTTGTCTACTTTTCAAATATACGAAGAAATTATCGACGTTCACATGTACGGCAGGTACCGACCGCACGTCCGACGTTCACCGTCCATTTGTGCGCCGATCGCCTCGATCGATTATTCGACAGAAGCCGGAATATTGACCAGACCAGGCCGGTGATATTTGGATTTGCTATCATTTTGACTCGTGATAAGGACGGAGAATACACTCGCATGCGACCTTGTCCCAGATGATACGCCACCTGTGAACGGTGATATCTCGTGTGCTACCTTATAGGTGCATCACTCTACTGTGCGTCTGCCGCAGGTTCAAATCTCGATTACGTCTCGTTACGGCTACAGCCAATCATTATGCGATATTCGAAATAAATAAGAAGCCTTTAAATACGTCAAATATGTATGCGTGTTGGGCTCAGTTGGAGCGATCAAAAGGTTTTATCAATGAACCGTTCAATATTTGTAGAAATAACAGTCGGACAGATAGTACGGATTAAAACTGCATACTTTCTGTTAGCACTGGTTTTATTGAAGCAAAGTTTTTATAAAGTTTAAGGTTTAAATCTAAGCCTGCGAACTGTGTGTATCGCAGATCGGATCGGCGGCTTGGGAGCTGTTGCTGTGGACGGCGTCAGTACGTGAAGTGACGAGGCCGCCGGCCGATGCGTCCAGTTGTTTAGTGTGGCCGACGCGTGTACTCCGGTATATATTATCTTTATGGCTGTCGTATGTTGATATGGTCATCATCATGGCACTTCAGCCCGAGATGGGCCTTAGTCTCCTCCTCCTGTAATATATTTAATTACATGCTTTGAGGTTTCAGCTACTATTTAAAATAGTCTTATATCAAAAACGCAATAATTTATTACTAAATAATGTTTATATCGATCCTATTAAAGCGTGTTTTGTTTTATTGTTTTTTTTTAATTTCAAATGGCCGATTAAACAACAATTAAAAACACACATTAATAGGATCGATATAAATATAATTTAGTAATAAATTATTATATTTGAATATTATGCATCTCGTCTCGTAGGGGCGGCACAAGGCTGTCTCTAGACATTGTGCAAACTCAATAATTAACCTAAAATATTACATTTTTGCCAGCTATTAATAAAACTAAATGACATAACTCGCTATTTTGATTTCCAATATATAATTTAGATATCTTTGAAAATTCGTTATTTTTCGCATTGCTGTAAGTTAGAAAATCAATTTCAATCTTTTAAATTTTCCACCCCGCTTAAAATCCCGCACTAAGGCTTTTCTTTACTTGTCTATTGTTTCAGAGATGGCTCTGTGCGCACATGATGAATACTCTTCTGCACGGCACATAGAAGTCGTTGGACCTTGATAAACTTATCAGGCTCATCGCAGAGCTTACCTATTCGCAATTATTAAATAAAGCAACAATACTTGAATAATATGAATCTAAGAATAAGCTCAAGATTGAATATATAACATTATATTTGTAATTTTACTCTTAATACAACACTAAAATCTGAGTATGAGTTTTATGATTCGCTATTTTATGCTCTCTTAATCCCGAGACATACGAGACGTAATCCTATCTGGGAGGGAGCTTGTCAGTAGTTTTCGTGAGATAAACATCAAATTTTCTTAATTAAATGTTTCATACTTTGTTGTCATCTGATGAAGTTGTGAATCTTCATAACATGTCGGATATTCTGGATGAGGTAAAAGCAATGAATTAATGGAATAGAGTGGGTGATCAGACCTAGCCTGACCAATTATACCAGGTAATATACCCTGGAGTATGACCCCGTTAGAAACCTCGTCAGTCGACGAGCGTGTGTGAGAAAATGTTTGATTGCTGGTGAGCCGAGTGTGTGTGAGAAAAGTATGGAGCTCTATTCTCTATCTTTCCCCACGGGAATACGGCGTGACGGTGAGTTAATTCTAGAAATGCGGTGTGTCCCAAAAGTCGTTTACATTTTGGTTCATTTGCTGCACTAACGCAACGAACGGGAGGAACGCTTCTTTGGGAATTCAGTCGCTATGGAGCTTGGCTTTACCAGTTGTTCGTGAAATTGATATCCCGGCGAGGTGGCATAGGGTAAATGACTTTTGAATCAAAGATATACAGTAACAATCTTCCCTCTCTGGACCAATTAAAAGAAAATATCTGAGAACTGACAGCGATCACGGAGAATACGTGCCGAGCAGTTCTCAGAAATTTTGCCTCCCGTTTAGAAGAGTGCCAGCGAAATAACGGATCACATTTAGAAAACATAATTTTTATGAAATAAATTGGAATTTAATTGGAAAATAAACATTTTTTAATTAAACCCATCCATTATTTTATTACGGAATTTAGACTTTTGAGACACCTTGTATATGAAGTGACATGCATGATACACGAGAAAACACTATCCACCTCGATACAGACTCTGATTTAATGAATTGAATTGGCAGAAAGGAAACTGGACAAAGATTTATGGAAATGATTAAAAATTATGAATTGATGTATGTATCGACACTGTGGAGCGGGCGTGCTGGTTAATGTCAATAAATATACATGTGTAAATATATGGCATATGAATCAGAAGGATATGTTGTTGTGTGAGTGCTGAATATCCCAATAACCATCCATTCACTCACGTGTTCGTTTGATTATTATCGCAGAGTATGTTCGGCTATAGCAGGTCGAAGAAGAGAATTTATTGTTGAACACAGTTACAAATTAGAGATACGCAAAATCAATAAAATGATTACACGGAGGTGCGTTTCTTGGAGATTGTATCTGGAGTTCACAAGTGGGTCTTCTAAAAGGTTGTGAGTGCACGTTATTGGCATTGGCACCCGAGGTCGTCTATTATGGCGTCGGTAACGGACGTGTTTTTGCGGCTGTTAGGAGCTCTGGTTTTACGCACCGGTAATCGTGAGGTGCATTCAGAGGTCGTGGGCGGAAATGATAGCTGTGGAGGCGATAGACCTCCACAATTACATGAACGGAACATAATTTTTATTTTTTTATTTCATGTTTTTTTCTTTCCTTCTATTTTTTTTTAATTTTTCAATTACGTTATTTAAATTATTAAATATTTCTGGTTTAGATTGTGGTTATATTTGTATTGTTAGATATAACGGAAAAATCTATCTCGTTTAGTACAGACTTCGGTCTAGTTAAGGAGACAGTGAACATCTCTTACGTTATGTACAAATTACTGTATGGGAAAATTTAAAAATAAATTAATAAATTCTTTATTAAAGCTGGCTCATAACATCGTAATCTTTGTCACAGCTGTTTACCTGTCTTGCGCAATTGCGATCTGCCTCAGTGCACAGTGCACATGTTGTGCTCTCGTCAGCTCCCGCGATCGGCGGAGATGGCCAGCTGGACAACCTCACCTCGGTCACCCGGTAATTATTTTGTATCAAAAGTAATTAACGGTCTACGGCGGCGAGTATAAGTGGACTCGACAAGAATACGCAACGTTTTCATAATGCCAGATTTTAAGTAGTAAATGGCTAAGCTCTAAATAATTAATAATTTTTACACTAATTACAAATTAAAGAATTATCTATTAAATAACAAGAATACAAATATTTTAATTTGCAATGATTGCAATCATTTTTATATAGGTAAAAAAAACTTGTAGTAATATATTGATATTAGAATTAATGAGAACTTGAGATGCCTAAATAGCAACAACTATTCTGAATTCGCCAATCATTTTTTGGAAATAGACCATTCTTTTGACATTAACAAGGGTTTAGAAATTTTATATACAAATACAGTTAGATAAATTTGAAATTTTATTAATAATAATAAGTGTTAATAGCAAGTAAAATATGGGCACATGCATTTTGAACATTTTCGACTCGTATTTTTAAAAACCATAATCTCCCCAAGTATTGTGGACTAGGTATGTTACACTCTGTAGAGACCTCATTCGCGAGCATCTGTTTACGCCGATTTATCGGTGGTGGTATATTTGATTTGCTTTAATTTAACTATCAAATTAATATGGAGAGATTCAAAAGGTATAGAAAAAAAATGCAGAGGATGCATTTTTCCTGTCTCAGAGATAATCTCGAGACAAAAATCTCATCAAATCTCGCTGTAGGATATTAGAATCAAAATCGCCGAGGACTTTATAAGTAATTATAAGTACACATCTGAACACGTGTTGATATCCATAACGTGAGAACGAGCCGTCGCTCGTTTGTGGAAGAGTTGTGTTTGGTCGCTAATTGCGATCTTTTTGGTTTGAGACACGGGTTGACAAGCTGCTGTTGCTTCACAACCCTTCCGCGCGAATAGGGGGTACCGGAAGAATGAAACTCGCCTAGACCGGTGTCTCCTGCGAGGGATTTGAAAACCCCACGAGTTTAAACGTGGGATTCGAATCGCCCTCTTTCATCCCTACAACAGATGGCAAAGTAGAACACTGCTTGTCTATAATAATGTCATTAGTAAATAGATTGTTCCAAGTGTTTGAAAACAGTTTACTGGTTTTACGCAGACCAACAATCTGGGGGCAGACTATCGTACCATTGATGATCCTGTATAGAAATATACGTCTCACTGATAAGTTGAACAATTTCAGACGGCTAAGGAGATAATCATAATTGATGTCCTCAGAGTGTATATTTAATTTAAAATTAATGAATCTTAAAAAATTCTATTCTATTTTTATATATATATATATTCCATGCTACTTGTGTAGCTGCCCGTGTGTTTTTTTTTATTATGCTTTATACCAAACCTGTTTTGTAAAAGCTCATAAGGGTGTTAATAAATAAAATAAAATAAATGAATAAAAATTTCTCCGGATTCTTTCAACCGCCGTCGAGTGAACAATGAAGTGAGGCGACCACATGACCGATTTATATTCTACCTGAGGTCTGACTAGAGAAGTTACTCGGATTTATTTATCACCGCATAAGGGACTCTGTCAAAAAAATAAATTTCTTACAAATGGAGCCGCATAATAACGCAATGTAAAACAAAATTGGCAGGCCCGATTCTTATAATGTAGTTTAGTGTTATTTATATTTAGTCTGTAACATAAATAAAATTTTGTATTAATTCATGAAACACTTCATGAAAATTGTTTTAAATATTCATATAAATAATAAAATATATAAATATCTTTAATATCTACCATTAATTATTAAACAAATATCAGATATATCATAGAGACAAAGCTATTTTTTTATTATATTTAATGGAAAATATATGGAAGTATGGAATAATATAGGGCTTACGACCTGTCTTCTGCTGGTTTAAGTTATCAATTTATGTATATATATATATATTTTAAAGCAATATTCTTTATCTGTAAAATGTTTTTTTAACATATTATACTAGAATATGCTTGAAATTTTTTTTTATATATATTTTCTTATTTTGACCAGTACTAACATTATTTTAATTGGTCCAAGAACACACAATTACTGGATTTTATAATTTCCATTAAATATAATAAAAAATAGCTTTGTCTCTATGAGATATCCGATATTTGTTTAATAACAGTGCCTCTTGTAGATAAAAATCTATTAATTATTGTTTATTCTAAATTTTTCTTTAATAGGCGACCTATTTGTACAAAATCGCGGCACAATATAGGCGCGCGGTGTATGCCAAATGGCTACTCTAGTTTTGACAGTGGCACCCGTCGTATAATTTCACCGAATGGACGCGCCGCTTCCCATTACTTCGGCCGACCATCCACGCCAACTAATAATGGGAATCAATTGCGTTATTACCGGTATTAAGTAGGATTAATAGTGAGTAACTCGGTCTCATTTCAACAAGCGTAAATAAAAATATGACAGCGTAAAAAAAATGCGTCCGCTGTTTTAAACCAGAAACGCTACATTATATTTAATAGCTTTCACAATTTATATTCACGATGTGCCGGTCTACGTAAATAGTCGGTGTGACACTAAGTGCACAACATTTTAGGGGTAGATATATATTAAAAATATAAATCGAAAATGTTCAAGCTGCTAATCTCAACCATGTCAGAGATGTAAGCATTTCAAAAATTCGTATTTTAACGTTTCAAATTTATCGTTAAAAATAAACAACATTTTTATTTTTAACAATAATAATTGATAATAGCATAATATATCAAAATAACACCAGTGAAGTTTCTTCGGAATTAAATAACTAGTACATAAGAAACTAAAAAATTGTATACTCAAACAAACTGATTAACAAAAAGACTTTTACATTACAATAAACCTACAATATAATGAACTTAAAAATAACTGAAAAAAGAAACAAAAAAGTGTTTTTAAACTGAATATACAAAGTGGAAAGGGTAAGGAGGGGAGGGAGATGGGATGCAATATATACAATTTATGTTAATAGTTATTGAAAAGTTGGCGTAGTTTAATTTTAAAGGGAAGCAATTTACGGTATTATATTTTGATGTAGAGCGGATAACTAAACAATTTTTCATGTAATTAGTTCTGCCAAAATTTGGGTAAAAAAGATTATTTGATCGTGTTGGCTGTGAAGGACAGTTTAAAGTTAGTTGTTCTAATTAATAGGGCGAGTCAACTAAGTCATTTAAAATTTTATAGAGGTAGGATAAATCTTGTGTGTTTCTTCTATTTAAAAAGGAGGGGATTTTATGGAAACGCTCACTTTCTGAATGAGATTTAATGTCTAAGCGGGCACGTGAATTTAATATATGTATATAATGTATATGTGTATTCTGTCTCTCTTTCACATGTAATTTTATATTCTATCTCCCTCTTTGTGTATATGTAAGTGCACTCATTTTGTATTCATGATAAATTTTAAATGCGTCCTAAATAATAAATTTCGTGGTTTCATACAAAGTTATTATTATTTTATTTAATATAAAATTATTCTTTTAAAATTAGCAATATTAGCTTTGTGGTTAAAATTCATATTTTTTTATTTATTATCTTTGTTTTATTAACCACTAAATTGAGTTTAAATACATCTACCGGTTTCGAAAAATACCATTTTCTTCTTCAGGATGTCATAACTAACTAAAACATATATTATTGTTTCTTTACCAGAATCTATTTTTAAAAAATCTATTTTAAAAAAAAAATTATTTAAAAAAATTAATTTAGTACCTAATTCAATTTAGTGTTTAATAAAACAAAGATAATAAATAAAAAAATATAATGTAAAATTATTCAATTTCAAAGCGTAATATTTTCCATTTTATAAACTGACTTAAATTAAAACATATTAGTTAAATCACTCATAAAGATATACATATAATTCTATTATATTTATCTTAAAAATATAGTTACCACCGGGAGTCGAACCTGGAACTTTTTTATTACCGGTATACTTCCTTACCAATTACGCAATTATAAATTATAAATTGTCGTCTGATTTGATTTTTTCTCTTTGGAAGCGCTCAACTCTTAAATTAGCCTAAATATGACAAGTTGCTTTAAAAATAATCGAATTATTAAATACTCTGAAAAATGTTTAAAATCCGCAAGATGTAGGATAAAACGCGCATAAACATTTTAGCTATTATTATATGAAAATCTAAAAAATAAGTTATTCCTATTTAAGAATCCTTTTCGAGAGTTTTTTTTTTTTGACTACCTAGTACAAAATTCCCCATTGCGAAATCCATCCAAACGGTCTAAAACCCATTTTGTAAGTTTAGGTATTCTTGAAATTCAACCCTTTGTGCACTCGTTCTCGGAGCTACAGCGCGATCACCCGCCCGGTCTGATTATTCCAACTCTTGGGGCTACTCGAGGATCGTGTGGTTTGAGGTTTGCATTACGTCGGGGGTTGGGGAATCTCATTTCCCACAATAGGTCACCGCCTCTCGAGTTGTATAAGTAGGGTAGTTTCTACCTCCCTGTCGAAACGTACGTTATTTATTTTCCGTACGGCCCATTTCTCCTCGATGCCGGCACGTCGGTTGGTTCATTCTCGTATTGCGTATCCATTAGCAGTGACGGGAAAATGATCCTTTTTGATGCCTAATACTCGTTGCCCATAATCAATGACGTGAGTATGAAAATTAAAAAATCTAAACAAATTTGTTTGTGTTGATTCCAGTGATTTGACTCATTTGAAATGGATTTAAAAAGATTTTGCATATCACGCGATTAGACTTCGTTAACCTTGAAATTTACGCACTTCTGTACTTTTATGTGCGGTGTTTTTAAATATATTGTTTATTCTCCTCAATTGTCAATTCGCAATATAAATTTTATCTAAATTTTTTTACAATGTTTTTAATTATTTTACCATAAAATGTGTATTATGGTAATGTATTATTCCCCTAATTACTTATCTTAAAATATTTTTTCACTGTACCTTAATGTTATACTAGGAACAGTAGTTTCTTAATTAAGGTAGTCATCGTTCAGGGTCATTCATTAACGACCTGTTGATAATCTGTACCGGGAAATAAATTAAATGAGCAAAATAAATTTTCTGGCATCGTCTGTTATCACGCACTCACTAGGGCCAAGATTTCTGAATGTGTCTCCGCGATGATTTTCGATACGCCTAGATACACAAACTATGCAATCTGTTTGCGATCGTTCTACCTACTTACTTACCATCACGCCGTTTCTCCACGGGCGTAGACAGAGAGGATAGAGCGCCACACTCCTCTGTCCCGACGCACAATTCTCGCCTCATCCACATTCATACATCTCCCCATACATGCTCGCTGACTGTTGAGGCTTCTAATATAAACGGTAAACCCGGTCGTGCCGAGTCATCCGCGGACGTCCTCTATTTCTGGTGCCATCAACACTTGCGTCATATATATTTCTTACCATTCTCTCCTCATTCATCCGTTCCATACGACCAAACCACCTGAGTGATCCTTTCTTAATCTTACTCACTATACTAACATCAGCTTTACATTATTTCCTTATTTCTTCATTCTTTTCTCTGTCATAAATAGATTTGCCACATATACGCCTAAGTGATCTCATTTCCACTGCATTCAGTCTACTTTCGTTCCTCTTCTGCCAGCTTTATTGTGCACCTCGAGTCTTGCCTCGGTTGACAAATTCCCGTTAGATATAATTCCATTCAAAGCGCCGTTCACTTTATTCCCTGAAGTTACCCTCCTTTCGATATCATTCTCAACCTTTCCACACTTCCCAAATACACAAACTCATCTACTTGTTCCAAACATTCATTACATACATGTATTTAGCACGGTATCTTGCTTTCCTTCTTCCTTTCCTTTCCTTGCATACATCGCACACTGTACTCACTAGACTCCCAGATATCGAAATATGTCGGATGTTTTATTAACGTTCAATTTAGAGTGGTACCATCTTTAATGTGTTGAAATTTTACGACCCTTTGTTTTAAAAGTGAAGTGTAATAAAAGGTATGACGCGCCGGGGTGGCGTGTGGACGATAAAATTTGGCCACTTCTCTCTGTAATGTAAAAAACATAATGGTCGCATGCGTCGCCACTGTTAACCTCCGTCGGTGACCAGATTTATATTTTCCACTGTGACACTGCGCAATACGCTGTAAAAACATTATTTTGTCGATAATTTTGTCTACCGTGGTTGGAAAAAGAAGAATACACGAATAACTCAGATAACCTAACTAATAGTGATGAGCTCAAAATCACGAACCGTGAGTCAATCACTGGTATCTTTGAATCACACTCACTATCAGTGATTAAATATCTGAGAATATCGTGATTCGTGATTTTTTTTTTTTTTTGTATTGATATTTGGCTCTGAACCGGCGTGATTCGGCGCATGTGATGAATAGATTCAGTCAAAACGTTTTACGCATTTGACCCGAAATGCTGAAAAATAAACTCACATTTTTTTAAGGGTTTTCATTCTTTTTGTGATGATATTAAATTAGATATATATTAATTATATATAGTACAATATGTTTTTAACGCAAATTAAGTCAAAATTATGTTTTTTTTATTTCTTATATTGTGATATCATGCGGGGCATGCGTGATGAAACTGTGATCGTAGTCACAGTTTCAATCACTGATATTATCGAATACCAATCACAATCACACCAGTGAGTCAAGAGTAGCATTTTTTCTCATCACTACTAACATAATAATGTGATTATAATGAAACGTACTAATTTTCTTAATTATTTTTGCAAAATTTAGTCCTCTACATACGAACGAGCTGGTATGTTGAATTTGTTCGCAAGTCGAACAAAGTTGGCCTAGATATCCAGCATCTACTGTATATAGGTGCCATCTTCTTGTGGAAAGTGTGGAGTAGCGTGTCAGGGTATCGACTGCTACTGGATATTTAAATAACAATAACGGCTTTAAAAATAATAATAATAATAATTAATAACTGTTATCTATTAGTAATGAAACAACTTCCATTTTAACTTTTGTCGTTACCAATCTAAATTTGCCAGACTGAAGAACATTTTTATGTATGATAATCACGAACATCCTTGTAGAATGGACCATTCGTTGAGATAGAGGCGCGCTACGATTGCATTACTCGTGGTG
This sequence comes from Eubasilissa splendida, assembly GCA_031772225.1. Lineage (NCBI taxonomy): Eukaryota > Metazoa > Arthropoda > Insecta > Trichoptera > Phryganeidae > Eubasilissa > Eubasilissa splendida. The sequence continues at coordinate 15,611,975 of CM062867.1, forward strand.
GAATTACCTATATCGGCCAGCGCCGTTATTTTTATACCGGGAACATCGTTTATATCCCGGGATGATACCAATTTCAGCCACGTTGATATTGTGGATCAACCAACCAAGCCTTTCTTGTAATCACCAATCATAACACTTATTTTTCTTATTACGGAGAACACATTCTTATTGTGAAGTTGTCATTATTCAGAACAAGACGGTCTGTGATGTTTTTAATACAAATTAAATGTATTAATTGGAAAGATTGACATATGAAATCAATTTTATCGAAAAATATTGCTGTTGCTACCGTGATTCGAACCTGGATATCTTCCAATCCGGGGAACATGCTTTAACCGATTGTGGTATAGCACCACAGTGAATTGACGACAAATTTTTGAACCTATGTTACACTTTACAAATTAATACATCTGTCGTTCCATTATTTGAAAGCCATCACTTTATTTTTACGGAATCTCAAATACCTTTGAGTAATCCGATAGGAGACGCCAAAATTAACAATGGAACGAAAGTTTTATTCTTTATTTGCAAAAAATAGTAGCGTAGACATTAGTATTTTTAATACCATAATACGTTAACTAACAATCGTCCAAAGAAGCATATAATTATGTAATATTAGTTTAAGAAGCTTAAGGTATCATTGCAAATTAAGATAAATATGTACTTCAGTATGTATATATTCTCCCTGTTTCATTATTTAAAGATTTCTCCCAATTGTGCAACCACTACTGCACAGTGAAGAGCGCACTCATATTTTTTAGAACAAAAGTGTCAATGTCTTTAATGTCGTATGTCTGAGGTTGAGTTGAGTGACTTTACATATTATTACAGAACATCGTTCAGTTGTCGTTAAAAGGATTGAATCTCTGAATTTTTAATTTAGTAGTTTTTTTTTTAAATATTGCTTCGCACGATACGTAAAGTATTTTTATATGAAATCATCTGAAGATGCCTAAAACTCAGCTGTGATTTGATCGCATCGTCAAAATACTTTCACAGGCTCTCGAGTTTTTTCCAAACTCTTCAAATCAAATTTGGTAATTTTACAGTACACATATGTATATATACCTACAATCGATAGTATCGATAGTAGACGATGAAAAATAGATAAAACCGTTAAAAAATAATGTACAACTGGAAGTTTTCAACTACGCAATATTTTATCGTCGTGACCTCTAATTTCGACGTTTTCGAGTTTGGGGCGTTAGGCTACTAGGCGCATCCGTACAATTTTGAATCGCTCGACTATTTGTGTCTCGACTCGGGAGTGCGCATGTTGCTCGATAAAAAAAATCAATAAACTCAATCGATTGTCTTTTGACAAAACAGTTGAACAACTATGTAATCGACATCTATGTACACTGCCGTGTATTGGCGTGCGCATACATTCGACTGAACAGTCAATCCGCGACTGTCCAGAACGTTGGGAGATCTCATTGGTAACTGATTGATTATATACTCACTTCTAACTGAACAGTTTAGTCGGTAGAAATCGATCTCGACTCAATAGTTGTGGCAATGATCGAGTGTATTCGCCTAGCTTTAAGCTTGAGCGTTTCCGTCTTTCGTTTTCGTTATCTCTTAGTACGAAACATGTAGAAGCTGTCGATAGCAAAGCCTTCATTTCATAAATGTTAAATTATACTTTAATAAATACGTGCTTATATTTAAAATGCAGTTGTAAATAAGACATATTGATATAATTAAAACAAATTAGATGGTATTTAACTTATTTTTTGGAAAAAATAAAATAATGTTCCTGGGGCAATTATGTATTTTGTCGACATTCTTTTCTTTCTAAATGATACCAATCAAATTTGACTAATTTTTATTGTTGCCTAATTTTACATTGTTATTATATTCATTTTATTTTCTAACTTAAGATAAGATTTATAATAAAATTATATTATTCCATTGAGAATCGTGCTACTTTGTAACGTGCCAGATTCTTATTCTGAATCTTCTTTTAAAAAATCATATCTATTATACAATCGAAGCATATATTTTTCATTACAAATTTTTTCTTCATTGGCGTCTACTCCTAAATATGCGTAACAATGATCTTACATATTACACCCCTCACACGCGAACCTCCTATAAAATGTTCCGTAATTTTCTAATGCGCTATTTCTAATGTAGAAATTGAGGTGTGTGTGTGTGTTGAAGTTGTTCAAACTACGATTGACTCGAGATTGTGTCAGTTTCACGCGCGTTGGTTGTGTGTCGCAGTGCAGGGTGTCTGTCGTAACTAGAGCTGGGTATATCAATGAAAGACCACTTGCAAGGTTTCGTTTATTGAGGTGATGAATTAATACAATTTTAATGCGCGGTTGAACTCTGGAGTGGCGATGCTGGTGTTAGGACGGCCTGCAAATACGTGATCGCTAGTTATTTAATGTATAATAGTTAATGGTTATTTGCTGCTGCTCACTGGCCGCTGTGGTTCGCGCCCTAATGGTTGATAGGTGAGCCCTTACCCGGCCATGTCTACGGGCGCGAGTAGGGTCACCACACTAACATTATATTATTCTTAAGGCAGTTTCGTGATGAGACATTTTACACGAGAAGTCTTCTATAAAACATATACTTCATTAAAATTATAATTAAATGAATAATAGATATCTCATAGAGACGGAGCTATTTTTTCAAATTATATTTAATGGAAATATACGGAAGTATGGGTAATTATAGAGTAAGTAATGGGTAATCCAGTAATTAGTAAATGTAGGCGAAAATCCAGTAATTGTGTGTTCTTGGGCATATTAAAATAAGAAAATATATGAAGTTGAAAAATATTGATTTTTCTAACGTATTGTAGTATAATGTATTAATAACATTTTACAGAAAAAGAATATTGCTTTAAATAATTAGATTCTCATCTGTGACATAAATGCTGTTTCAAAGGAAATGAATGTCAAATTTAGTCCATAGATGGCGATAGTGTAGTGGTACTCGAAGTGTTTCCACATATTAACATATATACAACTTTCAAAAATTTGATAGATATGGAGATTGATTAATGGGTGAGAATGGTGAACGTTATATTTGTATAAAGTGATATATTTATATACATATATATAAAATGAGCCAGCCGAAGACAGGTCGTAAGCCCTGTATTTACCTATACTTCCATATATTTCCATTAAATATAATAAAAAATAGCTTCGTCTTTATGAGATATCTATTATTTATTTAATAACAGTGCCTCTGTAGGTGAAAATTCAGTAATTGTGTGCTCTTGGACATATTCAAACATTGATAAAATTATATTAGTTCTAGTTTACAGTATCTACTGTAGTTTTAGAATAGAATCTACTAGTTAAGAATAAACTGACATCTTAAATATATAAAATTGTCTTGTTTCAATTATTTTTAACGACGTACGATATACATAAAGTTCCTCTAATTCTATATTTGCCGCATCACCATCTCAGTGCACATTTCATGGATTAAATACAAATGTTTAACCGCATCCTTTTATTTCGAAGTGGTAAATAAAGCACTGTCGGATAATAGGGAGTGACTCATAATCCGAGAGATTTGATTACGCGCTAATGCCCCAATAAAGTAACTCTGCGCTGGGAGACTACCGGAATTATTGTGCCCATTAAGTGTTGGGGCGTGTGTAATAATAGTATGTGGATGTGCGGTTTGTAAATTACGGGGAATTCGAGTCGTAAGTTTGGGAATTAATTTTGCAACGCTCGGTGCCATTATGTTCATTGACCATTAATTTCGCTTCCATGTTCAAGTGTTATTATTATTATTATTATTGCTTCATCTCCTACTATCTTTTGTCACTAAAACTTCTTTATAGACATGATTAATTACGTTTCTTCATTTTCCATCAGACCTTTCATTAGATTTATAGCAAGTCGTTGTAAGCAACAATCGTGAACGCGGCCAGTGACACCGCGCATCGCGCGCGGCTCGAAGTCACCACTTCCTCTCGGCTCGCGCCTAGATCGCTTCATTTGGTACGAACACCGTTCCGCCGCGGAAATTCTTAACAGTTAATCGATTCATCGATGTACTTGATGGTTTAGTGGTTAAAATACTCGCCTAGTAATCCAGTGGTCGAAGGTTCGAGTTTCATTCCAGGTGAATGTTAGTCGTTTTTTCAGAACACAAACATTTAGTTTATTTTTCCGTATTCCGTGTGTACGATTAGTGTAATTTACCATAAATAAATACAGTGTGAATACTGACTTTTTGTTTCTGTTATATTTGCCTTTTCTGCCTTTACTGTCTGCAATGATATCACACAGTACCGAGAGACGAGACTCAACGACATGTGTATGGTATGGTAAAATGAATGATACACCGACTATCGAGGCAAAATACCATTTACATTTCAACCTTCTGATTCCACACATACTGCACTCATAACCTCAAAAGACTTCTCACCACAGCTGGGTCCTCGAATAAAATTTAATCCCCTCGTTACCTACAGTTATTTAGGCATAATAGCATCATTAATTAATTGTGTTTAATCATTTAATAATACTCAGTCATTTTAACGTGTTTCAATGTTCATCAATTTCGACAACGTTCGATAACATTCTATATTCGAGTTTCTTTCAGAGTATTGTTCTAGAATTTTCGAAAGTATTCCATAGTTTTCTAGAGCTTTCTGATTGCATGCCAATATAAGACAGATTTCTCTGTGAGATTATAAAACTGGAGCACAGACACGAATTATACTTTCGACTTATTTTTTTATTTGCTCGATTGTTAAGTTAAAAATGTATATATATATATATATATTGAAAAGTACGCAGGAGGGGAGTTTTGTCCCCCAAAATCACCCAATGGGTACGTCCATTGATTACGAAGGCGTCTATTTTCGCTTGCTATTGCGGACTGTCTAATTGTCTGCTGTATAATATGAATTGAAAGACAAGAGCATTATTTTGCATGTTTGTACTTTAGCTAGTTCGAATTTCTATGCTATTCGAATGTAGCTAGCTAGTTCGAATTTCCTATCCAGTCACCGGTGTTCCATTAGAGTGATATAATTAAGCGGCACGATGTTAAAATTGATTTACTGAGATTATGTTATTATTGTATTAATTCTATAGTGCCGGGAATTTGAAAAAGTCGAGAACGCAGAATTTCTAGTTAGCACGTGCGACATGTAATTTGAAGTTAATTTGTATTGTATGATATTTGCTTTAGCAAATTATTGCCAGTGTGTTAAAATTGTTTGACGCGGAAACAATTTTCGATACATACTTATTGGTAGGTTCAGGAGTTGAGAGTTTTAAAGTGGCAATTAAATTATATAAAATAACCCATGGACACGGGGAGATGGTTAATGAATGAATATAACGTTATTACTTAATTCAAATACCTGCGAGCTTTTACCACGAACATGAAGGTAAATATATACATAAAATGAATAAATAATATCGCACACCTGGATCAAAACTAAGACAACTCGGAAAGTCATTTTTCAGTAGATAAAAAAATAAAAACATTTTTCTCAATTTTTTGTTAAGTTATGAAACCAAATAACATTTTAGGTCATAAATGTATCCTAAAATGACATTATTCGAGAACTGGGGCTGCTGTGTATATGACAGAGTATCCGAATACAATAATAACTCAAAATTCTTGTTTTTTTGAGTTGTCTTAGTTTAGGTGTGCGTCTAATATCTTAAGAATCGAAAATTGTGTCTAGCACTTTGAAATGAAGATCAAAATTAGGAGGGCTTTTAATCCAGCACAATTAAAATAAAATATATGACGTAATGATATATTGAATTACATTTCTAGATGATTTCTTTGTAGTTATTTTTATTATTCAAAATCAATATGTGATGATATGTTTTACTCAGTAAACTAGTATTTTAATGAAATTTTTAAATAGTTGAGCCTCGACAATATTTAGATCTGAATTTAATTCTCACCGTTTGTATTATATTACATTTTATTTGTTAATGTAAGGAATTGCTGGTGCAGCCCTGATCTTTAATCAATATTAATTAATGATATTTAATCAAATCATGAAAAAATGTATAAATTATTGTATGTCTTATATCTAGGTTTTTTTATATCTATGTTTTTCTAGATATATAATATTAGTAGAAATCGCAAAAAATGTATAAATTATACAATAAATTGTCGATTCCTACTCGACTTTCATTTTATCGACCTTCGGTCTAATGACCTCTAATTAGCGACCTTAATTGTATTGACCTACCGCACATGATTCGTTATGATGACCTTTCTGCTTGGAATTCTCCATCTGCTTATTCAACTGTCGATCACGAGGCACCGACGGATCGTACGCGGGGTCTTACTAAAGTACTCCGGATATAATTGCTCAGTCGCTGTAATAAATACGTTACAAGCCGTGCTCGATGTTCCTACAATACGGCCCCAATCTGCGCAGTGCGACCCGAACGTTTCAAAGCGGTCCAATCAATAATTTTAGCCGTTTTCACGATCATTTCTACCTCGCATTCTTCCATTTTTGTTGGACTCCTTTGGAAGGAACATTTTGAGGCGTACCTTTGGGCCGGTTTTAGAAAATTAATTTTGACGCAGACGCTACAACGAGGAGCTTTTATGCTTTGTGTGATGTAATGAAATAGGCGACTCAAGGTTTGTTACAAGACTTCGATGGTCGGGTGATGTGAAGAGGGTGACCGAACAGCAACCACCCAAGTCATCGCTGGACACAGGACCGACAGGGTAGAGCGCTAGGCGTCCTGTTCCCTCTTCGTGCGTCACACTCGTCCGGCCACTTTTAAACTTCTCGATCGACAACATTTGTAGTTAGTTTCTCTGAATATATTCTTATGATCTATTCAGCTAAATTATAAAATTTCAGCGAATATCTACAAATAATCCATAATAATATTACGCCAATGTTATACCGTCTGTATCTATGACTCTCTGGATGTGGCGATAGTTTCATTTGTGTCTGTAAAGTGCTTGCATAAACGGGCAGGTCTATGAGACGCGAGCAGGGCAAAAACGAATGTATCTCTATGTTAAGATTACTAAAAAATTTTGTGTTTTACAATTCACGTAAATATATATTCAATTTGAAATCGTATATTGACATCTGTCATCTTTTCTTCTGTCTATCGTAACGGAGAAATCTTACTTACCATAGAAATTGTCTATCCACGATTTTTGTATGTCATTTTTGTTCGTTTTGACATGTAACTTACAAAGATGGAATAATTTTAATTACATCGACATTTTATTTACGTGTAGAGTTTATTTTGGGGAAAATCATTGAAATATAGATTCTATTGAGATCCTGACCGAGTGTATGTTATTTCTCAAGCATATTTATACAATTAAACATTATTCTATGAAAGCAGGACTTGTATACATTATATTATAACTTTAATCCACGCCTACAACCTCTGTGGCGAACTGTTTGTTAACGTGTGACTTCGAAAGAGATATCAAGACTTATCAGAATGATTTTAAAAATTAGAATATGGAGAAATCATAAATTTATCACGTTTAATATCATATGTCGTGCGCGTTTACATTACGTATACACGTGTTTTCATTTAAAGTAACATTAGATGGAGCTTATTTTTGCAGAGATTTCAGATTATGCATTAGTGTCGTCAGTAACAACACCAGTATCCGTGTTATTGTAGTCTAAACGAGATATGTCTTTTATTAGATGTGTCATCGTTTTGTGAATTGTTACTTGAGACCCGAGGCGTGTGGAACGGTAAATATTATGGTATCGTGTCCCATTATGCCGTTCTCGAGAAATCTATCATTGTTCAGTCGGCGAGGAGTGTGATCGAGAAAGATGGGGAATTTGCGAAGGTGTTATATTTCACAATATTTTTTTGAATAGGTCCAAATCATTGTAGAAGCCAATTACTGGGATTTATCCCCCGTGCGGGATTGTCATCAAGATATAGATGTCTCACAAAGACGAAGCTATTATTTTTATTTACATGGTAAGTGTGGAAGTCTTGGGCATTTGTAGGGCTCACGGCTGGCTTAAGTGATCACTTTACACAATGAGACGTTCACCTATTTACCCATGCTACCACATCTATCAAATTTTTGGAAGTTGTATATGTGTTATCATGTTGGAATTTTTCAATTATTTATTACCAACTATACTGTCGCCATCTATGGTTATTTATGAAAATTTGATATTCATTCTCATGTAACAGTGTAGATGTCGCTGAAGCCGACTCTTTTTTGACTGAAGTATGGGGCTATATCCTTTGTGTATATATGAAATTCATTCGAATTATTAACATATATATTAGAATACGTCTGAAAAGGCAGTATTTTTAAATTTCATATTAAGACCAGTATATTTCACAATATGTTGAGTATGTCCAAATCTTTATAGGAACCAATTACTGGGATTTATCCCCTGAGGAATTCTCATCAAGATATAGATGTCTCACAATCAAACGTTCCCCTATTTAATAGGTGAATGTTTCATTGTGTAAAGTGATCACATGAGCCAGCCGATGACAGCCCTGTAATGCCCAAGACTTCCATACTTCCCATATAAATAAAAATAATGGCTTCGTCTCTGTGAGACATCTATATCGTGTTATATTTATATTAAAATGCTTTAAAAAGTCACATTGACAGTGGGAAGGGTTCCTCGGGAGCACATCCTCTGGCGCTGCGTTCTGTTGACTTAATGCAATAGATAATATACTTTAGGGTGTGGAGGGAGCGGGTCGTAGTTCTGTAAGGAATTTCGACGTACTCAGACACGGAAGGAACCTAGAACTGTTCAAGTCCTTTGATATAGGATCGTTTGCTTATAAAACTGTCCTGGGTTAGCGGTAGGTCCCTTCATTAGTAGAAAGGGTTCCATCTTTATAATGATCGATTCTCATCTCTTATTTCATTCATCTTCCTTCACCATAGCCCACACTTGTCTTCCTCTTCAAGGTGGTTACCGGTAGCAGCTCTGTGCTACCTTTTTAATCTTATTACCTCAGCGAAGTCGCAACGTTCCTCATTGAGGTTTATTTTAGGAATCTATTTTCCCGGCATCCACTGGACATGGTCCAGCCATCTAATTATGAGTATATTCACGTGGATAAATATTGTCCATGATTGGATATCACAGGTCGGATGATATTTTTAGAGAGTGTGTTGTCTTATTACCACATCTTGACCTTAACGTGAGCAATTGCGAGACGTAGGTTCTGTTTGTTTTAACAACTTCGATGATTTCCTCATTGTAGGCAAACAAGGAACAGATTAGGTCTAAAAGTCACCTTCGCACAAAACTTTAGAGTAATTGAAGATTTCATATACCGGCGGCCTCTCAGCATCATCGAAGTTGATGAGAAAATTATCAACGTTCCAAGACACTTCGCAACCAACAATAATGCCTAGGTATTTTTAAACGCTGTCGTGACAACGAGAGACGGTGCCCGAGAAAATTAACTTGTTATGTTTTTAATATAAAAGAATCAATTAGTAAAGATATACAGAAAAAAATTATTTATCGAAAAAATATTTAGTTGCTACCGGGATTCGAGCCTAGACCTATTTCTATCCAGGCAACCGCGTTAACTTAATAATTTTATTTTATTATTTAGTTAATTTCTCTATATCGAGCAATTACGTTTTTAACAAGTTTTGAATTTGTATTTTAATAAATATACTGTTCTATTTTATAAAAGCAATCAACTTTATATTATATTAACGCATTTCCTCGGATAGGAAAAGGTCCAACCAAATATTTTTTTGTTAAATAGATTTTTTCTGTGTATTTTTCTAGTTGATTCATTTAATTTGTATTAAAATACCACAAAACTATGTTCTGAAATTGCATCTTCACCACAATACAATAATTAAAGATCTTGAAATGTTATTTTTTTTATATAACGTCATGGATTTTTTAATGTTTATTCAATCAATAGATTAATGGTTTGACTTATTATTAAAGTCCGACCGAAGCTTCGGCTTAGGCCACTTTCGCCCAAAAAACACACCTTCGGCTGCACATTCGGCTTCGTCTAAAATCTGCCGAAGGTTTGGCCGAAGCCGAAACTTTGTATTTAGCCGCCGAAAAGTCCTGAAAACGTACGAACTATTATGAATGACGTCAGCGCAGCGCATCCGCGGGTCGCGCGGGGGAAATTGTTGGCAACAATTCCCCCCGCGCGACAGAAAACTAACAGTGTAAAATTTGCATTGTTATGTATACTTTCTGGTCGGCGTTCTAAGATTTCTAAGTACCATTAAACCTTCGGCTTCGGCCGAGTGTTTTGGCAAGAGCCGAACAATCGGCTTCGGCCAAAAACTGACCTTCGATCGGACACTACTGATCATGGATTCTGCCATTTTAATTTTTTTTTTATAGGCTAGATTCACATTATAAATGTTATCATTCGGAGTATTATCGCTTTATTGTAATTTATAAACCCTTCACCATCAAGCCTTCTTGACTAATAAAGATCTGATATCCGTGAATTAATTCATAAAATTAATTTTCCAACCCTTGAAAAAGCCAGCTTACCGACATAATCAAAAATTGCGCGTTGCCTAATAAAAAGTAAAGAATTTTGCCCACCTATTTAATACACTCGACATTCTGTGCGGCATCACAATCAATGAGCACACATCATTTAGGTATATATGTACATATCGGGCCAACTTATTGTCATTTCTTGATCAGTCTCTACATTGTTTTTTTTCTTCCTTGACGCACGCCGAGCCGAGGATCGAGAATATTATACAGTATTGTGATTTTGATATCCGTTCAGCTAACATTTTCACAGTTAAGAATTTTGTTCTTGTCAGTGTGATGTTTACTATGCGTTTCTGTTCCAGAAGTGTCTGCATTCGTTCTGTTCAATATTTGGTGGATGTATTGTTTGTTCCTTTTAAATGCCATGAGCGCGCCGCTCACGCCAAACTTTATATGTCACGCTGAGCTATACGCGTGTTGACACGTACTTTTGGACCTTGCAAACTTGCAGGGATTAAAGTTATATTTTTAAATAATTTTGCCATCTGTGGACGACTGGTCTCAGATTTTGATAGATAAGTCTAAATACTTAAAGTCTAGTCTTACCCTATGTAGTGTCTTCCATTTCAAATAGATCTGGCAGTTTAAAGGTTAATCTTTCACTCAATTACTATTTATGAATTTTACTTTGTATCAAAGAATATGTCCCATTCATTGGTCCTTTTCATTTTCTATGATGTTTATTATGAATCTTTTTTATTGCACGCTTTTCAGAACATCTTCATTTATAATTCTTTTAGCCTTTGTGTTAGCCTTTTATAAATATTTTTTATTTTCTTTTACTCTCAAATTAGGCTTGTCAGCTTCTACAATCGAAACCAATCCATTCATTTATTTTTTTTAAAAACTTGTCTCAGACGCATGTACCATACCACCTTACATAATTATTTTTTTCTGGTATGAACAAAATATTTATTGATTCAGTTAGAAATAAAAATTTCGGCTGAGAACTGAATTCTAGACAGCCTGCATGACAAGAGGTCATTCTAACCACTGCACTATCGACGGATACAAATGAGACATGAAAATAAACGTTCACAAAAATATCTCAAGTTTTTTTATTAATTAGCTCTTTGATAATTAAGTTTGTTACAAAATTGACAAGGTTAACTATTTTTTAAATAAAATGCAATATTATTATTAAAATTAGATGTTAAGGTCGTATAATTAATATTAATAAAAATCAATGCTTTAAATTCTAAAATCGGCGTTATATTTATTTTTAATTTTTTTGTAGAATAGATAGTAAAAAGTTATAAAAATATGATTGTCTGTAATATACAATAGTTGGAGACAAAAATATGTAGGTAGTTAGGTTAACACAAATGACAAATTCGATTAATTTTGCTTTCTACCCACATCAAGCAACCACTTTGATATTTTTGGTTTGAAGTCGTTAATCAATTTAGACCTTTTAAGGTCTAGTGGCAATTTGTTAAATATTCGCGGAGCACAAAATAAGAAAGTTCGTTGAGCGAATTTTGTATTGAATTTTGGCACTGAAAAGTATCCTAAGACTTTGCTCCTAGTTTCCTTTGGATCGGATCGTGGAGGTAAAGTTTTTTTTTTTTTTAAATAGTTTTAAGATTGCTCTGGTAAACAGTTATCTTATATCCAATATGTTTATAGCACGTGAATGGGTAGCGGCATCGATACTTGGCACCTTCAAAATCTTTTTGCTTTGAAAGAAAGAGGGCATTAAAAAAGGACCTAGTGTAGATTCCGGACTGGAAGATTATCGCTGGGATCAGAACTGGAGGATGTAAAGGTGAAAGGTTCGATGTAGGCTGCAGAGTAAAATGTCAGAATATACAAAAATTAAAAAAATGTTTTCGTGAATATGTATAAATGTATATATTCGCAGTTTACTTGGTGCGTGCAAGTAAAAGTTTGGTTTTTGGCTCCACGTTGTAGATAATTTTAGTACCATTGAATTTTTACAGCAGCCGTAATTTTTTTTAAATTTGTTCGGTTGTCATTCCACAGCATTATTACATTGTGTACATCAGAATAATCGCATAGTCTTGGGTTTTTGCCGAACTTTTTATATCACGCGCTTAATATCTTTGTCAAGGTCAACTTGAGAAAATTTTAAAACGTGATTGTAAATTTCGTTATTAAAGTGAACACATTATTTTTGTGAAGTTGCAGTTTTTCAGGACACGGTTCTGTTGTATTTTAATACAAATTAAATGTATCGATTAGAAAGATATACAGGAAAATTCCATTTGCCAAAAAATATGTTTTTCGACGGGAAAATTCAATTATACAGGAAAATTCAATTTGTCGAAAAAATATTTCTTAAAATATTTTTTGGCTAATTGAATTTTCCTGTATATCTTTCTAATTGATACATTTAATTTGTATTTTTTCTTTCTGTACCTCTTAATTTCATTCTCAGTTTCATCACGAAAAATGCTTATTTCATTTCTTCCACCTGCAGAATATATTTCATATTTCGTATTTTCCATTTCTCCCGCGGCGCTACATCTCAGGTCAGGATTTAGCTGCTCCATAACTGCCCTCCACCGATTTCTATCCCTGGTAATTTTTCTCTAATTCCCAAACCTTCCTATCTTGTTCCAGTTCATTTCCAGTACTTTTTTGCAATTATTTAACGCAGAACAATATTTATAAAATCACCTTAAATTTTTTTTTTTTTAATTGACGTTCCCCGGATTGGAAGAGATCCAGGTTCGAATCCCGGTAGCAACAACAATATTTTTCGAACAAATTGATTTTATGTGTATATCTTTCAAAATTAATACATTTAATTTGTATTAAAAATATCCCAGACCTATGTTCTGAATAATTACAACTTGATAATAAGAATTTTTTCTCCTTAATAATAATAATAATAATAACATTGCACAATAACACTACACATGCCCTTTGAACAACAAGGCATTTATATCAAACTGATATGTTGAGCTTCAAATTTTGTAATATTTCTTCGATGAAGTTTGTTTCGTTGTCCATGGGGTGAAAGTTTTAAAAAAGTGCCGCTATGTGATTTAGAGTTACATATAAAACTGATTTCTCATTTCAGGCACGTTTTTATGTAATTCAAATTAACAGTTGTTTTAAACAAATGCTACTAAAACATAATATTGTTTTTTTGTTGTTTCCTAAACACACTTTGACACGTTTATAATACAATTTTGAATATAAAATTTGTCAGAATTTTAATACGATGTAGTCAATTTTGACCAGATGATACCTTATTGTTCCAATATCACGTCTACTCAATTTAACATTCCCGATTGTACTGTTTTTTTTGTGCACTTATTAGAATTAAAGTATATCTCAGGCATACTAAAAATATATTTATAAATTTTACACATATTAAATTAATCAATTAGACAGATATATAAAATCCCAGTAGCAACCAAATATTTTTTCGATAAATTTTTTTCTGTATATATATCTTTCTAATTGATTATGTTGAGAAATTCTATCTTCACGATGTATTTTCATTAAAAATATATGAATTTAACATTTTACTTATACTCCAATTTAATTCTCCCTTTTCATTAAAAAAAAACATGCCACTGGGATACTAACTCGTTAGTTGGGCACTTGAAATTTTCAGTTCATTTTCTGACAATAAAAACTGTCAAATTTCAATGGAAACACTATTTTATTAAATACTAATTAAATGTATTAATTAGATAGATATACATATAAAATCAATTTTATCTAAAAATATTGTTGTTACTACCAGGATTCGAACCTGGATCTTTTTCCAATTCGTGGAAGGTGCATTAACTGACTATGCTACATCACACAGTACTTTTTGACGACAAATTTTCGAACTTATATGTTACACTTTTCAAATTAATACATCTATCGTTCCATTACTTGAAAGCCATCTACTTTATTTTTACGGAATCTCATATACCTTTGAGTAATCCGATAGGAGACACCACAATTAACGATTCATTCTTATTAAATTTTGGACACATTGATGCAACTTCTTAATTACAACTTCAGAATAATAATGTCTTCTCTTAATGCTATTTTATTATTATTTTAATGTTTATTTTAAGGTTTAAAGTTGTCAAATATCCGCGCCGTTATTTGACAACCTAAAACAAATTTGCCAGGCATTCGCCGCGTGCAGGCCTTGAGATTTTCCTCAGTATTGATAACCTTGTGAGTTAATTATAAAACCTTTTATCGGATTATAAGTCACATGTAATAATATTATCGAACAGATTTTTATCGCAACTGCCGTTAGAGTAATTTTATTTATCAATAATTACCTTGACTAGACTAGCTTATATAACGGCTGGAGGTACCTACATAGACACTTCAATCAAATAATTAACCAGTCCCTTTCAGTAAATGCCGTACATTATTTCGTCCGTTATGTAATTGAACTAATTACCGACCGATTACACGGCAACACGGGTAATTAAGAAGTTATATAAAGTATTATAAGTATATTGGATTGTACACGAAGGTAGATAATTACGCGTATCTGTGTTTTAATCCAAGTATTTCCTTGTGGGTGTGTTGTTTAATAACAATTTGATTGAAAATAAGATCGTTAACATTTTTATTTGTAAAGAAAAGTGGTGTTTTTCAATAAATACAAATAAGTTTGAAAATGTACTTTGTTATAAGGTCAAGGTTATCTGCAAGATTTACGATAACAAATAAATAATCAATTCTATCAAAAAATACTTTAAAGATAAACAACATGTACACCGAAATGTGTAATATTTTTATAACATTGCTATGCTATGCTATGCTATTGCATATGCATTTATTGTATTTTATTTTATTATAAGCTACTTATTGTAAATAATAATTATTAATATGTAATCCCATTCTCTGCACTAGCACATGCCTTTTAGAGAAGTTGTAGAACTAAAACAAAAATGTTTTTATTGTATTGTTTCATATTAATAAATAAAATAAAATATAAAATAACAATTAAACAAATAATAGATATCTCATACAGACGAAGCTATTTTTTATTATATTTATTGGAAAAATATGGAAGTATGGGTAATTACAGGACGTACGACCTATTTTCGGCTGGCTTGAGTGATCACTTTATACAAATATAACGTTCACCATTCTCACCCGTTAAGCCCTGTAATTATCCATACTTCCATATCTTTCCATTAAATATAATAAAAAATAGTTTTGTCTCTATGAGATACTTATTATTTGTTTAATAACAGTGCATTTGTAGGTGAAAATCCAGTTATTGTGTATTCTTGGACATATTCAAATTTGGGAAAATATAAAATTTATGTATTTTTCAAAATTTTGTTCTCACTTACCTTACTTACCTTACGCCGTTTCTCCGCAGGGAAAGGCAGCAAAGATAGAGCGTCACGCTCCTCTAACCTAACATTCAACTTTCGCATCGTCCATCGCCAAATTCTCTATTTGTGTTTCCATCAACATTCGCCTCATATATCCTTAATTATGTTGTGTCAAAAACGCATGTAATTATAATGTAAAAGTCATTGATGCCAGTAAGAAAAAATATGAAAGTAGCGTTTGTATCGAACTTAATGGAATGGCTATCTTATAAATTGATTATTTGACTAAATTTTGTAAAATATTATTTATTTTCTGTGTATTTACGTTTATTCAATAGCCATTTAATGAGAAAAAAAACCCAACATCTACGGTGTCAATAAAACACTTGTTTTTTTTTTTATTCTACTCACTTGAGACGCATTTCACGTTGTAAAGGCATTGTCAATCTAACAATTAAACTTGTATTTATATCTTTAGTGGGGGGACATAAACGATAGAATCGATAAACGAGTGTTATGTGATTATGGAGTTGTACAAACTTACCTCGGACACAGTTTATGTATACAGTGTCATACTCGTATTTTCAATCTTCTCACTGGGAACTATTTGTATCTGTCAGAAATTAGCTAGGTTAAAGTTACGCGATATTCATCGCAGACACATACCGTTCGGCCCTATTGAATTATATGCAGTGTACGTAAGAGAGTTAAAATGTGGCACCTGTGACGTAGCAATGGTAAAAGTTACCTTATTAGTTTAATCATTCAAGAATATGTCTGATTGAATATTTGTTAAAGTTAAGTTGTTCTGTGGTAGACACTAAACCTTTATTTTTTTGTGATAACAAATTATATTTATTAAATACTAATTTAATGTATTAATTATAAATATACACATATAAAATCAATTTTGTCTAAAAATATTGTTTTTGCGCTACCGGGATTCGAACCTGGATTGAACTGACAAAACTGATTTTATATGTATATATATATATTTATAATTAATACATTGAATTAGTATTTAAAAACATCACAGACCGTCTGTTCTGAATAATTACAACTTCACAATGAGAATGTGTTCTACTAATGATATATTTTTTACTCTCGCGTGTTTAAAGTTTTGCATTTCTATGAATTGTTAACAATTATTCACAAGAACGGATAAAAGTGATAATGAATCAGTATCGGTACAAAATGTTAGCATTTAAGCGTGCGTGTTTGATGCGACCCGCTGTTGGACCGACGCGCTCATCTGCGACCGGTGTGATGATTGATCGTAAATTATCGGCGCGGTCCATCGCCACATTGTTCGTGACGCCCGTCGGGCGGGACAACGCACTCGCCGGCGGCGGGGCGGGCGGGGCGGTGCTTTTGCCAATTTCATCAATTGTGCTAAAATTTAAATCATCCACCAATGACGTCACGCACGCGTTGCTCTCTCTCTCGAGTACGTGGACGAGATCTCGTGCCGCTCGCTTTGTATCCTCGGTGTGCATACGTCTGCCGGTGTAGTCAGTGTGTACACTGGAATCGTGCTGATGTCAATGCTAGTGTCTCATACTCTTAAATGCACGTACTATTGCAATCACTCTTCGAAGAAGACGTTATTATAATTTCGATAAAATGATGTTGCTACGTGTTTTTTTTTGTTTTTCAAATTAATTTATATCATAAATAATAAGACAAAATATTTTATATTTTTATTTATTAACCACTTAATTGAGTTTAAATACATCTACCGGTTTCGAAAAATACCATTTTCTTCTTCAGGATGTCATAACTAATTAAAACATATATTATTATTAAGGAGAGCACATTTTTATTGTGAAGTTGTAATTATTCAGAACAGACGGTCTGTGATGTTTTAAATACTAATTTAATGTATTAATTATAAATATAAAATCAATTTTGTCGAAAAATATTGTTTTTGTTATTATTTATCCCGGTAACTCAAAAACAATATTTTTCGACAAAATTGATTTTATATGTATATATTTATAATTAATACATTCAATTAGTATTTGTAATATATATTATTGTTACTTTGCCAGAATCTATTTTTAAAAAATCTATTTTTTAATTTTTTAAATATAAATTTTAACCACAAAGTTAATATTGCTAATTTTAAAAGTACAAAATATTTTGTTTAAACCACTATTTATTGATTATTCAACACGTTTCGAAACCTATGATATCTTCTTTAGTAAATAATGTTTACTGAAATTAAAAATACAAGCATAGATAAAAAAAAAACTATAAAGTGGTGGGTAACTAAGTAGGAACTAATACGAAAACGTGTATTTTTAATGTAACGCGCAAAAAAATAAAAGAACAATGTGTAGTAAGACAGTAAAAAGTAGAGAAAATTATGTTTTTTCCATAGACAATCGGGACCATTTTATAAGTTAATTACGGCAGACATGATGTACGTATATGGATGAGTCACATCTTAGATCTCTTCGCTGAATTAGTACATGCACGTGCGCGGTGTGTTCGCAAACGCGACACGTATGGCTGCGTCATTCTGCTCGCATAGCTCCCGAAGGCCGAACGCTTATGAGTGATGACGCTTCAAAATACTAGGATTTCTTATAAAATGACGACAAATTTAGTAATATCTTGGTCGCATTGTATAAAAAATTAAATTTACAATATAATAGAGCCCGCTTAAACCATTATAATTCATTAAAACGCAAATTTGAATGGGGTCACTTTGTACCCCGCTCCGGTCCTCAATTTTCGATCTTCTGGTACCCGAAGGTTACAAAAAAAATCTTCATATTATGGTACTTGTTTTTTTTTACTTTCACAGTGAAATTATCTAATTCTTATGAAATTAACTAGAAAATCGCATGTTTTTTCCACGTTTGCTAAAATTTTAGTTCAGATTTTTCCTGTTACGTACATCCACGACCTTCATCGTCTTGTCATCGGATTCCTTCTCAGTAGGGCATCGTCATTACTGGATTAGTTCGCACCGGTACCTGGTGTGCTGCGTCTCATCACGGCTCACGTCACTCCAATGAGAGGGAAAGCAAGCTGGCTTGTCGATAATTACCAGAAAGACAGAAATAAGTTTAAAGATAATTATTATTATGTAAGTAAATATAATAAATTATTTAAAATAATTTGTATTCACTAACACAAAGTGTTTTGAAAACGTCGGAAATTGATCATATGTATTGCAAATTTAATGGTTTATAACTCGATTAATTTTAAAAAAAATTATTTTTTGGTTCAATGCAGATTTTTCTCATAATAATAAGAGAATATTCTTCGTATATGCAAGAATTTTCTTAAGGGAGTTTTGTGGCAGGCGAAAAATAAATTTAATGGTCGCGGTCTTTCTTATAATTCCAGTATTTTCTTAATTATAGCAAATGACATACAGTTCTATTGTATAATTTCTGATATAAATGAATAATAAAAACCCATATTTTCGTAAAAAAATGCAGATATATTAATTATTTTTGTAAGATAAGCTTCAAATAAATTTTTTAATAAATAATATATTCTATTAAATATACTCTACAGTGTTAGCATTTTTTTATTTTCATTTTTAAATGAAATTTATTCCCAAAAAAGAAGAACTAAATCAAAACTTTATGAACAGTGAATTTATGGAGCTCACGTGGAGTAAGGAATAAAGAGTTTATTCGCAATTTAATGGTGCATAATTTATTTCTAGTCCACACCTCTCCACTCTCCAAACTCCGCTCTGAACACTCTGTTGACTTCGGATTTATCGTGGGTTTGAGTAATGCTTTATTCTTTATCGTCTACGTTTAAAAAAATATTTTCGTAAGCGATTTGTTGTGCCGATGGAATTCATCGTAAGTTCTTTCAAAAGTGAGTCAAGGTTACACTCATATTTTTGACTTTGCACGTGGGGAGAGTACCTCGTTTAATGTTCAGCCATTCTTAGGTAGCTCGGAATGGTGTCTACGCGTTTATCATTTGGAGTATGTATTATACAGAGTCCGACAGAAATAACTGATCGATTTCCCACCGCTGCTGGTGGAGCGCTAGTAGTATAGAGCGCGGTTTCAGCGCGCCATTTTGTATCCAATGTCTTGCCATTTTAGTTGCCATCATGACGTGGAGTGAAGGAAATAAAACTTTCGATACTGGGCAGAGATTAATCCTCTACAACTTCATGAGCGCCCTCTGCACTCTGAGCGTGTTACAGTTCAGTGTGCAGTTGCTGAATTTGAAGTAATAGGCCAGTGATGGCGAACCTATGACACACGTGTCAAAGCTGACACGCCACAGCGTTTTGGGCGACACGCCAGCGTTCACTAATATCAGAGTTATCAAAGAACGCGTGTCCCGCCACCAGACATTTACCCGACAAGAACGTTCAAATATTACACATGTATCTCTTTTGGGTCTCACTTTGTGAAAAAAGAAATTAATTGACATCATATCAAATACTATTGAGTGACACACCGGGAAAGTTAAGTTGGATTTTCTGAAATATTGACGCGCCCAAAAGGTTCGCCGTTTTTGAGGAAGAAATGCGATCAGTTACGGTAACTTCAACATGAATTCGAAAATCAATCCGAAAATGTATGGTTTAAACAAGATGGGGTCATTACAGCAAGACAATCGATGAATTTCCTAAGAGAAATGATTCCCGAAAGTCTTATTTCACAACGAGGTGACGTCCCATGGCCTGCAGTCACCCGATCTTGCAGCATGTGATTTTTTTCTCTGGAGACATCTAAAAGTTGAACTAGAAGGTTGTTAGAGAATACTTACCACATAGAAATTTGGGATCCACAGAGACAGGCAGCAGAAGTTTATTTACCAAACAATGTAAAAATTGTTTGTCTGTAAACATATCTACCATAGAACATGTGTAAAATTGTCGATTTATAGGCCTACTTTAAAACGACATCCATTAAACAAACCGCGCGCG
This sequence comes from Eubasilissa splendida, assembly GCA_031772225.1. Classification (NCBI taxonomy): domain Eukaryota; kingdom Metazoa; phylum Arthropoda; class Insecta; order Trichoptera; family Phryganeidae; genus Eubasilissa; species Eubasilissa splendida. The sequence continues at coordinate 15,632,685 of CM062867.1, forward strand.
TCGCTGTACCGATATTGTTATTAATTGTGTGTGTGTGTTGTAAAAAATGAGCCTTTATTTTAAAAAATACGTAAGTTTTATTTATTTTTGTTTTTATAATAGTTTATATATAAGTTTTTATATTGAAATATGTCAAAAATATGCTATATTATTTTATCTTCTAAATCCAAACAAATACGAATACCTGTATACAAAAACAAATAAGGCGACGTTTTTGGTGCGCCAGATGAATCGCGTTTGTCTCACGTTGGTATTCATTTGTGTTTTAGTTTTTATAATCTGATGTCAGTAAAAATATGCTTTTTATTATGTTTCATTTATTTCCAAAGTCGTAAACAATACATTATATTAATTCCTGTACGGGCTGTGGGAGTATATTTACCACATCATTTTTCACCGAGAGGGGGGTGGAATTCAAAAAAATAATAATTACCAATACTTTCCTAACACTAACACCTATATTATTCCAATTTTAAAACAATACAAAAATTGGCAGATTTCTGGGGCCCGGTAAAGGTTAAACAGAAGCCAAGAACCCTCGATGAGAAAAGTAAGACGGCATTTCAGTGAGAGGTTGAGGACCTGTATAGCTAGTGAAGGTCGGCATATGAACGATATAATTATGTGATAATATGTGAAAATAAATGGTTAACCCTGTTCTTTCTGAATATATTTTGTCATACATAATGTCAATTTTATTAACCTCTCGAATCGGGGAGTTATTTCTGCCGGACCCTGTATTTATTATTTTGTTTCTCGTAAGTTCATTCACAGGAATAAAATAATTGCATAATAATTGCCGTTACGATCGCTAATTGATAATACCAATTGCAATACTCAACAATTGCATCGACTTCCTGTTGCCACTCTCAAACAAACGAATAATATGATAATAATTGTTTATTTATTTCGCATAAATTCTAGTTAAGTACAGCCTGTTTCATAGTAGGTACGGATTGCAGGCCGCTGATGTACTTATTGATTAATACTTCAGTGGTTTGTTTAAAACTAAATAATATTTAAAAGTGAATTAAATATATTAATTAGAAAGATATACATATAAAATTAATTTTATCGAAAAATATTGTTGTTGCGCCACCGGGATTCGAACCTGGATCTCTTTCCTAACCGGGGAAGGTGCATTATCCAACTATGCTACAGCGACAATATTTTTAGCGACAATTTTCGAACTTATATGTTAATACATTTAATCGTTCCATTATTTGAAAGAGCCATCTACCTTATTTTTACAGAATCTCAAATACCTTTTGAGTAAACTGATAGCAGACGCCAGAATTATCAATTCATTTTTGTTAAATTTTGGACACATTGATACAACTTTATTATTAGGAGAACACATTCTTATTGTGAAGTTGTAATTATTCAGAACATAGGTCGGTGATATTTTAAATATGAATTAAATATATTAATTAATATGGATAATGCACCTTCCCCGGTTAGGAAAGAGATCCAGTTTCGAATCCCGGTGGCGCAGCAATAATATTTTTCGATAAAATCGATTTTATATGTATATCTTTCTAATTAATATATTTAATTCATATTTAAAATATCACAGACCATCTGTTCTGAATAATTACAACTTCACAATAAAAATGTGTTCTAATAATATTTAAAATCTTGTGTACGAGTGAGGTCCGTTTAACAGACCTAAAAATATGACACTTGGGCCATGTGAGATATTGAAATAAGAATTTTGTATACTATTTTAGAATATATATTTTTGTTTCATTGTTACTAAGGTAAGCTATTATTGCATTCGCATAGCCGGTTGACATATACTTGGTCTTGGAGTAATCTGGTACGTTGATTTAAGAGGAACGCAATGAGCTATGTGTAAGGAATGCTGGAATACGGTGGCGAATTCTGCATCCGAATGCCGGTGTGATTGCTCAGATATCGGCGTTGTATCTTCTTCTTCCTCTCCGCCCATCACAATAAGCTTTTTAAAGTTATTTCTCTCGCAAGATGCCCGAAAAAATGATGGAATTCATCTTAGGCAAATGTTTGAGAGTTGAGAATCTATAAATGTTCTGTTTTATCTAATATCTGTTTTAAATATTGTTTAAAAATACTCATCCAATAAATGCAATAATTAATACCCCTCCCCATACATTTACAAAAAAATCCTCTTGTCTAGCGGTAAAAAGTCGTCAAACAAGGTAAATACGGAGCACTGAGGGCCGGTTGTGTGATCAGTAGTGTATTTTTACTACATCACGTAGTTAAAATCGTTTGCAGGTTGTTTGAACGTCAAATTTACTATTGTCAAAGCATAGATAAGACGTCTATGGACGCGACAAATAATCATGAAATACGCTTTATCTATATTTGCTTTCGAAATCTGTCACTATGGTAGTGAATTTTTTTCGGATTATTATTTTTTAATTCTTAACATAGTGCACACATAAGCACTCCTATTAAAGTATTTTCACACAAGATTAAAGTATTTTCTTCTACTAAAACTTATCTTTTACATATTTGGTCAGTGTTTCTGGCATTTCATTTAAAAATTTCATCGCACTATACTTTTTATTTATTAATATTTTCCTTGGTTTACTTTTTATTTATTTCTTAACTTTAATGCATGTCATAATATGTATTATCTTTATGGCGAATCGGGTTAAAAAAAACCTGATCACGCTGGAATAAACACATTATTATTATTATACATCATCGATTTCTGAGATTTGGCCTTCTTCCTGAATGGCAGTCTCAGTCTATCCCTTCCTCTCGTACGATGCTCGTGCTCATGTTGATTTGCATCCATTTTTCGTGTAAATTCCGCTGTTATTTTCTTATTGAGGATTTTATAAATAAATACCATTATATTAAAATATATTTTCTGCTTAAAGGTCATCATATTCAGCTCTTTCAGCATTGCACTGATCCGAGTTTATTTATTTTTCCGAGTATTATTCTTAAAACACTGACAATTGTTGCATTTCTTCTTCTTCTGCTGCAGTAGTTGATGTGAGGAATAATAACAGAGCTGTATACTATTTTACAAGACTCGGTACTAATCAGTCTTCTGATCCTTCCCAGAAGTGAGATTTTATTAGCAATCTTTCTAGTCACGTATTTTGCGATAAATTCAATTTTGAATCTATTATATGCTAGTGTATATTAAACAATGAGATCATCATCCGACGAACTCTCATCACTAAAATAGCTAGATATTGAATGATCAATTGTCGTATACTGCAACGTGCAAAGTATCAATGTGTCGAATGACTTTTGGAACAGAAAAAATATACTTTAGTAACTTTTTTTTACTAAAGTAAAAAGTTACTACTGCTCACGACCGGGTGCTAAGTTATAATTTGAAAAATGGTACAATCTTCGTGCGACGCTTACATGTTTACGGTTGGTTATCACCAAACCGCGCTCACCACCTTATTAGGTGTGTGCAGCGGTTTACCCGCTTAATGCATTGTTTAACATTTGCCGCCGCGTTCCCGGTTGAATATTTCGCCGTGAAACAATTCCCGGATGTTTGCTCCCGTTCGGGGGGCGCCGGCGCGCCGTGACTCACCGCGCTGTCCGTGCCTTATCTTAACGGGATCGCATCCCGGGAAGGCTTTCCTCTAAACAAACGCGACCTACGTAAGCTCATATTCTACGCCGCATTATCTTCCGGCTCGGGTAATAAGCGGGCGGCGGCAGATCGCCCCCCGCGCGCGCCTATCTGTGTACCATCTGGGATCCGGCTGTGGACCAAACTCTCGCTAGAACTCGGCTCAGAAATCATAATCGCCTTCAGAATTTGAAGTTAGTGCACGCGCGTGGGGGGTGGTTCCTAGAATTACTGTCGCCCGCAAAAACCCTGATAGCTCGGGGTGTCCCTCGGGGCCTCGGAGCGGATCTATTTTCTTATTTAATATTTGAAATTTATTATGTGTTTTTTTTTTAACATAGAATAAATTTTATCAAAGCTTACCGAATAAAATGTATTACACTAAAGGAAACACGTTAAATAAGTGTCTATCATTTTATAGAAGGTTCTCGAGAGTGAGCAGGGGAGGGGGGGATGTATAATATATAATTACGTTGCATTTAGCACCAACAAGGTAGTTTGTTGTTTTAAGTATGTAAGGGTTAGGTTTGTTGATGATTCATTCGTACGGTACAGTAACACGATATTACATTAAAGTAGGTATGATGTGTTTAAGTATATGATAATTTACACTTGATCAGACACCGACCACGAGGACAGAATGGCTCTCTTCGTTCCCCGCGCCCGGGAGCCTCGCGAGATGTTCCCCTAGCGGGCGTCCGACACATCGCGTCGGTATTCGGCCGCTTGGTGGTAAGACCGTCAGATGACCTATGATGCCTCTCGCCACAGTATAAATATTTCCACAAAACAGCAGTACACCATCTGAACTTGAAATCAAAACAAAATACATCGATCTTGTTTGGGACATATTTATTTGTATAAATACATATTTATTCTTGAACGATAATAATGTACTGTGTCATCCCCCCCCCCCCCTTTCCATTCATTTCCCGGCCTTGGATTGGATTGGCGACCTTGAACCAGTGCAGTTATACGTGAATCGAATGAATTACAATATTATACATTTGAGACTTCGCGTCTATAGGAGTCTCAGAACTCGTCGTCTGAAGAAACCTAAGACGAAATAGTGAATTTAAATATACAATCCACATTTTGGAGGTGCCAGCAGAATCCAAATTGTGGTGAGTGCCAAACTCCTTCCGTATCCTGAATTCTTCCGACATCTATGCTTATACGCAACAGATCTGTATACGAGCTGGGGCGGGATGAATATAAAAATTACGCAGGGGTGGAACGATTCATGCAGGGGCGTGCAGTTAAAACTTCTGCGACATAATTCGAAATAAAATACGTATATCGTAATATTTTTATCAGATTTTAATATGACATTATATTCTATCATATAAATATTTTATTTCGCAAAATGTATTGTTGTCCACAGCTTATTTCAACGTACTGACAGCACGCGCCTGGATACATGCATGTGTACAGGCAAGCACTGTTATTTATTTATTTGCAGATTATTTTAACAGGTCGTCAGTGACTATAATAGATAGTCCTAGTTTGACATTAACGTGTACATAACAATATAAAAATATTTATATTTATAGCGTTCGTAAAACATGAATATAAAAGTCATGTTGCATATTGAGAATTGAGGAGAATGAACAAAAGTGCGCGGGTTCGAAGATCAACGGAGTCTGATCACGTGACACGCCATACGGATTTTTGTTATAATGAAGCTCATCAATAAACTCGCTGATTATTGTCTTATCTCTTGTTTACTTGACCGCGTAGGTGCTTGTCCACCTCGACTGAAAATCAAGATGTTCAAAAAAATCCGTATCGTTGAATAATTGCGACTCGAGAGTTACTGATTACAAAAAACGATTATTGATTTCGGGAGTCGAGATGCCTATCGGCAATTTTGTGTAATCTCACTATAATTATTTTTATATTGTGTAATCGAAATGCAAACTTTTGAAATTGTATGTGATATTAAAAATATGCTGCGCGGTCTCCCGTGAAGTCGACAGCCATAATCGTAGTTTTTTCTAGACTCTTATCTACTAGATATCTCATAAAGACGAAGCTTTTTTTTTTAATTAAAAAATATGGAAGTTTGTCTTCGGCTGGCTTAATTGATCACTTTATACAAATATAACGTTCACCATTCTCACCCGCTAATCAATCTCTATATCTATTCATTTTTTTAAAGTTATATATATATATTAATATGTGGAAACCACTGCACTATCGCCATCTATAGACTAAATTTGATATTCATTTCCCTGAAACAGTATATATCACAATGAGAATCTAATTATAATTTTTGAAATTTTTTAAAGTAATATTCTTTATCTGTAAAATATTTTAACACATTATTAAGGAGAACACATTCTTATTGTGAAATTGTAATTATTCAGAACAGACGGTCTGTGATGTTTGAAATAGTAATTTAATGTATTAATTATAAATATATACATATAAAATCAATTTTGTCGAAAAATATTGTTTTTGCGCTACCGGGATTCGAACCTGGATTTCTATTTCCAATCCGTTACTCAAAGGTGATTCCGTGAAAACAATGTAGATGGCTTTCAAATAATGGAACGACAGATGTATTAATTTGAAAAAAGTGTAACATAGGTTCGAAAATTTGTTATGAAAAATACTGGCGCTATAACACAATTGGTAGTGTACTTCCCCGGATTGGAAATAGAGATCCAGGTTCGAATCCTTTAGCGCAAAAACAATATTTTTCGACAAAATTGATTTTATACGTATATATTTATGATTAATACATTAAATTAGTATTTAACACATTATACTAGAATACTACTGAAATTTATATTTTTCTATTAAATATAATAAAAAAAATTAAAAAATAGCTTCGTCTCTATGCGATATCTGACATTTGTTTAATAACAGTGCCTTTGTAGGTGAAAATCCAGTAATTGTGCGCTCTTGGACAAATTCAAATATTGCTTTAAATTATATGTTCATTAGTACCATAATGAAAAGGCGTTTCGGACAAAAGTATTTTTTTTGTAGGAGTAGTGTTCCCCAACAGGAAGTTCAGAAACGGATATCCTCTTGAACTTTGGATGTTAATCCGGTTACGGAAATAATAGAGTACCTCATTATTTATTTCTTAATGCATGTATGTTACAAGTTTTCCTTATTATGTTTATTACAAGGACATTATTTTTTAATGTATATTTCAAAATGTTTTAATAAATACCCAAACATATTGAAATAAAGGTTATTTATGTACAATAAACAAACGGTTCAACGGAGAGTGGTTTGGAGGTCTTTTGATCATAATTGAAAAAGCTTATTAAAGTTTTACGGAAATTTTATCATGGATAGTATATTATTTCTATTAAAATCTACTAATATATTTATAGCAAAAATCTACTTGTTTTTGTTTGATTTTTATTTCATATCATTGTATGTGCTTCATTTGGAGATGTTAATTAATTAAACGTTAATTATGTTTCGATTTATCGATTTTTGATTTTTGAAATAATGATTTAAGATGATGTCGACCTTCAATCAAAATATTCACACGACATAGTGCTAAATTTTATTTTAGTAAATACATTTGAATTTTTTGCGTAGAAGCTACCCTGGGAATGGTATTTCTATTCGCAAACTCGCAAACAGCACCATAAAGTGTGTATTATCATATTTATTATCAATTTAAAATTATTCATTTTGCTTATACTAACTTACACGTGCATGTATCATCTGTAGATGTATTGAGGAATGTCGGTTTTATCAGATGTTTTACTAAGTATTCTGTATCTTTGTTGTTCTAGACATAATTTTGTTTTTATAAGCAGATGTAGCGACGATTAGCGGCTCACTATGTGACTTTTTATTTCTTCGTCAGTTATATTTATGTCTGTTTATAGCGTTCCTAGAAATATAAATATATTAACTATCATAATGGAGTAATTTCCGATAATAAATAAGGGCATTTGTCTAATGTGCACACTGCAACCCACCGGCAAGAATTTTATTTTATTTTTTATTTTTGAGAGAAACAAACGGTACAATAATAATAACTGTTATAAATAAAACATTATAAATAATAATAATAACAACAGTACATAATAATAAATAGTACACAATAAACTAAAGAATAGTACATTTTAACAAACTGATAAACAAAAAGATTTTTACATTAAAATAAACATAAATAACTAAAAAATAGTATATATTAAAAAAAATGATAAACAAAAGAGTGTTTTTACACTGAACATATAAAGTGGAAAGGGTAATGAGGGGAGGGAAATGGGAGGCAATATATATTTTTTTTAAATATAAATATATATATTATGTACCTAATACTATGAATAGGAAATGCAACAACTATCAGTACCACAAAATAAAGCTTTGATATATGTACTTGGATCAGTGTAATGCTGAAAGATCTTAATATGATGACCTTTAACCTTTTAAATGCCATGAGCGCGTTAACACGCCAAACTTTGTATGCCACGCCAAGCTATAAGCGTGTTAATACGCACGTTTTGACCTTGAAAACCTGCAGGGATTAAAGTCATATTTTTTTCACCTGTAAACGTCAGATCCCGGCTTTTGATAGATATGTCAAGACCCTTAAAGCATAGTCTTACCCTACGCGGTGTCTTCCACTTTAAATAGACTTAGCTTAGTTTGCTAGTTAGTCAAAAGGTTAAGCAGAATATATATTTCAATGTTATGGTTTTTATTTTTAAAATCCTCACTTCAAAAATATCGGAACAGTTTATCAGAAAAGTTGATGCGAATCAACATGATCACGAACATTTCGCAAGAAGAAAAGTTAGACTGAGACGGCTAAATCTCAGAGATCAATGATGTACAGTGCGATGAAGATCTTAAATGTAATGCCAGATGATATATGAAAGGAGGAAAAACTACATAGGTTCTAAATTAAACTAAGCAAATATGTGCAAGATAAGTTTTTGTAAAAAGGAATAGTTTGATCTTATTTATATAAGAACATATATATATTTACATAAATATGAAAATATATTGGAGACTCACCCTTCGCGCACCACTGCCGGCAGATTTAACCGACAGAAACAGTACGTCGCACACCCCGTCGATGGATTTATTACAGAGTGAGTACCTGTGTTGCCGGACGTGCTGAAATAATAGAAATGTTGTAATGTTACTGTTTACTGTTTACTAACCGCCGCCCGTTAGTTGGTAAACGTGCAGCTCCCGAGCGAAAACACTGATGATATTAGCCGCGCCAATGGGCGAGACGTGTAAATATTTAGCAATTTGAGCACGTTCTGGGTATAAATTTCCCTAGAAATTTTTCTCATTGCACATTTTCCATCGGTCGCGATGGCTGACGGCGGAGCCTTCAGTCGTCCGACAATACTTTCAATTATTATTACAGTGAACGGAAGGAATACGCCTCATCGGGGATCGTGCCGCACTACCCATTGGTCACGTTTTATTTTCAAAAATAATCCTCATGGTTGTGTTTTGTTTTTTCAGTCCGTTTCAATTTATTGATGGAATGCGATGCTTCATCACAGCTGACTAACTAACTAAATTACCATCTCCGCGAGGGTAGGCATAGAGGATAGAGCGCCACACTCGCCTTATCCACATTCATACATCTTCTTATACAAGCTCGCCGATTATTGAGACTTCTAACGGAACCGTCCTCCAGTATCTTTGTTTACCTGGTCGTACCAAGTCTTCCGCGGACGTTCTCTATTTCTGGTGCCATCAACATTTGCGTCATACATCTTTTATACCATTATTTCTTATTTTTTATACATTATAAACATTCTTATAAATGTACAAAAAAGGCGAACAAGCTTCATAATGTAAGAGATGTTCACTGTCTCCTTAACTAGACCGAAGTCTGTACTAAAGGAGATAGGTTCATCCGTTGTCTATCATACAAATATGAAAACCATTATTAATATTTTTTTTTTTTATCTAAACCAAAAATATTAGGAATGAATTAAACAGGGTTTTAAAAAAATTTTAATAACATAATAAATAAGTAAAATAGTCTTGCTATCCCATGATTGAAACACTATGCAAAACAGAAAAATAAATATAAAGAAATGGTGTTCTGTTCATGTGATCATTTCCATGAATCTTTGCACTTCTCATTCATCTGTTCCATATGACCAAACCACCTAAGTGATCCTTTCTCAATCTTACTCATTATACTAACATCAACTTTACATTCTTTAATTATTTCTTCATTCTTTACCATGTCATAAATAGATATGCCACATATACGTATACATATACAAAAATCTATTTAAAAAAAAAATATATATTTTAGAATGGGACTCATAGTTAAATTTAGTTGGTTGTTTTTAATTTTTTGATTAGTTTTACACGCTTTATTTATCTCCAACGATTCCAAATTATTTAATTTGTGACCAACACCGTTTATATGCAAAATTGACAATCCCAATTTTTTATCAAAACCATGACCATTTTCTATCAAATGATTAGCAAATTCTGAAAACTGAAATAGATTTTTTTAAAATAGATTCTGGTAAAAAACAATAATATATGTTTTAGTTAGTTATAACATTCAGAAGAAGAATATGGTATTTTTCGAAACCGGTAGATGTATTTAAACTCAATTAAGTGGTTAATAAAACAAAGATATTAAATAAAAACATTATTGTCAAAATATGTTCTGAAAAATTGCAACATTACATGTATTCTCTTTAAAAATAATACAATGAAACTGGATCCAATATGTAACTATTATTTAATAAATTAACTGTTATTAATTTGTTTTATTTCCTTAAAATGTTAAAATATATATACAGCATAGCTTCAAATAATAAATATTTGCCATCTTCTGTATACTTTCAAGGCCGACGTTTCAGATCCCATTGCAGGGTTGATGTCAGAAGGATATTTCGGTGATACATGGCAGATTAGCCCAAAAAATTATACACAGAAGATTCTAAACGACCGTGAAAATCTAAGAACATTTTTTAATATTTTCTATGTTCTCCCTTTTTCCTCTACTCCGAAGTATGTTTCATCAGTCGGCATGTTGTCTAATACATACAATGATTATCTTGAAATGCTTTTTGGATATTTTTTCATGCATCACGTGATGCGCGCGCGCTTTTTCATCTTCCGAGTAGAATTAGTGGTGTTTCTGTCAGAGCACTTCTTCGCGGCAACGCTACGGAGCACGCTCGTCGAGGATTAGTTGCTGACAGTTATCTTATGTTTAATAGTGACAGCTCGTATTATTAGTACATACACCGGATACGTATACATAGGTATACATTTACATGAACCGACACGTAGTCCAAATGGTTTTTGGATGGCCCACCTGTCATAGTTCTGAACGAATTGTGTTAATTACACAATAACAATGGCGCACATTGCAAGATAGATTAATGTGGTACAGTAAGTGTGAATTTAAAATTGTTTTTATTACATCTTTCTCAATCGATGTGCTTATGACTGAACATCGCGGTTCCGTAGTTTGCTTCAACGAAATGGATTCCATACAATCTATATTTCAATGCGGAAATCCCTTATTATATTGCTTTAACAATGGTGCATTGTGCATCCTTATTATATTGCTTTAGATGAAATTTTGATTCTACGGAAGCCCTAGCCACGCAGCGGTCAACACATTAGCCGCCCGCGGGTCGCATGCTATCGCCGATTGCTTTTCTGCTAGTACATTCTGTATTGCCCTCCCTAGAATTGTACATACGGTGTTCTTACGTATCAACTTTGAAATATATATATATATATATATATCTACTTAAAGACATTCTTGAAAAAACTGAGATCATGTTTACATAAATCATTATTGAACTAACTTAAACATTACAAACAAAGATAAACATTCATCTGTCATTCGCATCGCGTCGCAAATATATTTTATTCTATGCATTTGACAGTGCGACCATAGATAAGGATGTTCAATATACTTGTCCCTGCACGCGCCTCACAGACCTGGCCGTTTAACCAAGCACTTTACAGCCACAATGACACTATGGCTATAGTCCGAGTCAAATACATAGTCATAGATAAAATATGGGAAAGCGCAATATTATTATGGATGTTAATTAAGTAAAATGTATGTTTTATAATTAAAATTAAAGAAGATAAACGTATTTTTTTTTAAATCATCGCGAGTGTTCGAACTAATGCCTTTCTGGACCAGGCACGCTGGTAACTCAAATCAATGAAATTGCAAACATTCCAATTTGTGTTTCGATGGCTTCCACCTCAATAGTTTCCTTCAATTCTTTAATTATTGCCGACTTCGCACCAAATATACCTTATCTTTGACATGCCCCCAGAAAGTTCAGTGGTCCGAGATCCGGAGGACGCGAGGGTTATTGAATGTCATCTTCGCCCTGTCCATTGTCAATTTAGTGCACAAGACAGCCCTCAACATTTCACGATGATAGTAGGAAGTAGGGTTTTGAAACCCGCCGAGTCCCGGGTCCAATATTTTGGAAACCCGGCGGGTTCGAGTCCGGGTCCAAAATTATTATAGTATAAACATAAGAATAAAAAAATAAACGATTTTATTATGTTTATTGCAAATATAGGCTATTTTGTTTTAGAACCTCTTATATAATAATATTTTAGGAATACTAATGCAGGGAGGCACTTGTCCCCTGATGCTGATCTCATTTTCGTGCAAAAATTAGTCCACACCGAGAATGTTCGCTCATTGTCAGTCCAAGTTGGTCTCACTGCGCAAAGCGCGTCGTAGAGCCTCAACATTCAACGTACGATTTGTATTGTTTTTAAACAGGGCTAATTCTTCCCTTAAACGTTTAAAATTGTCCGTTTCCTGTTTCTCCAGTGTTTCAGCATCTTTTAATATGAGATCCAACTCTTCATCCATCGTTAATACCTTTTCCTTATCGTCGATTAATATTGAATCTTTTATACCGTCCATAGAATTAACTTTTGAAACCGAACTTTGGAAAGCCTGCTCATCAGTTGCTTAAGGCTTCCTCTGAAGCATTTAAATTTGGATCTTTAAGTGCCTTAAACAAATTCGAATGCATTCGATCGTTCAGCCGTTTTCCGATGTTTTGTAGCAATACGCCTGAAACCCGAACCCGGCGGGTTTCGACCCCCGGGTTCTAGGATCATTAGGGTTGTGCAAAAAGGCGTGTATACAAGGATGAGATTTTTATCTCTCGTCTCGGGAGATTTGGGGATAAAGGTCACTTTATATTAAATTGATCATTCTGCTCTGCAATAAGACAATAGATAACATACTGTCTTACGCGACATTCGACATGAATCTCGAGACACGTCTCATCCGTTTCACGCATAATTAGGATTTTGTTTATGTGAATTTAAAAGCTAAAGTATTTATCATTTTTTATTACGCAATACGAGATGGTTATTTTAATGAATTAGGATGACGTTTTAGACTTTTCCTGTTATTTGCCTCCCACCTTATTGTTATCGCCTTGCCACTGTTTACTGACTCAGTATACACTGTTATCTTTTGATATTTGTTTTAAAACAAATATTTTTTTAATACACTCGCTTGAATTGAGTAGTAGCCCATTTGGTTAGTTTAATATATATTTTTTCAAAAATGGATTAAAAAGTCATTTGCTATCCGAAGTGTCATTTTATATACCGATCACAGAACCCCGACATACGGCGGCGAAGAGATTGCTGGATAGATACTATGTTTTGATACGCTCGTAGAAAATGGTTGACCATCGCTTGTCTCATTGGTTAGAAATATTAAAAACGAAAATGGGTGTGGCACGTGACTAGTGCGGATAGTGCGCAAGACGAAAACAGCGCCATAATTATTGATTAATTTATGTATACAATATAAACCTATTTAATGCGTTGCTCATTATAATTTATACATAAGTCTATAATGTGATTGGTTCAAGTCTACGCAATCGCGCGATTTTGTTACAAATCTTTGAATCCAGCGTACGTCTGGTCTGGTAGCCGATATAAAAGTTGTTTTCATTAGATTCATAAGATAAGTATTATACATTGAACGTTAAAAGGTTAACGATATTTTTCTTTAATATAATGACATACCTTGTCTTGATTCTTTCACAACCCGACATTGATAAATCGGTAAATTGAACACTAATATATAATATAACATGTACCGTGTTGTATGATATTCATTGTTTTAAAATTTCATATTTTGAAAATCTAAATTGTGATATTTTTTAAATGCATTGGGTTGTCTAATGAGTGTTTGCGGTTTTATACAATTATTAAACAACAATTACAACATTTCAACAATGATGTATTCTTAATTTCCCACCTTTCAACCAATTTGTCGATGCCTTTTCTATAAAAATCGACTCGTCTGTTATCGAAATATGTAGTTGCCGAGCCAATTGTTGACGTCATCGCCGTTGTTGAACGTAACGCCACGCATTTGATTATAAAGCGACCGAAAAAGGTGATAATCTGATGGAGCTAGTAGGGTGGGTGCGGCAGAATTTTTCAGTTAAGCTCCTGGATGACTATTTGAACCTTGATTAAAGGTGAGAATAAGTTTTTCTTCTCAACCCGACACTCCATTATTTAAGTCTCCCCCTAATTTTCGACACGCAACGCGTACGTCACAATTTGGGTGACGGACGTAAATACGTCATCGCCCGCTACCACCAGTCGCTTGCGATATCGCGTACATGTTTTGTCTCCTAATATTATTTTATTGTGAAATGATTTGTTCTTCACGTGATATTCTTTTGTCTTCATATCTGTCTCCGTCAAACTCTATTCCGGTCCTCTTCAACATTCGACTCATGAACGTTTTCCTTTACCGTCCTCTTCTTTATTTTATCATTCTCTAGAAGGCTAGATCACTCTAGTTACAAGAGTGTTGTGTAGAAATATATTTAAACAGTTTTGTAGATCTTAATATATAATTTGGTTATAGTTGCAAAATGAAGCAAGAAATGAGCAGATCTACTGCGCAGATCTTCTAATTTATAAATACATTTTCGGTAGGTACTTACATTATTGTTATTATTGTTATTTGCCCAAACAGATTAATAAAATAATTTTAAATAGATTTGTCGTCTTTCGCATTCAGAGTATTCGCACCTAATCTATTTGAAAATTAGTTAAAAATATTTATGTAGATTTTAAAGAGAACACATTATTATTTGTGAATTTGTAATTTTTCAAAACATAGTTCTGTGATATTTTAATACAAATTAAATGCATCAATTAGAAAGATATACATACAGATAAACTCAATTACTGAAAGAAAAAAAAAAATTTTTTTGCTGCCACCGGCATTTGAGCCAGGATTTCTTCTTATCCGAGGAAATGCGATATCCAATTACTACTACGTCAGCCTCGTAAATAGTCGACACATTTTCGAACTTATACATATGTTGCGTCTATTTCAAATTGATACGTTTTACGTTTCATTTATTTGAAAGCTATCACCTTTTTATTGCGAATACCTTTGAGAAATATTCGCTAGGAGACGCGAGAGTTTTTTCAATTTCATTTTATTTAATTTTTGGATATACTTTAACACAATTTATATATATTTTAAAGATAACACATTATTATTTCTGAAGTTGTACTATTTCAGAACATAGTTCTGTGATATTTTAATACGAATTAAATGCATCCATTAGAAAGATATACATACAAATAAACTCTGACGTAATGTAATTGAATATCGCACTTCCACGGATAAGAAAAGATTCTGGTTCAAATCCCGGTGGCAGCTAAAATATTTTTTCGATAAATTGAGTTTATCTATATGTATATATATATGCTCAAGTTATTATTATTATTGTTTGGTGCGTCCTTGGGCGAGCTTTCTAGGGTTAAATAAATTAATATAAAGTGAGACGAAGTACCGCCTGATCCAATAGACGCCCTGATATATGTGTTTACTGGCCTTGTTCCAGCACTCGCAGGGTCCTGTCAAGGTAAAATAAAATGAATACTTGAAGCATTTCAACAAGACTCGACAGTTATACCATTTCAGTAATGCCAAGGTCCTGCAGATCGATTTCTTAATTATTGAGGCAGTTTTTATAAATAGATCATTTCGCTGGAGTTCGACGATGATTTAGTAATAGTAAAAATCAATAACTTCTTTGAAATGCGTGGCGCTTTCATTGTGATAATAATTTTATAGCGTAATAAAAACGTTAATCTGTAAAACTGATATCGACCTCATTCTCAGATTGCAATGATATCTTTACAGAAATGTCTGTAATCATCTGAATAAGAGCTCGCATTTCTTACTTCTGTAAAATAACTACCTATTGTTTCAAGTTATATTAATCTATTTCAAATTTAATTAATTTTATCTTATTAGCAATATTTGAATATGCAATTCACAGATAAAGAATATTGCTTTAAAATAATTTCAAAAAAATCAGGTTCTCATTGTGAGGACATATATGATGTTTTTAAAAAGGAAACATGAATTATCAAATTTGGTCCATAGATAGCGATGGTGTATTGGTACTCGAAGCGAGTACACATACTAACATATATTCAACTTTCAAAAATTTGATAAATGTGGAGATTGGAAAGTGAGAATTGGTGAACGTTATATATATATATATATATATATATAAAGTGATCACTTAAGCCAGCCGAAGACAGGTGGTAAACCCTGTAATTACCTCATACTTCCATATATTTTCCATTAAATATAATAAAATAGGTTTGTCTCTATGAGATATCTCATATTTGTTTAATTTTATCTTAATTTAATTCACATTATAACACAATATAAAGGTGTCATTTTGAATTAAATGCCATTTATTCTGTTGAGATTATTGAAAAATGTTATTGTGAAGCATTGCTATTTTAGTAATGGAACACTGCACGAACGCACGTCGCATAATTAATGTAAAAACTCGTCACTTTTATAAATGGGGAAAATATCACAGCAACTCTGCAAACTCCGTCATCATTTCTGCAGTTGTGAACTTAATCTAAAAAATCTGGCCGGTTCAGTTTCGGATATAGAGATCCTGGGCACGACATCGTGTAGTGGCCGGTATCTTGAAACATAATATCAGCGAATGAAATATGCGACTATGTTTTCTAACAACCAAACATCTCCGTACTTTGAAAATGCTGCTGGAGCCACGTCAACTGTCAAATGGTTTGCGTTATCGTGAAGTGATAGCAAAATTGTTATGAAATGAATTGAACTATATCGATCGAGAAGATACGTGGTTTCAGCAAGACGACATATCCTGTCATACAGCCTAAGACTGGTTTCTAGGGCGTGTCATCTCCTGTTTTGGCGACCAGGATTGCCCACCGAGAACGTGCGATATCACCGATGGGAAAAGCCTAGTTAATAATACATATGCTATTTTAGTTTGGGGAGGAGCAGCAAAACAATATTAGAATCGGCTAAAAGAGCACAAAAGATAATTCTTAAGTTAATGGTCGTCCATTTAGATATCCATCAGATCTTATATTTAAAGAGTACAATGTCCTAAACATAAGACAATTCTATATATTAAGACTCGTCCAATATTTCCATGCTAACAACAACTCACTCTGAGCAATAAATCATGGACACAACACAAGACAAACAACGAACATCTACACGCCAGTTCCGAGAGCAACAACGACATTTTATCAAATATTCTTCATGTTCTTAGCTCCGAAACTGTACAACACACTAAGCACCAATTGGAAATCGTTCACTTCCAATAAGTTTACACAAATATGGACCCAATATATGATCCAATTGGGTAGAGATCAATCAGAAGCATCGCTATCCAACATTCTAACAATCATTATACAATACCTACACTAATAATTCACTAGTTCTACAACACGCCCACTACATATTTTTACATTTACATTTTTTTTTTATTCTTGTCGTATCTTTATCTTTCTTGAATTAAATAAAACCAACACGACATCAACACGAAAAAAACTGGCTACTTTAACACAGACTGCAGTCTAGCAAAGTGGCCAGGACAATACTGTATATATCAGAGGTTGGAGTCTACTCCATCCCACACCATAAACTACGAGTATTTATAGTTTTGAAATTAACTTTGTGGTTAAAATTCATTATTTTTATTTGTTAACTTATTATTGACATCCTGAAGAAGAAAATGGTATTTTTCGAAACCGGTATATGTATTTATACTCAATAAGTGGTTAATAAAACAAAGTTAACAAATAAAAATAATACAAGTATTTAATTGCAATATAATTGTATATTATGTTTATCATGTTATATTATAATATATTCACCTCTGTTACAACAAAAACATGTATGTCAAGTAAAGTCTAATAAATAAATAATTTCATAGCTTAAAAACGATATTTGACACACTATTGTCGAAATCGAGCTGCAATTATGCGAAACCGTCACGATACTTTTTGTTAAAATAGCGCAGAGAATATTCTGCATGTCACATGCCACCGCTTATACTTTATGTTTAAATAGAAATATTGGCTCCGCGTTTTATTGGAATATTAAAATGGGACTCTTGTCCAGATATGTTGTATAATACTAACTATCTAACTTACTGTCACGCCGTTTCCCCCCCGCCTTTTGTCCTGACATATAATTCTCACTTCAATTATTTTTGACGACAAACTTTCGAACCCGTATGTTACACTTTTTCAAATTAATACATCTATAGCATAGTTGGATAATGCACCTTCCCAGGTTTGGAAAGAGATCCAGGTTCGAATCAACAATATTTGCAGTGGTGCAACAACAATATTTTTCGATTAAATCGATTTCATATGTATATCTTTCTAATTAATACATTTAATTAGTATTTACATTATGTACACTATATTTTCTTACACACAAGTAAATTTATACACAAAGATACAATTAAATGTTCAGTGGTTCTTCTTTCTCCTGAAACTCCTTCTTAAACCGTTTTCGGTTGTGATGGGCCCGCCATCTTGCAGGTGTTCATGTTGACCGCGGGTCAAATTTGGCACCAATCTCTCGCCGGGTCCATCTAAACGTTTACTTTTTTACGTGGGTAAAATCGGGGTCCATATCCTTCCGATTCACCACGTGAAATCCCTTTCTGTCAAGCTCCGTTCTTCTCCATCATCAGCCGAGGTCGGTACAGCAGATCGCTGCTGCGCGAGTTTAAACGTGGCGATACATTTACTGCCACAAGCGTCATTATTACAGTGACAATTATTACACATAAAAAATTCAGCATTTACGCAAACTCTGATAAATCGCACGTGATCGGGTTTTTTTTTTTTTTACAATAATAAAATATATAATGTACTTTATGTAATGCTTAATTCGTTTTGACGATAACATATAACGAAACAGCTGAGTAATCAATCATTTCCGCGATTATTAAATTCAGCAAAATGTCGGCACTGTCCGTGCAATATGTGTGACGCGCAAATAATACATTGTTAGTTTTATTTAACTTTTCCATTACGCTGCACAATGAAACCGGATTGCATAAACAAAAAAGCACACGTGAATAAATATTTTCAAATCTTTTCACACTTGGAATAAACTATTCTAAATGGTGTACAATTTATATACATGTTATACTCGGTTTCGCTATGGAATGAATATAGATGAATATAGAATGAAATGGAAACGCGCGATTGGTGTAGAGTCGTCGGGGCGGGACAGCGGAACGGAAGATGTGTCGTCGGTGTGCGATCGGGCCAGGCTGTGGTGGCAGCACTTGGCCGCCGGCTAGGTATTGAATGCAGGTGTCGAATAAATTTTTTTTAAATTTAATCAGATTTTTGAGTAAATTGTATTTATTTAGATGTGTGTTATGTTATCTTTTAAAAATATTTATTTCGATGAATACACAATCCGAGCTTACTCAATGCGATATTCAATTTCCATAGAAGTTAGCCAATTGTTATTTGATCTGCATCCGGGGAGATTAAAACAAACTAAAGACTAAAGAAATGTTAATATTGTTAATTAAAAATAAAATTCAACTCAAGAGTTGATGACGTTTTTCCGTGCATAAACAATAGTACATAACCCGATTCGTTCTGAATATGATATGCTTTTCGTTATGTTACGGTACGTGCCTAATACACTTATTTTTGTCGGCTCGGCGATCGACTCCAGTGTTTTATTAACAAATGCATAACAATAAACTTTTCAGTCGCGCGTTTTTTTTTATTTATTTTCTTTTCGTTTTACCTATGATAAATTTACGGCCGCCTCTGACAGTGAGATCTGTTTTAAGACGTTTATGAAACAAGACCTTTTAAATAAACTCTTATAATTAATTTATATATACGCATGTTATGTTGACACTTTCGTGTGGTGTACACTTTTAATTATACATACGCTAATATCCACACATCTCACATTGCATAATGTGTCTATGAATTTGATGAATTACTTACTTTGTGTTCACACAATCGTTTTTAAATTTAAATGATATAATCATCTATTATTATATCAAGCTCCACGCCAGTAACGATGGTGGACAATCTGTATGTATATCAAAGACACAAACCGCTTTATTTATTTTTCAAAATAACCTTGTCTGGTTCTGCCGATAAAATTTCGACTATGAAACGTGACGGACACGTGTCACCGCCAAAACCTCACGTCGCGAATTTAATTATGAGTTGGTTAAGTTAGGTTTTTTTTTTACTTTAAATACTAGCTTTGGCCACGCACCGACTGCTCTGCCGGGTGCGTTCAGCTGCTCTGGCAGGTGAGATCGAAACCGTGTCCCGATCATCACACTCATTTGGAGCCGATTCAAGTCATCATATTCTGAACTCCCTGTTTCTGGGTTATGAAAGTGATCTACAGTGCCCATATGTTTGCAGTTCACAGTCTTCCCAGTCCCCTTACTCATACTTTCACAATTATTGTGAAATGATGTGATGGATTATTTCGTAATCACAGTCTGCTATATCGCATATTAATTATATATGTCCAGCTGCTCTTTCGTATGACATTCACTTCATGTGCCTGAAAACCACCCAAGTCATCATATTATTTCTTATATTTCTTGATCATCTATTAACTTTATAGCGTCGTTTTTTATAATAATATGTGTATTTCTATAAGTCAGTATTCTCCGACCCCTGCAGCCTTTCACATGATTTTCTATTAAATTAATTTTAACATATAGTTAAATATTTTTTTATTAAGGAGAACACTTTTTTATTGTGAAATTGTAATTATTCAGAACATAGCTCTGTGATATTTTAAATACTAATTAAATGTATTAATTAGAAAGATACACATATAAAATCAATTTTATCGAAAAATATTGTTGTTGCGCTACCGGGATTCGAACCTGGATCTCTTTCCAAGCCGGAGAAGGTGTATTATCCGACTACGCTACAGCGACAGTACTTTTGACGACAAATTTTCGAACCGATATGTTACACTTTTCAAATTAATATATCTATGGTTTCATTATTTGATAGACATCTACACAACAAAGTAGATAGCTTTCAAATAGATATACATATAAAATCAATTTTAATCATTCAGAAAAATATCTTAATACAAATCGTCATCTTGACATTTGCGTCGCAGCTATGGATTCTGTATTCTTGACTTTTTTCAATTTCCGGGACTCGATAGTCAACATTTTCAAGTTCTAGGAATTCCCGGGAATCGAGATTGGGAATTTAATTTAATTTTAAAGAAAATATATTTTACTAAATATTTATATGTATGACGTATAAAGATATTATCTGTGTAAAAAAATAAACGTTAATATTAATTTTATAAAGAAATAAAAACTGTTTGATAAAATATTTATTATTTTATAATGTGGTGGTAGTTTTTCAAAATGAAATTAAGTTTAAGTATACATATATTGAATACAAAAACTCATTCATCTATAAAAAAAAAACTACAAAACACAAATAAATAAAAAATAAAATATAAACATACAAAAAAGATCAATTAGTTAAGAAACATTTCGAAAGACAATAATGTATATTTTTGACCAAAGTCAACTGAAGTTACCTAATAGAGTTTTTCAAATAATTTCATCCCATACAAATTTTGTTTAAAATAATGAATTTATTCTGAAGATAAAAGATCACATAATTCCCTGTTTGAACAATCCGACATAACTATTTAACTATTTAACTTTTAGTAGTATATATCATTGGACTAATTTTTCCGTAATGCAAATCTTTATGGCTAACCATATAAACTATAGAAACTTTCCATTTTTTTAAAATATACTTACACATGCACCGTTTGTCGCTGGGTCATTATATGGCGCATGTCAATGGACAGTCGGGTTAACTTAACTAGTTTAAAATTAATAATATCAAGAAAAATTAAGAGTTAAACATGGAATCCCCGAGTTGTTTACCATAGACACAAAATGTCATTTTGAAAATCTTCGTTGTCATGTTATGTAATGTCTGCGATAAGTCAACTTGACATCTTCATTATAATATAAGCGACACGTCATCTTCCTTGTAACGGAAGCCGAAAGTCAATTGGTATGTTCGACGACCAGCTAGATATTAACATCCGGATAACCTTCCTCATTGCGTTGATGAGAACAAGCAGAAATTGTTGCGAAATGACACGCAACTTATTATTTCATCGTCGTTGCTCACGTCCACACGTTCGGCACGGACCCTCGTGCAATTTCGATGGAAACTCGTTTAATTTCATCTTCGCATTGTGTACCTATATGTGTATTAAATCTGCAAAAAGCCCGCCGCCGTCGTCTCGAGCGCATATGTCAAGGTCTCCCGTCCGCGTGATGTATGGAGGTCCCTGGTCTACTTTCCGGCCACTCCTGGACCACCGCTGGTCCGTCGTCCGTCGTCCGCCGCCATGATGAATGCTCTGATGGAGTTTAATAATATAGTGCCGTGAGATTCTCCCCATCGCGTGGGATCGCCGCGCAGAGTGCCGCTGCCGGCGACGGGACAGGATGTACATCTTATTATACTATCTGTATTCTCAATTTACACAACATTCATATCTATCCAGTTGATGTATTGAATTAAATAAATTTTATTAATAAAGGTCAATTTTATTTTTTTGTACTTTGGTAACAATTCAATAGCTAGTAAATTAATTTTACCCTCCAATATCGGAGGGTAAAAACTCTTCACGGCTGTTTCAATAGTCATGACTCACAATGATACTTAAGTTTCAGTGTATACTGAAACTAAGTATCATTGTGAGTCATGAATCATTCGATATCTCACTATTTTAATGATGAAAGTTCGTCCGCTGATGATCTCGAAGTTGAATTAACATTAGCACATTTATATTAGAATTGAACCGTGAGAGTACCGATCGCGAACAACGTGTACGGTGAAAGAAAGAGAGAATGTGCTGTGCCACGAATATTTAATAAAATCAATAAAGACTTATTAAACACTAATTAAATGTATTAATTAGAAAGATATAGTAATAAAAATAATATTATCGAAAAATATTGCTGTTGCGCTACCGGAATTCGAACCTGGATCTCTTTCCTGAACCGGGTAAGGTGCATTAACCAACTATGCTACAGCGACAGTACTTTTGACGACAAATTTTCGAACCTATATGTTACACTTTTTCAAATGTATACATCTATCGTTTCATTATTTATACCGTAAAAACAAAGTACGATGGCTTTCAATTGTTATATATATTATATATTTTTATATACGTTGGTTAAACGAAAGTTCATTATCCTACGTACAACATATATTTTATATGATTGAATAATATCATTGGTAACAGCATAACCTAAATCTATATCTACCGCACGCCACTGCTAAGCGACCATCGTTATATTTCACAAAAGACTTCCTAATATTATTGTTGTTAATTATTTGTATTAATTTTGAATTAGTACGTAATATAGGTTTATATGTCTATTCGGACACTGGCACGGCCGCCTGTATAATGTATTGCCGGCGGCAGTGGAGCAATTTTTTTTTGTTCGACTTCCGCAGCCAATTTGGAACGACAATTTCAGCACAGGAGCGATAATTTGACGTGTCGCATGTCGCCGGGGCGCACCGAACGCCGCCACGAGGCCACGTGCATTTCACTTTTTTAACCTGTCGATTTATTATTCTATCACGGGAACTCATGTCATTAACGATGGTATAAATTTCAGTTTACCTTTGAGTTTTTTGTGTACTTCACCCTCGTGTATTAAATATGTATTAATGTTATCTTGTATACCAAATAAACAATTGTAAATGGCTTTATAATGAATGAATTACCTGTAATTGTCGTCATGTTAACCCATTATTTACTGATTTATTAACATTAAATTGGAAGATGATAATTTTCATTAGTATAAAAGAATATAATATATATTTTTTAAATATATAAAAATTGTATTTTAGACACGGACTTTCTAGTTTAATAAAAAAACAAAGTTTTAGATAAATTGAAATGATAAAATGTTTTTTTCAGTATCGTGCTTTGGAACAGCAAGAAATTATCTGACATTTACATTAAATTTATAAATTGAGCTTCAAACTTTTGAACATATTTTGATTTCTCCGGCGGAGTTTGGTTCATCATTTTAATAAAATAAATCGAATCATATTTTCGGGTATATATTCTTATTTTGAAATATTTAAAAAATTTGAAATACTTGTATATATATATATATATATATATATATATATACGTCGTTAACTACTACGAAATTTGACACAATGTTAGTTTTGACCAAAATATAAAATAAATTACCATTTTATATCACTGTTAACATAATCAAAGAAATAAAAAATTTAAAAATCAGAAGTTACACTTTGTCAGATTTTTTCTCGAGAATGGCCGAGTGTCGAAATGGAACATTAATTACGTGACCGATATGTGTATGTAGGAAAAATGAAACTTCATCTATTAATTAATAAGTCTCGACAGAATTCCGTAATCGTTGTAAATCTTTTTTTTCTTCCCGGGACTTAAAAGTCCCGACAGTAAGTGAAGGGTTGAATCTATAACAAGCTGATGTTTTTCTTGTCATGACGAGGGGTCATACAAAATGGTGTTGACAAATTTATACGGGCTCCAAGTCTGTCTTTACTTCCGTCGAGCCGTCTGATGGTGCCGCGGTGCGAAGTTTCACATCTCTATTCCGGGTTCCTTTTAATCGGTTCCGTTTCAAGCTGAACGCAACGCCGAGGGCGTGTTCCCACGCGTATTTCATAATAAAGTTAAAACAATATTATGGCCATCGATTTCGAGCCGCCAAGGTTGTGTCGCGCTTCTGATCGCTCGGGGTGTAGCCAACGCACACGCAAAATACGTGTCGGAAGTCACAACGCGCCGATGTTCTCGTTTGTAGATGGAAATTGAATCTTTGAAATCGAACGTGGCAAACTATGTAAATGTAGTAAAATAGATTTGCCTTTTATTGTTATATCTCATTTTTCTTACTGCGTGTTTTATTTTATTAATAATATATATATATATATATGTTACTGACAGAACAGAACTAATCGAGAACACTTTGTATAATAAATAATTGTTCACACAACACCTGTTTTCGACACGGTAGTGCGAGCCAGCACCTGATAAACGACAGACCCTGCTTTCGACACGGTACTGCAAGCAAGTACTTAACCACAACACTATCGGTCATACATCACATCAGCCCTACAGATATTGGCCAGAGAGGTCAGATATACGCAGATTATCACAGAAAACTATACACAGGTGATTCTAAACTGCCGCGAATACCTAAGAACATTTTAAAAATTTCATTAATCTAAATGTTCTGACATCGTGATTATTTGTCTCGCCCATAGACAACGCATCTATGCCTTGACAATAGTAAATTTGACGTTCAAACACCCGCAGACGATTTTTACCTCGGCCGATAGTAAAAACTTACCATGTTCAAAATTGACTACTGATCACGCAACCGGCCCTAAATGTATGGTGTGCGAGCAGCATCCCGCAGCAGACGTGTTGAACGTCTGGAGCAGTAGGAAGCAGAAGCAGATTAATAAGAATTTAGTTATCAAACCACCTAGAAATAAATATTCGCCATTTGCGTGAATCACAATTTGCCGATCATACCAACACACGAATGTCAATTGCGATAAAGGTCTGAAAATTTAAATGATTTGGAAAAATAAAAATACCCAGAATACTAACGAAACGTGGAACGTAAATAGAATATATAAATTTATACGTGGGTCTTTTTGTACCAAAACAATTATTGAATACATACCCGGGATTTCGGGATTAAAAAATGCTAATTTTCTCATTAATTTTACGTTTATGAAAAACGGCAAAAATGAACAAATACTGTTTATGTAAGATATTTGTATTTAAGTATAAAATCTTCGAACAAAAAATATGGTAAATAATTATGAATATAAAATGTTTAAAGTGATAGCAAAGGTTTCTTCATTTGATCTAATTTTGCTACCTTAATATATTAATCCTGAAAGTTTCTGGCTTACATCTGCTAATATGGTATGAGTATGGTACCAATGAGTATGGCCTAGCATTATGAGTTCATGAATTTGTTTGTCCAGTTGTCCTCTAAATAATACACGCGACATGCTCTCAGTGTTGACAGGAGAGAGCGAGGAGGTAATAAAATGCCGTCGCTGCTAGGGATGAGAATAAATGCTACTCTTGACTCACTGCTGTGATTGATATTAGAGAATATCAGTGATTGAAAAAACTGTGACTGAGATCACAGTTTCATTACTAATACGCGTGCGTTGCACGATATCACAGTACACGAAATAATTAAAAAAAAAAAAAAATTTCGAGCGTATTTACTTATATTATTCAAAATTCATTTGCGTAAAAAACATATTATAGCATATATAATTAATATATATCTAATTTAATATCATCGCAAAGAGAATGAAAACCCTTAAAAAAATGTGAGTTTATTTTTCGAGCCAAATTCTCAGCATTTCGCGTCAAATATTTTGGCAGAATCTACTAGATGGCGCTTATCACGAATTATAACGTCATTCCTTCATCAATATTTTCGTTTCATATGCACATGCACCGAATCACGGTTCACAACCAAATATGAATAAAATAAATCACGGTATCCCCAGATATTCAATCACATAGTGAGTGTGATTCGCTCACGGTTTGTGATTTTGAGCTCATCACTAGTCGCAGCCATCGGGATTAGCAAAACATCCGTATCGGGTACCGGGCGTCTGGCACCGGGCACCGAGTGGCCGGGCACAGCTGCAAGTGTCGTCCAACGTCAAAAGAATACCAAGTGCTGTCCAATTAAATTAGACTACAAACGAGCCACGTGACCCGGATGACTTCTTTGTACGGAACCATCCGCTGTTGTTATTACATTACGTCGAAGGTCGTGAGTTCTTCTTTTAAAAATTAGGCATTGAAAAGATTTTTTAAGACGAAACGTTTTAATTCTAATGATGACAATTTGTCATTTTACTCGAATGTGTTTTCGAACATCGTCGTCCTAATCATTGACACATTTTCATTTTATTTTTAATGTCGCTCACTCGCATTTTCGAACCACAAGAAGAGTCCTTAATTTATGAGACAATAAAATAAAATACAATCACTTTGTATGAAATCACGAATTTTATTACACGCCAATTGGTGTCGCTTAGTTCAAGCTTCGTCAGGGCATATTTAAAACTAACAATAAATACAAAAAAAGTGCACTTATATATACACAATGATGGAGATTAAATATAAAATTATATGTGAAAGAGAGAGACAGAATACATACACAGTTAGATAAAAAAATCAAGGGAGACAGAATATAAAATTATATGCGAAAGTGAGATTTTATATTCTTATAAAATCTTTTAATATATGTTCTATCTAAATGTATATGTATTTTGTCATTTAATCTGCATCCCTGGTAGACTATTATTGTAAATTACGTTGATGTGTATTAAAATAACTGATGACAAAGGAGTAATTCATTTTACAGTTCCAATATTGTAGTCTTCGTGTTATCTATACACTAATATTTCGCCATACCGAGCCGTACACTGCCGCTCTTTATACGGTTTTTCGCTATAACAGCCTTTTAAAATTATAGTTCAAATTCGATTTGCTGCCCAAAATACATATCCAACATACTTTCAGCACTTTGTCATTTTGAACTACTTTATTTCGTTCTAGCTAAAGCTGATCCCGACGATGAATGGTAAAATTTCTCGGAACATCAATACAGTCATTATCTGCTACAAAGAACTGCAAAAAGCAGGCCATAATAACAAACATTGAACTGATATTTTCAACCAGGTCGTTCAACAAACAACGTGCGGAGCCGATGACGGCACGATGTCACGCGATTCTTTATGTCGGTTGCTCTTCAGGCTCCGATTAGAACTGTTCATTTTATTTAATATTTTTGTTTTGTTTGTATTAATATATATGTAACGAAAAAGTTATTTTTAAAGGAAATTATAATTCAATTAACAACATGGTTATTTTTGTATAATATTGCCACAAATCATATGGGTTTGGCCAACGTTTCCGCGACGTATCTAAGGTTGTAAAGCGAGGTATTAGTGTACTCGTTTGCATACAGCTTTTAAACAAATATACCTTTAGAATGCCTACATATTTCGAGATGTGAGACGTGTTTCGACTCACTTAAGGTATTCCTGTAGCTATACGTGAATTCAAAATAATGATACGACAAATGTTAACTTTGCAATGATTTGTTCTCCCTCGGGTATTGCTCCAGATTAATTCAATTCTCGATCCAATCTCCTTCAATTTGTCTTCGTGTCGCACGAGTCGCGATTCTGCCTCAAAAGTTTTCCGGTCTGGCCAATTATTTCATGACGAATCGGATAAACTTTGTTAACATTTTTTTAATAATTACGAGCCTCGCGTAGTGCTAAATCGGATTTTAAATCACATCAAAAGTTTCGCACCTTCTTTTACTCGAATATTTTTTTGTATCTCGTTCAAAGCTTACATAATCGATTATTGTATATTAAAATATTAAATTGGCACTACGTTAAACTAAACAATGTTTGGCTTTCAAGGTTGTCGTGTTATCATTGTTTTTCAAAGTCTAGGATTGATATGGAGATTATTTGCGATTCGGAGACAATTCAATAAACAAATTTTGAATGTATACAGATATATTTATTTCGCGAGTACTTGAGAAGCCAAATAACGTTACACAAATACATTTCTAATCTCTATTATTATATCTTATATAATTGTAGTAATAATTACGTTTACATTTATATATATGTTTTAGTTAGTTATGACATCCTGAAGAAGAAAATGGTATTTTTCGAAACCGGTAGATGTATTTAAACTCATTTTAGTGGTTAATAAAACAAAGATAATAAATAAAAATATGAATCTTAACCACAAAGATAACATTGCTGATTTTAAAAGTATAATTACCTTATTATTATTATTATTACCTTATTATTATTATTATTATTATTAGCGAGACGAACGCACAAAATAATTATTATTATACTGGTTTAATAAACAAACTCGTCTAGTGATCGATCGGGTATTCGAGTCTCGTTCCACGGGTCCATCGAGTTAATCCTATTTTCATAGCACGAATATTTTAGCTTAGTTTGGAAACAGTAAGAATATTGATGTGACACGTATTCCGTACGCATCTCTATTTAAAAAAAAAATTCCGGCTTCACTGAGCTTTGCTCGTGTAATCAATCAATAATAGTCAATACGCCTGAAAGCAGACTACTAAGGGAGATTATGTATGTACTCTCAGCTGTGCCGTGGTAAACGTGGAGGCAAAAAGAAAAATGCTTCAAAATAATTAAAGCGATATCAAGGAACAAGCTGCAGAAGATAGGCCCAAATGGACAGTAATGTATAGTAGCAGCTGATGCTGCGAGGCCCAACAATATGCTGTAATCAGGAGAAGAAAAAGAGAACACAAAGGACACAGAAGTCTTTTTTTTAAAATTATTTCCAAAGTATGTTTGTAGACCTTCATAATCACGTATGTGAAAATAAAACACCTTTTTTTTTTTATTCGACTCGTTTAATTTACTTGAGATGCGTTTCGTAATGCCCTTACAAGGCGAAACGCGTCTCAAACTAAATTAAACGAGTTGGATAAAAAAAACAAATGTTTTATTTTCACATTTGTGAACACAGAAGTCATTCCGCAGCCGTTATCTTCACATATTCAGAGCTTGTGGATCCATGATTGGACTCTTCAGCCTTCTGAAGACCCATAATCGTGAAGGACAGTCTTCCTCAGACACGAGAGACAGCAGATAATTGTCATTGACAAAATGCTAAATGAATATTTAGGCGTTTTTACTTCTTCATTATTTTAGGGCTTATCTTTCAATAATAATTAATATTTTCGCGTTTTTTACGAAGATGTGGGTTTTTATTATTCATTTATATCAGAGGTTATTAACTAGAATTGACTTTTTTTTAAACTTTGACTTATATAGGACCATTACACTACTCATTTAAAACTAATAAATCGGATGTTATTTGCCATAATTATGAAAATGCAAACGTTAAAAGAAAGATCGCGACCATTCAATTCATTTTCTGCGTGCCCCAAATTGCCTTAATATAGAAAATTCTTGCATATATGACATATATGCAAGAATTATCTTATTACGGAGACAAATCTGCATTGAAACAAATGAACAAAATGTTAAAAATTAATAGAATTATAAACCATTCAACTTGCAAGATTTATTAACTATTTTCGAAGTTTTTAAATACTTTGTGTTAGTGTTTTTCAAATTGTTTTAAATAATATATGCTTGTTAATAAAATCAAATTTTATATCAAAAACATAATAATTTAATACTAAATAATATTTATATCGATCCTATTAATGTGTGTTTTTTTCATTTTATATCTCCGATTAAATTCGCAATTTAATCACATTTTCGTAAAATAAATTGAATTATACAAAAAACATAAACATGTGCGGTATAAAGAAAACCTCCGTAGCATAGGTGAATATATGACTTTCCTGACGCCTGTATATTCGGTAATAATTGGTCGAGTTGAGAGAATATTTAACCTTGACGACAGCGCGCCGAAGTGCATCAGGTCTGATGTGCAGTTTCCTGTTTTACCGGATATTGAAACATCCGCCTGTTCTTCGGACGTGCATTTACGTCATCATCCCTTACTGTCGATAGATCTTACATATTTATATGTGTGGACTTGTATCATGACAGACGATTCACTGGGAAGTAAATTAATTTCTTTTTGACCTCATTTATGTTTATTAACTTGATGAAATAATCTCGTCAATAGTGACGGGAAAAAAATATATTTTCAAAATAACATAACATAGCATATCGAATTAAATTATTATTGGACACACGGGAAGTGGGTACCTACCCGGGTTGAATACGTAATGTTGATCCATTTGAAAAGTGGTGTCCAGAAAGTAATATTTTTTCGTAGAAAGCAATTTATTTGTGGTTTGACATATTAGATTGAATAAAACTTTGTATGAAACTACGAATTTTATTACACGCCAACCGTTTTCACTTAGTGGTAGTACAATTCTTAATAATCAAATTAATTTATTCATTTGCCTCGTATTAGATATGTTTCCATTAAAATCTATTTAATATCCATCAACACTGTACTTTCCCTTCCTTTAATATTCCCTCTAACCGTATATGTATTTTGTCTCTTTTTTTCGCATATAATTTTATATTCTCTCTCCCTTGAGTTTCTATCTAACTGTAAATGTATTCTGTCGATCTCTCTTTCATATGTAATTTTATATTCTATCTCCCTCTTTATGTGCACTATTTTTGTATTTATTGTTAGTTTTAAATACGCCCTGACGAAGCTTGAGCTAAGCGAAATCGGTTGACGTGTAATAGAATTCGTGGTTTGATACAAAGTGATTTATTAAATCTAATATTTTTTCATACACCAATAAGTGCTGTACGATTGTAGAATTATTTTATTTGAATATGCGTGCATGTGGGCTTTATTATTAAAAGTGTGACCGATGTATGTATGACTTATGAATTTTATAGAAATATAAGCATGACATGTTAATATAATTGTTGAGCAATGGAAACGCTTTGAATATATATCTTGAGGGATCGAGTATCGAACGTACAAATGTCAACCACGATGTTAACAGATGTTGCCCAAGAAATCTCAAATGGCTATGGGCTAGACTTATTTGTCGAAAAGACGAAGACAACGGGATGGAGAAAGAAGTGTTGGCCGTCCAAGAGTTCGATGGAGCGACGACATCGAAGAATGGCGGGCAACATATGAAAAGGGTGGACTGAACACAAAAAATTGGCAAAAGATGGCGGAGTACATAGGCTGATGATGATAATGATATGATTTATTTTACGTATATATATATATATATTTATTTATTTATATGTATACCTATACATAGTTCATACTTTATTTTTTGTCGTTTTTCTATTGCTTACTTCCTTCTTGTTTTGTACACCGAGAGCCTCAGTGAGCTGTTACGTTACGTAACAATTGTCGTTGTGCAATACGAAATGTATTTGGTGCAATGTCTTCTTGGAATTTTAAATTGTTCAGCGGTGCGTTTTAAAAATAAACATATTAAAATTTTTGCTGTTCGTCGGTTTGTTTTCATTGAATGACACAATACATTTTGATAATATTGAGGAAGGTTTTCTTACTTCGATGTTTGAAGATTATGCTATGACTTTGAAACATTGATGGAAGGATCACTAACCATTTCCATTTAAAATTCGGAATGTTACCTTTTAGGATAACTGATATTGAAAGCATTTTATTAAAATTGGACGTGGAATACTTAAATTTGGAGAAGGTGCATCTAGTTGTATTATTTCTGACAAATTGTTAAAATAATGAAAATGTCTTTATTAGGAGAACACATTCTTATTGTGAAGTTGTAATTATTCAGAACATGTCTGTGATATTTTTAGTACTAATTAAATGTATTATGAAGGTGCGCATTATCCAACTATGCTACAGTGACATTATTTTTTGACGACAAATTTTCGAACCTATATGTTACACTTTTTCAAATTATTACCTTCCCCGGTTTGGAAAGAGATCCAGGTACGAATCCCGGTGGGGCAACAACAATTTTTTTCGATAAAATTGACTTGTGTGTATAACTTTCTAATTAATACATTTAATTAGTATTTAAAATTTCTTTACTGATTTGCTTAATGACAATTATTAATTAATTATTTTGGTCCTTAATGACGGGTAAAACGTTCTAAGTTCCAAAAAAATCTAGTAAAATTGCTTATGCGACACATCATAGTGATTGTTTTTGAAACGGTCTCGGTGAAAGTTTCCATACAAAAATATATGGGGTACAATACCAACCATTGAGTAGATGCATTTACCCCACGGTGTAAAATGTATGGGGTAATCCGCGGACATAATCACAAAACTAACATATACATCACAAACTACAACTCAAAATATAGATACTTTCGTAATATCAGCGTCCTGGCACAAAATATTGTCGAGATATAGGAAATATTAAAAAGACATACACAACCCGCGAGTTGACATCAAACAACTGTCATCATTTGAAATGGTATTACAAACTAACTAATGCTCGCATTTGCACCATCTCTGGACTGTCTCTTTAAATATTGATTTGTAACATTTCTTAATAGATTGCGACACTGGAATCCAATTTCAAACGTAATTAGGAGACTTAGATGCACTTACCCCGACTCACCTTATAGATAGTTTTATTTGATTAATCATATATCGATTTATTTATCTTTTTTTAACCGGTAAACCTATAAAACATTTCAAGTATAGTATTATACGTACAACTGTGCTTGAAATATTATCTCAACATAAAATGTGCACGTTTTACAATGTTGATGTAAAAAAACGTAATACATTTGACATTCGTATGTATTATTTGTTATGAATACATTTATTGGCAATTGTTTGTATCTTGATCAGATTATAAATAGAAAAACGCAGTGCGCTGTCAATACTTATACTACATCTTAAAGGAACATTAGTCCGAAGTTGTTATTAGTTCTCTTGACTCATTCACGCGTCTGAGTACCTTTTCATCGGCAATGCGGTCCGAAAATAGTGGATATAACTGGGTCCCACTATAAAAATCTCCTTCAAAGTGGTTTGTATCGTAGATTTGTTATACAGCATACGTGCAAAATGTTCAAATACGACATAATTACTCGTTTTATCGCCGAATAATCAATTTTAAGTACCTCAAAATGATTAGTTATATTCTGTCAGAAAAAAGCTGCTTCTGAAGTATCTTTCATCGGTGAATAAATTAGTTTTGAAGTGAGCGTAATATAATCTGAATGTATTGAAGCGGTAACGCACATCTGTCGCTGCATTCTTCCTTGTTTGCTCAATGTGAATAATTCATATGTACGCACGGTGGGACAAACAGAGCGCGGAAAATTACCGGCATTAATAATGAACCCATTTTCCCACATTTGCTCGCCGTCAAAACCTCTTATCTCCTTAATTGGGTTCACTGAGTTATTTACTGCAGCCCGGCTTCCGCCAATTCCCCGTGAATCTCTCACCCAACAGAGGTTTTCGCACCCCTTGAAACCAGTTTTCCAGTTGAACAGCTTTTAGTTACTGGTTCGATATTTAAATTTCTCTGTGCTTTGTTATGTATTTTTTCAATGCAATTATTTTCAATAAATATCTATCATCGCCTTGTTTTTATTTATTTCCGCTAGATTAGGGTTCGGTCCGAAATTATTTCAAAAATATCATTTTGGAGCTCTCAAATAAAATTGAGTGTGGCATAGGCGTTGTAACTAGAAACTTTACGACCAAAAGTCACAAAATTCATAAAATTGGAAAGGTTTTGATAGCTAGGCCATACAGAGCATATAATTGATGCGCATCGCCCAGAATAGCCGCTCAATATTTTTATTTACACCCTATCCCGAATCGTTTTGAGAATTGTTTACGCTCATTTCTATTCGTCAATATTACATTTTTTATTTTTTTTTATTACATTCAGTTGTTAATATCTTCGTACCAGAGGCATTCCTGTACAATTTGACGTGAGACTTGTTATCACATTAAATTAATAAGGCAGCCAGAGAGAATTTATACAAATCATACACCCCCAAAAGGGGAGGGTAGACATTACATTTATGTGTCGCAGAACTCGGTCACAGTAGAATGCTCCGTTAGGTCTCTCTAAGTTTTTCATCGTCCATCCCAGCAACCCCCAACAGGAGACCCACACCCTAATCAATACCCGTAAATGTCCGAGATGCCTTTCCTTCTTAGCCGCTCAATAACACTCAAGGCGGTAGACCTAAAATGAGATGGCAACACAACATTAGTAAAAACCTATTTATTTTTGGCGTCAGCAATGGGTACAGCCCAGTACAGAGACCGGCGGAGACGTATTCTTGATGAGACCAGAATCCATACCGGGCTTTAGAACTAAGGATGTTAATTATTATTTTAATCCTTGGGCCGATATATCGGCTAGTATTTCCGAAAAATAGATTGAGGCGATATTTTGGCTTCCAACAAATCTTATTTAAAAGAAAAAATTTAAAACATTTCATATAAATATCAGGAAATAACATTAAGTTAATATAAAACTATGTTTATTTAATTTTCTTGTGTTTTTCTACTTGTCGCAAAATATATACTCCCGCACATATTCCATGAATTTGCTACAACTCATTATTTTAACTTAGGTATTAGTTACATAATTTTTCTACTTATAAATAAATAAAAATTTACAATCAAATAAAATACGAAAATAGTTTAAATAAATTAAGTAAAAATATTTATTTTTAAGGAGAACGCATTCTTATTGCGAAATTGCAATTTTTAGATCATAGGTCTGTGATGTTTTTAATACAAAACTAAATGTATTAATTAGAAAGATATACATATAGAATCAATTTTATCGAAAAAATATTGTTGCTACCGGGATTGAAAAATGACAATTTCATAATTAGAATGTGTTCTTAAAAACATATAAGTTGTATTAATGTTTCCAAAATTTTATAAAAATGAATTATCAATTAGAATTAGAGACGCCAGACCCCTATCGGATTTTACTCAAAGGTGTTTTGAGATTAACTGTTATTAAACAAACAATAAATATCTCATAGAGACGAAGCTCTTTAAAAAAATATATATATTTAATTGAAAATATATGGAAGTATGGGTAATTACAAGGCTTACGACCTGTCTTCGGCTGGCTTAAGTGATCACTTTATATATACGATATATAACGTTTACCAATTCTCACCCATCAATCTCCATATCTATCAAATTTTTTAATGTTGTATATATGTTAATTTGTGGACTCACTTCGAGTTCCGCTACACTATCGCCATCTATGGTCATTGATAATTAATTTCCCTAAAAAATCAATATTTTTCAATTTTATAAAATATATTATTTATTTTTGTTAAAAATATTTATGTTCTATTTTCTTACAATTGTAAGATTTGTATCCATGCTGAAAATAATAATACTTCTCTACTATAAAAACACAAAAAAGTATATTTTATGAAAAAAGTTACATCCACAAATTAATTAATTTAAGTTAATTAAAAAAAAGTGTATAGGAAATATGTGTCACATCAACATTATTACTATTTTTTTTAATTAGGCTAGCAGCTGTGATCTCGATGGTGTATCGGGCCGAAACTCGATCTGAATGATCTATATATTTTGACAGTTAGTGTAGGTACAATATTTTTAAAAAATCATTTGTAAGTTCCATTTAAGTGTCGCCAGACCAAATGTCATCTGAAGCACAGAATCACCGAATCCGTCTAATCGGTTAATGACTCGACTACATTAAATGAATCATGTGTTATTTTTGACCGGCTAAATTTAGAAGCTATGTTTATTTTTATATTGTACATTCACAATTTTAATTGGCTCGAGCATGAAAATGTTCAGTAGAAATAACGCCGTCGAGATTTTTTTAATTATTAGCAACGCGGAGTTTTTATTTATCATAAAAAAAAGAATAACTTAAACTTCAATTGGAGAGAATGACCAGAGTTGTTTTCTCCATTCTTGCAAAATCATAAAAATGGCATATTTTAAATTGTAAAGACAAACCGGTGCTACTTGGTGTAACATTTAACCTAGTAGTAGGCAGGCACCTAAACAGGTCTCGGCGTTCAGATTTTTTAATGTTAGTCTTTATATTTGACCTATAAAATGACTTGACTATAAACTTTTTATACAATAATAAATTAATTAAATTAATCATGAACTTGAAATAATATTCAGGTGATATTTGACGACACTAAAACAAAATACAATGATCTGCATACACGGTGAGGTAGGGCGAACCAGAAAAACATATTCTGTGCAGGGGTGGTATGATATATAGATATTTATGTATCATAATATATATATATATATGTATGTTTTTTTACGGCGTTCAAAATAAATGTAAAAATCGTTATATTAAGTTAAATTAGGCAAGATTGAGTGGGATTCTTTTTTCTTTGTTTTCTTTTTAATTTTTTTTTACATTCACTCAGTAGAATGATCCTGTGTCGAGGTGGGCTATTTTATATTTTTATTTCTGTTTGTTTAAGTGCTTTCTTATGATAATTGATAACTTTTTTTTAAGTATGTGTTTTTTTTAACTTATATGCTCATCGTTAGTACCCTTCTTAACATTTCTTTAATCCATTAAAGAATCCTTTTAAACCACAGACTAGTAAATGAATAGACATGACATAAAGTGTACATATAGGAGAGGGGTTTGGAACTTTAGTTGCGGGACGAGGGGCATTCTGAACATATTCATTGTGGAAACATAAATCCGATAATTTATGACACATTTATGCAACAGTAAAAGTATTTACTTTTCTTTAATTAAATCTTTGTGCAAACAAGACGTATTTTTTACATTAATGCATGTTATATTTTCAGCGTTTAAATTTTTGTTCCGATCGAGTCATATATTTAAAAAAAAGTCACGGTGCTATTTGATTGCGTAAGTGGTACCAAAGTGATCACGTGAGTGACACCAACATGCAAATATTGAAACAAGGATTTTACGTTTGTTCATGTCTATATATTTGGTTGTCTGTATTTTGAACCCATGTTTATAGTATATATTTTGCATCTGGTTGAAATATTCCGTAAGCGAGTACGCGGAGCTTATTAAACGGACGTTGCCTAATAATGTTTATTTAGCGTCATTATAACATGTACGTAATTTACGTATGTCCAGCATAAAAACGTGCATTATTAAGTCTGCTTACCAATAATGCGCGCTTGCCACTAAACCCAAATATAAAAAAATATTGGAATCCAATTAATATGGCATAAATATATGATTTAATTTTCTCGGCTGGTAATATTTCTATATTTTTTCCTGTATATGAGAAAACGTCAAAGCCATACTAATTGATAATTGATAACATTATTATAATAAAAGTTATTATTAATTGATTACGATAAAGATTTATTTTCGTTGATTCAAATAACAGATAACATTATTCGTAAATATTATTATCACGCAAAAATATTATAAGCAAAGTGGTGAGTTAATAAGATAATTTATTCACAGATGTTTATCTCGATTATTAGTAATAATAGATTAATATTCATACCTATATATATTACGTATGAAGTTAATTATATACTATGTTTCCGTAAATTTGATTCAAAACGAATACAGGGTTATTCAAAATTACTCAATTTCGTAACTCTATATTTCAAACTGCGAACGAGTGACAAATATATATAGTTTATAAATTGATATTTTAATCTGCAAAGCAGCTGACACAATTTTTCTAAAACGTTCAAGAGCAACAAAATACTGTTTAATTGTGTAATTAAACGGATTATGAAAATTCCATAACACACTTTGGTAGATTGTTTATGCAGAAATAAGGTAGCTGAGAAATTTTATTGATATTTTGATTTATCTCATACGTATAGGGAATATTTGGAGTTAGCTGAATTTCTTTACCAAAATTGTAAAATATTATTGGAAATTAGGTGATTTTCCATGATAATGTAGTGATGTAGTGACTATGAATTCCGCGGACTATTTCTGGTGCCATCAACCCTTGTGTCAGGGGAAGGTATTGAAGGTTTTTGCAAGAATCAATGTAAGGTTTTTCAGCACCTAGTACTTAGTTATTATTTTAAAACACGTGTTTTAAAATTGATGGGAATTTTTGGCTTTTAGTTTACCATAGAACAATAAAAGATGAAAATAATGGCATCAAAAACGGTTTTTTGACCATGGGTGGAGTTAGCTGCTTTGCAGATTAAGTTAT
Source organism: Eubasilissa splendida (assembly GCA_031772225.1). Lineage (NCBI taxonomy): Eukaryota > Metazoa > Arthropoda > Insecta > Trichoptera > Phryganeidae > Eubasilissa > Eubasilissa splendida. Next base: position 15,671,446 of record CM062867.1, read on the forward strand.
CGAAATGTTCAATATGGACCCACTATGGCTGCAAACATCTCATCGGTAGCTGAACTCGTTGCACACCAGATGAAGCATATCTTGTGTTACTGAGTTCACCGCAGCCGTGATACGGTTCCGCAGGTCGGCCAGAGTTGTTGGTAGATGTGATACATAAACTGCTTATTTTACAAACACTCACAAGAAAAAGTCACAGGGCGTGAGATCAGGAGATCTCGGAGGCCCGAACTGAAGAGTCAGGTTTTCATTCCTAATGCGACCTATCCATCGTTGAGATAAAGATTCATTCAGAAAACCTCGAACATACCGTTCCCAATGAGGGTGGAGTTCTGTTGTCGTGTTGAAAGATGAAGTCTTCTGAATCTTCATTTAATTGCGAAAAAAGCCAGTTTTCCAGCATGCCGAGATACGTTATCCCAGTAACTGAGTTTTCCGCAAAAATAATGGTTCATAAACCTTTGTTTGCGATACGGCACGAAGCACATCAACTTTCTGAGTCTCTTTCGTGTTGCAGAGTTTCATGGGGACTTTATAGATCCCGTGTGCGAACGTTGTTTCTGTTTACTCTCCCGCAGAGGTGGAACGTAGCTTCATCGCTAAAACTTAAACGCGGGAGAAAATTGACATCTTTCATGTTTTCAAGCATTTGTTGACAAAATTCAACGCGTTTTCGTTTGTCATTACCGCGAAGAGCCTTACGAGTTGTACGGCTTGAACAGTAAACGGCGCCTCAAAACATGCCACACAGTTGGTTGAGCTAGTCCAATATAACAGTATAAAATTTAGTCCATAATTTTGAATAATCCTGTATATACCATACCACCTTTTCGCATAAATAAAACTAATTTATTACATATATTTTTAATTTACTCATCATGAAAACAAACTTCAATTTTTTATTACTGAAATGTGTTAGACTTTAGTAGTATAACCCTTTTTTCTGAGCCGCATCTTCCCTATCGCCCTTAGATTTTCGATGGAATGGAGGTAAGGTCTTGTTGAAAAATTCCGCTACTGTCTTTCCTGTGACAGAAGCAGTATACTTAGAATTTCTTCCTATTTTATGCTATTCATAATGCCTTGAATATGCTTTAGGTTTCCTGGACCAGAAGTAGTGTACATCAATATGGGAGTGTTTGGGAGTTTGAAGTTGAAGTGACGGCCAGTAACGGCTCACACGAGCTTCTCATTTTACCTCAAAATGATATCACGAATTTATGTCAGTCTTCAAAAGTTCAGTATTTATAAAACTTGGCCCAAACCAGTCTATTTTTCTTAGACATCTTGACATATCTGTTCATTCTACAGGGGTGACAGTTACTAGTTACACAGGAAATCCAATATGACTAATATTTTGAAATAAATATCTTTCCTAATTAATTTGCACACCACTGCTGTTTATATAAATGCCTTCGATAGCTGGTTTCTCCGGTTTCCGATGAACAATAAGCACACATATGATATATGAACTACACTAACCTTTTTATTTTTGCTGTCTTCCTGATCCGATGTTGTTGTTCTTTTAGTTGGGTTGTCTTCTTTAGATTTCGACCGACCGAAGAGCGCACTGGTGGTTTATTGGAATCGCTGAACTGGTCGAAGCGCGGGATGTAAAAAGAGTCACGCCTGTCGGTCACCGTCTTCTTAGCTTTCCAAAAAAAGGGCTGCAATACTCACACACACACACACACACACACACACACATGTACTTTATTATAAACCGAGAAATCTAGTGGTGCCAATCGAAGTAGCAAGGCGCGTAAACGTTAAATGTTAATATTTAGAATTTTTTATTCACCGTGTCTCAATCTGTTATTATCTTGTTATTTTATAAATAGCATATGAATTTAATTTCAATTGAAGAAAACAAATGAATATCCCTCTTGGCGGCCTCCCACACTCGACTTGTTTCTAAAATTCTTCTCGTCAGATTTACTCGTTTTTAATTTTTTTAATTGTCATGTTTTTTCCGATATTTTTTTGTCCGTCCAAAACAGGTGAGTCTGTGGTCGCATATATAAATATATATATATTTATTTATAAATCCGGTTTTATTTATAGACAAGTCTTCTCCTAACTGCTCTATGAAATTCTTTGTCTTTCTCAAAACGCGCGCATCGCTTCCGGGACCATTTTTCCGAGAAAATATATATTTACCTGCCAAGACATTTCGATATTTCGTGCAGTTTTGAGGACGGTTTAAAAATGTATACTTTATATATTTGTACAAAACTTATTTATTAACTTTTTTTTTTTTTTTTAGGAGAACACATTCTTATTGTGAAGTTGTAATTATTCAGAACATAGTTCTGTGATATTTTAAATATGAATTAAATATATTAATTATAAAGATATACATATAAAATGTGTCCAAAATTTAATAAAAATGAATTAATAATTCTAGCTTCTACTATCAGATTCACTCAAAGGTATTTGAGATTCTGTAAAAATAAGGTAGATGGCTCTGTCAAATGATGGAAAGATTAAATGTATTGATATCAAAAAGGTAACATATAAGGTCGAAAAATTGTCGATAAAAATAGTGCCGCTGTAGCTTAGTTGGATAAAGCACCTCCCCCGGTTAGGAAAGAGATCCAGGTTCGAATCCCGGTAGCGCAACAACAATGTTTTTATTTTTCGATGAAATTGATTTTATATGTATATCTTTATAATTAATATATTTAATTTATTTATTAACTATTCTATTTATTCTGCATGAGATCTGATCTGGGAGATTAAGTATTCGGAGTTGTATAACAGTGTTTGATACCACCATTAATATTTATTAAACATTTACTAATTATATGTGGTACGTTAGAATGTTTTAAAAGAGTTTTTCAAATCAAAAACTCAACACGTTAATGACAGTCAGTCACACTGAATTTTTCAAATAAAATCATTAATTAATCGTTTAGTACTTTTTCACTTGACTGGATTTAAAAAAAGACTATTCTCCGGACTTTCAATTTTTTCAAATAAATCAACTGAGCTTTTCCAATCTGTAGGTACCTACTTCCCGTGTGTTCAGTAATATGGAGGTAGATACAATTATTCTGTGTAAATTTTGTCATAAGACGAGCTTTCATCTTGTATTTACATAATCACTTACTCCTTTGGCTAGGGCCTCTTACAATCATACATTAACCGTATTCTCAAAGACTTACACGAGAGGATTACCTAGAAAGCCTTACATTCCTATCCTTATCCACCCCTTCAACTGCTCTACTCTAAGGGGCGGTTGTGTTATCAGTAATAACTTTTTACTATAGTAAAAGAAGTTGCTAAAGTATTAAAATATATCCTTCTCTAAAGTACATCCCGTAGTAAACTCATTTTACTCTGCGATATCCGATAGTAAAAACGAGAATCGATAGTTAAATATGGCGGACTTTTCACAGCTGTTCCAAAACTCATCCGACTCATTGATACTTTGAAAGTTGCAGTATACGATTATTATTTTTTTACATTGGCAAAATTAACTTTGTGGTTAAAATTTATTATTTTTATTTTTAACTTTGTTTCATTAACCACTTAGATAGAATTACTAGAATAATTTTTAGGAAAAAAATTTAGAATGTGACTAGTAATTCTGTATCATCAAGTAATAATTTAAGTTAGGTACTAAATTTATTTTTTAAATAATTATTGTTTTTTAAAAATAGATTCTGTCAAAGAAACAATAACCCATGTTTTTTGTTAGTTATTGACATCCTGAAGAAGAAAATGATATTTTTCGTATCCGGTAGATGTATTTTTACTCAATAAGTAAGTGGTTAATAAAACAAAGTTAAAAATAAAAATAATTTATTATTCAATATCCCCTTATTTTAGTGATGAGAGTTCGTCCGATGATGATCTCGCTGTTTAATATACATTAGCACATAATACGAAAAAATTTCACCACCAAAGTGACATATCGAACGCCTAGGTGAAAAAATCCACAGATACTGCATAAAATAAAGCATATTTCATGATTATTCGTCACACCTGTAGACATCTTCATCTATGCTTTGGCAATAGTAAATTTGACGTTCGAACAACCCGCAAACGATTTTAACCACGGGCAGTTAGTAAAATGTTACTAATGATCACACAAACATTATTATAATTCACTCGACATCTTAACCGTTTATTTTATGAAATATCGCAATGTGTGTGTGTGTGTGTTGATGAAGTTGATTTAATAATTATAATAACAAGCTTCATAATTCACTCCCATTTGCTTGCCTCGCGCGGCGCGGAGCTATTTTAATTATAATTTTTCTATTCTATTTTTAGGTTAACTCTTCCGTTGCATTCTTCGGCAATCTTTTATGCGTTGTCGCGCGCGTAGCACACTGCACTTTGGCAATGTGGCATACGGCCGACGCGCAATCGTAATACTTACCGAAAGGTACCTCGATCGCTTTCTCTTAGGTGTCGTCGGTTTTGCTTTCCATCGAAACTGGCCCGCCGACCGAACTGAGAACGAGACATCGGTCCATGTCGAGATTATTTATTGATCGTATTATTGGTTATTTATGTACGTCACGGTCCGCGCAATCTATCCAATGGTTTATCTGTGAGTTTCTATTCATTTATTCCTTTGTATTTCCATAATTATATATTTAGACGTGCTTGTGGTCTAGTGGTTGCGATACTAGCCTAGTGATCTAGTGGTCGGGGGGGTTCGAGCCTCGTTCCAGGAGGCCGTCAAGTCAGTTTAGTTAGTTTTCATAGCGCAAGCGTTTAGCTTAGTTTTAAAATAGTAAGAATAATTATGTGATACGTATTCCGTGTACGCATCTCTATTTAAAAATAAAAATATATGGTGTTGGTAAATTGTGGACCCTGCCTAGTACGATGATAATGTAATACTAACACATTTCCAGTGCCATTACTTCTACTGCATTTGACAACGCAAATAATCTTATTGGGCTTGTTTAACTGCTTATAAAACTTAATTAAAATATGTATATAAAAAACACTTTGTTTAATATGTTAAATATTTAATTCGATCCCTTATAATCTACTATAGCGATTACTTAAAGTACATAGTGTGTTCTACGATCAATGTATGTGTGAGAGCTGGCACGGCAGGACCTCAGCCCAAACATCAGTGACACAAGAGTGGCCTAATTGCGTGTGGTGTGTTCACCGACCTTGAACAGTTGTCATCAATTGAATATTTTAACATTTTAATATGTATTATATTTTAGCTATTTGAAAATGTACTTGTATTATCTTTACAAATGTCAATGGTGATTTAATACCAACCTTAAATGATAAAAGCATTACTTCTTGACACAATTTAAAATGCATATATGAACAAATTTATTATCATATATATTGTTCATGTTCAAACATAGCATCATTTCTTTCCTTCTTTATTTTTATTATTTGCAGTTTAGATCTCCCCTTTTTTGTTTTCGTTTATGTAACCATGTAAAACACAATATTTGCCTCAGCACGGGCGAAGCGAAAATATTATTATATACATGCATTTTAAATTTTAAAAATTAATTAAAAATTATTTTCATATTCTCTATAACGGTCTCGTAAACTCGGAAATATTCGCACCATTCCTCGACAGCGCCGCTGTGGTCCAGTTTATGAGCTCTCTCCTACCGCTCGCAGATCCGTCCGATATTACCTGCCCATCTCGTACATCTCGTCTTCCCATCAGTCTTGATCTTATCGATTCATCTACTCTTGCTGCGTGTGTTGCCTATTGCAGCCTTGTCGGTTTCACCACCCTTGGGGTATCTGAGGCGACACACCCTTCGCGAATTTTTAAGTTCTTTTCCCTTCCGTCCATTCTCCAGTTAGATATCGTATCCCGGTTTCCTAAGCCAAAGTATTATCAAAATCAAATAAAAACATTAAAATGCCGAATGATGGAGACGCTAGTTATTTCTTCAATTTATGTTTATTTCATTTAACTTTTATTAGGGAATATATTAAATTCTTAAAATAAATTAATCACTTATCAGCTAGAAAATATGGATAATTGTGTGAAAGAACTGGAAGCGACCTTATTATGAATGTCAACAAGTCGAAAGTGATGGTATTCGAGAAGGAGGAAAGCAAGACACCGCGCTAAATACTTGCAGGTAATGAATGTTTGGAACAAGTAGATGAGTTTGTATATTTGGGAAGTATGTTTGATAGAAACGGAAAGGCTGAGAATGATATCGAAAGGAGGGTGGCTACAGGGAATAAAGTGAACGCCGCTTTGAATGGAATTATATCTAAATGGAATTTGTCAACCGAGGCAAGACTAGCTAGACAAGTCCTGGTACCGACACTGGTGTGTGGAAGTGAGGCCTGAAGCTGGCATAAGAGGAACGAAAGTAGACTGAATGCAGATCACTTAAGCGTATTTGTGGCAAATCTATTTATGACAGAGTAAAGAATGAAGAAATAAGGAAAGAATGTAAAGCTGGTGTTAGTATAATGAGTGAGATTAAGAAAGGATCCTTGAGGAGAGAACGATAAGAAAGATATTTGATGCATGTGTTGATGGCACCAGAAATAGAGAACGTCCGCGGAAGAATTGTCACAACCAGGTAAACCAGATACTAGAGGATGGTCCTATTAGAAACCTCAATAATCGTCGAGCTTGTATGAGAAGATGTATGAATGTGGATGAGGCGAGAATTGTGTGTCAGGACAGAGGAGTGTGGCGCTCTATCCTATCTGCCTACCCCCGCGGAGAAACGGCGTGATGGTAAGTAAGTATCACAACAACGGAATGAATTTCTCCCCGCAGAGAACGAGCAGTATTTGTTTATCTTTATATTATATATATTAATAATTTGAGATGGCGAAAGAATAATGCAGATAATAATACACCGTTCCTAAATGATATTTAATAAAAATGATTACAATAATAATGGAACGTCCCGCGGTTTTGGATCGCGCCTCGGGCGGGCTCGCGATCTGCTTCTTTGGAATAGAAAATATCGAGCCAACGTAAAGTTTGGTGACTTTAGACTTTAGTACCGAAGCTCTGTGCGCGCAGCGAGCACGTGTCCCCCGCGCGCACTGCGTCCACTCCGCGATCCAAACACCGACCGCTCGGATCACTTCAGTTCGATTCGCCGATCAATCTAAGGTGGTCCGCTCCGGTGCCGATTCGAAATTCAAACGGGAAAAGTGAACACAGTTTCTTATTTGTTTTTTTTTTCTCGTTTCTGGTTTAGTGCTATTTTTTTTTTTTTTTTTTTTAATATTGTGCTTCAAATAATTTACTGGGTAAAAATATTTCGTGATCGAAAAACGATAAATTCATTCATTTTTTGTATATTAATATTAAAACATAATTATTTTCATTAGTTTTCGACCACATTAGCGATTTATCTTATTTTATAATTTTAAGTCGTTTAATCGTACTTTTTAAATTATTTACCATTGCAAAGGTCTCACCGGTTCTTTTGTCCCTATTATTATGTACATTATTCGAAAACGTCTAAAATATATTTTATTGATGAATTATTATTACTTGCGTGTTTTTGATAAAAATCCACTTTTTTTTTTATATAAAACTTGGTGGTATTGTTTTTTTTTTTTAAATTTGACACACGGAAGCAAAAATGAGCAATCACTGTAATTATACAAAATGTTTGTTTTGCTTTCTTCATGCGATGTTCGCCTTGTGAAATTGTCAACACTGCCCGTGCGATACTACGAACGCGAGCTGTTCAATTGAGCAATTATTAAAAGTGCCCCGCTTGTCGATAAAACTAGTTCGTTGAATAACAATAAATAATATTTAATATTTATGCAATAGAATGAATTGTTTAACGACCTATATCGGTAGAGTAACACCCTGCAAATAAATTGTTAATGTTAAAAAATATTTATTTTATTGAGAAGAAAAAACAACAATATTTTGGTAACAATTCTTCTAATTTTAGTAGCGGTTAGTAAATTATGTTTTATTTATTGAAATTTATACACCCAAAAATATTTATATACAATTTGAAATTCAGATCGCTTCCGGGCATACATTTGCGTGTAGCTATGTTTATATTTTAACGCCATCTCTGTACACTCGATTATCGCCTTTACGGTACGTACGATCGTGCCCGGATTTAATTTGGCGAAATTCGGAAGATACTTTGAGAATTAATTAAAAATTACTTCCTGATGGAAATTCAAACGTGCTTCAAATTAATGAATTATTGTCCCCTACAGATCATATCTTCTTGTGATTCTGGATTTCCTGTATTTTTTCTTTCCGGGGGTCAATCACTTGATGATACTGTAACATCGTCATGTCTATCCTTTCAATACAAAACCACACGTACTTTCGATAATTAAATTGTAATAACACTATATAATTTAAGTTTATTCTGGCTTGTAATATTTTATATACTTGTATTGATCATACGTAATGGCCATTCATAATATGCCTTATATACCTGTAATAAACCAGTGATGTGAAGAGAAAACCCTATTGTCTAATAAAGTTCTAGTACTGTCGGCACACCTATTGCAATAAATTGCATCACTACAAATTTTCAACATTTCAATTTCTACGCACCATGCGCGCGCATTCACTTCCGCAAACATTAAGGGCAAAAAATTATATACATTTGTTAACGGGTTATATATTTTATGAAGTGTCAAAAATCAAATCTCATCGAATGCCGATATTCCAAATTTCGTATATCTCCGCCCGTCTCTCCCGACTATTGGACAAAAAAAAAATCGCTATCTCGTACATATATTCTTTATTATCATCACCTGTAGATAACGGATAGAGGTCGTCCCTCGGCTATTAAACAAGTTATGTGTTTATCAACTACTGTTAAGAGATTTACAGGTCTCAAAGTTTGCTTGTTATTTATGACCAAAACTTAAATTTGCCGACTACTCATGTATTATCCTTGTGTAAGTACGAACTAATTTACATAAACTAGTATTTAATCATTTCAATTAAATGTAGGTTCCAAAATTCACACAATACACCTGCTAAATATTTTATTTCTTTAAATGTATTAATTAGTATTGAAGTATTTCACTAACATTTCGAAGTACAAAAGGGCCTCAATTTTCGTAATAGGCACTACACAAACAATTTTGAAAGTAAAATATTTAGGCCAATAATAATGAAGTAGATATTCATCACATTTTTGTCCATAATGACTAAGCCAAGCACCTGTAGTATTGCCAAACATTAGACAAACAGACGCGGACAGTTCGTTTGACGAATTAGATGCGAGTTTAGTAAAAAGTCATTTCATTGACTAACTTCAGAAAATCATGGTAATCATTTCGATTAATTTGGGTATTTCATAATAATATTCATTCATTGCTACCGGTAAATTGCATTCGCAGACATATCTTTATAATCGACATTAAATAATCCTAAGCCAGGACATGCTGATATATTACGAAATATTTTAAATAATACTATTAAATTTTTTTTAAACATACCCTGAGGTATTGTCATCGTGATATAGATGTCTCATAGAGACGAAGCTATTATTTTTACATGGGAAGTGTGGAAGTCTTGGGTATTACAGGGCTCACGACCTGTCGTCGGCTGGCTTAAGTGATCACATTACACAATGTAACGTTCACCTATTTATCTATGCTACCACATCTATCAAATTATCATGTTGGAACGTTTCAATTATTTATTACCAACTATGCTATCGCTATGGACTTTTTTTTAAAATTTTATTTTCATTCTCATGTAACAGTATAGATGCCGCTTAACCTTAGGCTGTTTTATATATATATATGTTTATATACAATTTTCAAAAAATCCATAGAAGGCGACAGCATAGTTGGTAAAAAATAATTGAAATGTTCCAACATGATAACAAATATACAACTTCCAAAAATTTGATAGATATGATAGTATGGGTACATAGGTGAACGTTACATTATGTAAAGTGATCACATAAGCCAGCCGATGACGGATCGTAAGCCCAGTAATGCCCAAGACTTCCATACTTCCCATGTAAAAATAATAGCTTCGTCTCTGTGAGACATCTGTAAATTTTCAACATATTGTTTCACGTTTAATTCACCGCCTGGTAGTGTCGACTCCGCAATAATTATTTCTAGACAATCCATCATTATTTGTTGTTTGAATTTCTCTTCATGTTTTCACTAACAATTATTATGTTTGTATAATACAATCATTATGAAAATATATTCTCTGCAATAAAGACAAGTACAAACAACGTAATAATAGTGTAATATATTTCAATTCTTCGGTATAATATTAATAATAGTCGGGGCATATTTACGCGCACTCCTCTTTTTTTAATACAGGAATTATTTTTCTTTTTGAAATTGCCGCCAGAACCGTTAAACAAACTACAAAATCTATTTAAAAAATCATCAATAATTTTTTTCATATTGAAAAAAAATGTTCCGTTTTTCATTAATTATATTTTTTTTATGTTTAACCCATCGATTTCATATTTATAATGTTGAGTAATTCAATCTATAAAATGAGCGCGTCATTTTCATCATATTTTCAAAATGAAACACGTGAGACTATTCATTATTTTTCACTGACACGTAGATACTTCAAAAAAATTGATTTGATTCCAATTTTGAACCGCCACATGCGTGGACTAATTACGTAACCATTTTATCACAAATATTACTAGATTGATGATAATGTAATTAATCCGCGATTTGATTTTATAAATTATGTAGAAATTTATTGTATTTTATTGAGTATCGCAAAATATTCTAAAAATAGACTTTATTATGATAATTTAATTATTTTAGCGGTGAGAAGATTTGCTCGTGTGATCCGGTTTCCTTCCAGGTAATTCGTGACGTGTGCCCGACACGTCGTATTTTCTTCACAACACACAGGCATACAAACATTGCTATCGCATTAAGAATGCGAAAATCACAGGTTCCGATCGGATGATTATTTATTTTCTCTTCATTATCAAATTATTGAAATATTTCTATATCGCGTTTGATTGATTATTTAACACTAACGATAATATAGTGAGATACTAGTGAAGCAGGCCGGGGCGCCGAATTGAGTATTTTTACTTCGCTGATGTGAGTGCAGTGCAATAAGGGTTTATGGTGTGACATTATACGCAATTTTTGAGTGAAATATTTTAATATCTTATGCAGTTACTTCTTTATCATAGGAATTTTTTTATTTTATAAAATATGCTAGGAGTAAAGTAAAGTTTTTTGTTTTCTCATAAGCTAAATATGCTATTTATGCAAAGAACTTTAAATGCGTTTTAAAACGGCTTTCAGCTCAAGTGAGACGGCTCCGATAGTCGCGATAATTTATCAATAAATAATTTTGTACCTCACACACATTTTTTTCACTATTATAGCTTCGAGTGATGTAGTCTCTCGAAACTACAATAATGACGAAATAACCCAACGTGTGTGTAGTAAAAGTATAGTTTGTTAAAAAAATTAAAAATCAATTTTTATGGTATAGGAGCAAAAAAAATGCAACATGCCGAGTGGTTAAAAAATATTATCGATAAGAAGACAAGCATATCTGAACCATACGTTGACAATAAGAATAAGATTTATTTTATTTGATTTATTCTTTACTTATTATAGTGTCTCATTTATAATTTTAGCTATTTTTATTTTCTTATCATCATTCATAAACATCGTGCTATCTTCACACAAGTCAAATTAAATAAGATAAAATTGTACGCCTAACTTTAGAGTTTTATTAGAATTTCTACATGTCAGATATTGTAAACATTAACACATAGAAAATAAAAATAGTATCTGAATTTATTTGTAAATCTTTGGAGGCTGTTTTTTTTAGAATGGGATTTTCACACGCGCGCTTTTCTTATACCCATAACTTCAATTGAAATCCAGAAAGCGTTGTAAAACAAAAGTTTAATAACAGCGTCCAATTTAAGTTTTTACAGGCCGGCACGCAGCTCGGCTCGCTTCTGGTGCAGTGGAGCGAGGTTATTACATAACAGCCAGTCGAAATTGTGTTGTAATATACGAAGAATGCATTATGAGAAAACCACCGTAGATTTTCAGATGAATTATTATTACGCTTACATTTTTTTCGCGCAATTATTTTCATTTAATTTATTACTCCCGTGAACTCCGCCTGTATCCACGTGATGGTCTCGGAACTCCTATTTTATATTTTGATTTGATTTCAGTGCCGATAAATCGGCGTTTATTCGCAAAATAAGTTTCTTTCTGCAAGTCTGTTTAGTCGCTTCCTACCTCGCTAGATACATATAAAATACCTGTTCTGAGAGAGGTAGACTACATACATACGATTTGACTGTTACGTGAATTAAATTTTTACGCTTGTAAAACAGTATTTTTAATTATTTTTTAAATACGTGCGATGATTCTGCGAACATCATTTTAATGCGTGTGTAAGTTTTGTAAACTCAATTTTTATAATGTGTAATTGTTGTGTAAACTCCGTCATTATTACGTGTGCTAATTGTGTGATGTTATTTTAGTTTTATACATGTAATAATACTTTTTATTTTTTCACATACTTTACATACGCTCTAACTTCACACGAGGGTTGAGGGCTGAGGGCCGTGGGCTGTGGGCCGACTCTGAACGATTCTATATTAAAGAAACATAATTCTTTGATGCAGAAGAAAACACGAAACAATGAACAACTGCATAAATTTATCCAATATACGCGCGGTATTGATGATTCGCTCTCGCCCCAGACTTCTGAAGCATTCACATTTGTCGCTTTATAAAGTCTCCACGATATACATTATAGATTTAAATAAAACACAATTACCTTACGCCCATCGTAGTCAACTCTATTTAATTTAGTTCAATTTACATATGTAGATGGGAAGGACTGCTCTTCCCGAAACTAGTCGTCATATTAACTCAAAAGTTTGTCTGTGTGTGTTAAAGGGATTCGAACCTGGATCTCTTCCAATCCGGGAAACGTGCATTATCCAATTATGCTATACCAACACAGTGGATTGACAATAAATAATGGAACGATGGATGTATTCATTTGAAAAGTATAACATATAGATTCGAAAATTTGTCGTCAATTCACTGTGTTGGTATTACATTATCGGATAATGCACGTTCCCCGGATTGGAAGAGATCCAGGTTCTTATCCCGGTAGCAACAACAATATTTTTCGATAAAATTAATTTTATATGTATATCTTTCAAATTAATTCATTTAATTAGTATTTCAAATATCACGGACCTATGTTCTGAATAATTACAACTTCACAATAAGAATATGTTCTCCATAATAATATTTTTATTTTAAATTAAAATGTTACACCACGAAGTAACTGCCAAATTAATTAATGATATTAAAACACAGTTTTAAAAAAAAAAAGATTCGTAGGCCGATTTCACAGCCCTGCTTTGCAGTGACGAAAGGGTTGGGTAGGTACACCTAAACGTAAGCAAATGTTGTTTGCTTTTCATAATTATTTCTCAGCGAGTCGGGAGTAAGGTACGACTGTCTCAATAAAACGAGTGTTAATTGGAACCGCCAATCTCGGAGCGTCACGTGCACCCTACATATGACTGGCTAGTGCGTGGACCGTCACATTTTTGTGAATTTATGAGGGTATTTTCATTAGCGAGGGTCCCGCTCTCCATTCGTACAGTTTCCTCGCGCGGCAGCTTCTTTGTGCTGAAAGTGGTTTTAAGCTTTTGACAACAGATAAGAATGATGAATTACGCCGATGACCGTGAAGTCTTGTTTGGAATTGTCTGTTTGTTCTGCTATTTTTGACCTCTTTGTACTTTACACGATGTGATGTTTTTTCAAGGTTGTTTTCATTCAGGAAAATTATGTTTTATTTTATATTATATATTTTATTTTATAATTTTAGAAAATGTATAGGCACAATGCACAGACTACCGAATGTACAGACATGAACTAACACAAATTCCTCGTTTCAATATTTTCAATTTGTACCACTTACTTAATCAAATAGCTCCGCGACTTTTTTTAAATATATGACTCGATCGAAATGAAAATTTAATCGCTGACAATATAATAAACATTAATGTAAAAAATACGTTTTGTTTATACAAAGATTTAATTAAAGAAGTCACATTTGCAATACGGTGTTATAGAATGAGGAGAAGCATATAAAACTTCAATGTCACAATTAGAAATCACTCAAAAAATGATAATAAAATTTATTCTTAAAAAAAAGGACTGTCCAGGTATACAATTTTCACACATTTCAATGTACCAAAAATAATAGACATACAAAAAAAAATCAATAATCCAAATTTTCTAAATTAAAAATCAATTAAACTTTAGAAGCGAATTCCGATCTACAAGATTTAGAGACCATATTGATATTTCAAAACTAAAATATACCGCAACCGAAAATCACTATATTTATCAAGGCATCAAATTTTATAACAGTCTTTCCATCACAATTAGAACAATAACAGACTACAATCAATTTGTAATTGAAGTTAAAAAATATATACACAGACTAACTGAAACATACATTATCTCGTATATACTCCTCTATACACGAGTCCTACTCTCATAGAGAAGAAATAAATGTTAAATGAAATGTGTATCCTACTGATAATTCTAAAATGCTAATCAATACAAGAGTCTTCTACAAAACTCTCGACGAAGTAATTTAATATATAAGTTGGTACCTACTAAGGAAAATAATTATACGCAACTCTTTCAACGTCATTTTATTTTAATATTTAAACAAATAATAGATGTCTCATAGAGACAAAGCTATCTATTTTTTATTATATGTAATGAAAAGATATAGGAGTATGGGTAATTACAGTGCTTACGACCTGTCTTCGGCTGGCTTAAGTGATCACTTTATATAAATATAACGTTCACCATTCTCATCCATTAATCAATCTCCATATCTATCAAATTTTTGGAAGTCGTTTGGGTTGTATGTTAATAATTGGAAACATTATCGTTATCTGTGGACTAAATTTGATATTATTTCCCTGAAACAGCATAGATGTCACAATGAGAATCTAATTATTTTTTACATTATTTCAAGCAATATTCTTTATTTTACACCTGAAAAATCAATATTATTAAATTTTTATATATTTTCTTATTTTGACCGGTATATTATTAGCAATATTTGAATATGTCCAAGAATACACAATTTCTGGATCAAATATTAAGTATTAATATTTGATCTCATTACTCATCAATGTTTGTCACGCGCGTTGAGTGATACGGTTTAGTCTCTACCGACGTTTCAGTTACTGAAGTGTAAATAAAGTTGCAATATCAGATTGCTCCATTGTTGCATGACTCAGTATCTGTTTATTAATGCCGCCATTATCATCCCATAAAGATTCTGCGACTCGGGGCAGGAATGTGTAGCATTCTATTCTCACCGCCAATATCTGTGAGAACACCGCGCGCGATATGCAACTAAAAATATTAACCAATTGAATGTATATCAATAAAAAAGATATACAAATATAATTAGTTTATCGAAAAAATATTGCTGTTGCTACCGGGATGCGAATCTGGATCTCTTCTTAACAAGGGAAATGTTGAAATGGGAATATGGAAACCAACACAGTAAGTTGACGACAAATTTTCGATCTTATATGTTGCACTTGCAAATTGATACATCTGTTATTTCATTATTTTAAAACTTTATAATTTACGGAAAATCTCTGTGTAAATATCCGATAGGAGACGCCAGAATTAAATTAATTAATTAAATAATTAGACAAAATACTTGTTTCGATACCTATGGTATCTTCTTCAGGAAACAATGTATACTGAAAAATAAAAATACAAGCATAGATAAAAACAAAACTATAAAGTGGTGAATAAGTAAGAACTAATATTACAACAAATATAAATAGTGGTTTAAACAAAGTATTTTGTCTAAGAATGAGGCCACATAGTAATTTTGCTAATATTAAAGAAGTGAATTAATTAATTTTTATTAAATTTTGAAACGTTAATAGAAGGTGTTTTGAGATTGCTTTAAAATAATGGAAGGTTCGAAAATTTGTCGTTAACTTACAATGTTGAGACGTGGTCAGCGCACTTCCCCGAATAGGAAGGGTTCGTCGTTCGAGTCTGGGTGACATCAAAAATATTTTTTCGATTAATTGAATTCATCTGTATATCTTCCTTATCGATACATTTAATTCGTATTAAAATATCACAGAACTGTGCTTTGAAAAACTGCAACT
The DNA here is from genome assembly GCA_031772225.1 of Eubasilissa splendida. Taxonomy (NCBI): domain Eukaryota; kingdom Metazoa; phylum Arthropoda; class Insecta; order Trichoptera; family Phryganeidae; genus Eubasilissa; species Eubasilissa splendida. The sequence continues at coordinate 15,687,606 of CM062867.1, forward strand.
ACACAATAATAATGTGTTATCCTTGATAAAAATATTTTTCACGTTAAACGAACACGAATACACCAAGAGTTGTGCACTTGACACTTATCTTACATCTGGGTACTGGGTATATTTTTATCTTCGTGTCTTTTCACAAATGTTATTTAATATTCATACTTTAGTTCTTAACCAGCACTAATAAAAATGATTGAGTTAATTTTATTCATAAACTTGTAGACAATTTTAATGAGATCAATTTATTATGTGGTTGATATTTCCGCGTCTTTATTACAAGGGGGCGTTTCTACAACGAAATGATATATAACAATTGAGATCTGTCTTCTGGTGGAGACACTGAGACGAGTGAGTGGTCGGAGCTAGTTCTTCCCTCGGCGAGGTGCGATTATTAATTATTACATTCTTCTCGTTTTAATCTGGAATGCGAATTATAGATGGCGGAGTTTAGTAGCTAAAAAATAAAACATTTAGTATTTTTAATATTTCTATATACCCTTTAGAATAAACAAGGTTGCAACTATTATTTTGAGCTTATTTGAGTTATTGCGTGAAATGGGTTCCAAATGCACTATTCTTAATTTCTTCCATACACACCAACTATATTTAACGGATATTAAAGGAATTAGCAAGAGCTGAAAGTTCCAACTGCGTCAGTTACTTATTTCAATTTATAGATCATTTATTGGTAATTTACAATGTTTTATTTTATTTTTAATTTGCCTCATCTCACAGTGGTCATTGATAATATTGAAAATAGGTTAAGACCTTAAAACTGATTATATTTGCATACTCAAAACAATATATACATGAATATATGTTGAAATTCAATCAACACTTTTGAGCTCATTATCTCAAAATAGTGTCAAGTGTCAAATGGAACCTTGCTTTTGTGAGGGGTCGATTTATTGAAAACTTAACATTGTGTTTTTTATTTATTTTAATATAAATTATTTACAATTTGTTTTGAACCACTTTTATGAGTTAAATTTAATACACCAAACGGTTTCGGAAAATACCATTGCCTTCATCAGGATGTCAAATAAACTAACTAAAACCATATGTCAAATTCTTCTAATGTTTTTAATGAACAATTAACATATGTGTGGTAACTTCACGAGTACCACCAGATTCCCTTGGAGTTCTATCCTCTCTTCTTACTTTCGTGTTACTTGGGTTGAGTCCTTGTAATAATAACTCAGTGTCCAATTGTAACAATTACATTTTAGTTATGATAAGTATATGCAGTATTTAACAAATATATAACTCAGAGATAGATTAGTAATTAATGAGAAGTAGCGATGGAAAGAGACCCGTTCCCCCATGATGGCCTCTTAGAACCATTGTACCCCATCACTCATCTAACACACACACACACACACACATATACATGTCCAAAGTGACAGTTCTCACAATATGGTTTTAATTGGTTTATTTGACATACTGACGAAGGCTAAAACTAACATTTAGGTTAAATGTAGAATAGGTCGAATCATTCATCTGTTTTTTCGCGGGTCTTCCGACGTACCTATATCCATTTTCAAAGTATCTATCAGAATCGGAATAAAATTACGCCGCGAAATACGCAACATTGTCGGTTTTATTTTCCGAGGTCTAAATTCGTTAGTCAGACCCACGGATCCGGTGTCACCATTGTGCGGAACGGCCGTGCGAGTGCTGGTGAGTTCCTGACTACGTTAGCGTCATTGTTTGGCGGGCTGGTTTTAGTCCCGCGGATCGGCAGCGTATAATCATATGTCCGTCGGATGTGCTAACTTTCTTAGAATTAATATCGAAATCGAGACTCATTATCGACTTTTCTGACACATATACTGCGGTGAAAATTAACTCAGAGAAACGTGAATCCACGCCGCTCAATCCTCGCTCCTCTAGGTACGCTTCAGAGATTTTACATCCATTTGATTATAACTTAAAAACTATTACGAGATCAAAATCAAAAACATAAATAAAAACTTTGATTGGCGCAAAGTTAAAGAACATTACGTAAAAAAAGATGTAGTAAGAAGTTCCCATTTTGTTATTTCGTACCTTACATATTATTATATTTTAAGAATTGAAATACTATTACGTTGTGGATGTTAAGTATGTCGAATGTTAATTTTTTTTTTGTCAATATATTGCAATCTATTTATTGATTTAATTTAATTCGACTATGTTTACCAGCCAATATAAATTATGATTTTCCTTACGAATCACGAAATCATTTCACAATTAATGTACGTTAAATTTAAATATTCATGTTTTTAACTCGCTGTAGTAAAAAAAGAGAGATTTAAAAAACATGAAAATCACTCCGAATACAACATTTTAAGGGGATTATGATGCTTGAATGTTTTCGACATACAGAATGTATGAAAAAAATAAAGATGATAAGTAATAAAATCGACCCTTTTTCTGTTCAGTATTGTAACTAACAAATATGTCATTTTTAGTATTTAGCCTGTTTTTGATACATTTTTAAGTGGCAGCAAATTTTTCTTGTGCATCATTTCAGTTATAATATTTTACCATGGAGGGGGTAGGGAGTTGTAGGGAAGGGAGGATAAAAGAATATCACACGAGGTTTGATGCCACTCGAAGTATAGGACGTCCTCGGTAAACCCGGCATGATCGTCCTCGTCCTCGGTAAACCATGACGCATGCGTGATGAAGTGAGTGTTGGATGTTACCATTCATATTTATCCCCGCGAAATAAGCATTTGAAACAATCTCATTCGGCTGACTTTCTATTAGGTTTTCGTAAAATTAGAAAACTAAAGTGGTTCGCTGTTGGCTCCGTGCATTACTCTGCCCGCGGTTGCGGAATCCCGTTCGCGACGCGCGCCACCAGCCTCCGCGGAAAAGTCGAGAGAAAATTGCCTGTCGGCGGACTAGAAACATTACCTAACCGGTGAAACTTCTCCAGCCTTCGCGACACCGCTCGCAGTGCAGGTCCATCGGACTACCCAACCGCCGGGTCTCATTCATCCCGAATACAGTCTTCAATGTGATTAATAGTTCAACCAATAAATTACTACAATCGCCCTGATCAGTAATGTTTCCAAACAAAATACTAATTTGTATAAATCACATTAATTAATTTAATGTCGATCGGTTTAAATACCACCGTATCTTCGTCAGGATGGATGTACACAAACATATTGTGTAAATCTAAGCTAACTGTAGAATACGTTATTTCAAAAACATTGATTCGATCAGTAATAATGTCGTATCTATATAAAAAAATCATCTAAGAAATCTAGTGTATAGTTTTTAGAATAAATTATCACGATAAAACTCTTAGTAGTAACTGTTACTAAAGTAAAAAAGATTCTAAAGTATTTTTATTTTTTTTCGAAAACGGATTGTTTGATCATTGGTAAAAAAAATATTTTCTTCTCGAATGTACATCCCGTAGTAAACTCATTTTACTCTTCGATATCCGAAAGTAAAAACGAGAATCGATAGTTAAATATGGCGGACTCTTCACAGCTGTTCCAAAAGTCATCTGACACATTGGTGCTTTGAAAGTTGCAGTATATAATTAATCATTCAATATAATTTAGTGATGAGAGTTCGTTCGATGATGATCTCGTTGTTTAATATACATTAGCACATAATCCGTTCCATATGACCGAACCATCTAAGTGATGCTTTCTTAATCTTACTCACTATGCTAAGATCAGCTTTACTTTTTTTACTTGTTTCTTCATTCTTTACTCTGTCATAAATAGATCTGCCACATATACGCCTAAGTGATCTCATTTCCACTGCATTCAGTCTACTTTCGTTTCTATTCTGCCAGCTTCATACATCAGTGTCGGTACCAGGACTCCGTTATGAACCGCTAGTCTTGCCTCAATTTACAAGTTCCCATTAGCTACAATTCCATTCAAAACGCCGTTCACTTTATTCCTTGCAGCCACCCACCTTTCGATATCTTTCTCTGTCTTTCAATTTCTATCGATCATACTTCCCAAATACACAAAATCATCCACTTGTTCCAAACATTCATTACCTACAAGTATTAAGCGCGGTGTCTCGCTTTCTTCCTTCTCGAATACCATCCCTTTCGACTTGTTGACATTCTTAATATGGTCGCGTTCCTTGCATACATCGTACATTGAGCGAGGAGAGAATACCAGAAGTAGAGAACGTCCGTGGAAGACTTGGCATGACTAGGTAAAGCAGATACTGGAGGATGGTCCTGTTAGAAGCCTCAATAATCGTCGAGCTTATATGAGAAGATGTATGAATGTGGACGAGGCGAGAATTGTGTGTCAGGACAGAAGAGTGTGGCGCTCTATCCTCTCTGCCAACCCCCGCGGGGAAACGGCGTGATGGTAAGTAAGTAAGCACATAATCCGAAAGAATCCATAGATATTGCATATTTCATGATTATTTGTCACGCCTATGAACATATTATCTATGCTTTAACACTATTAAATTTGACGATCGATCAACCCGCAAACGATTTTATACACCGGTGTTAATAAAAATAACTGATCACACAACCGGCCCTTAAGCTTCTCATTAATTACTCTGCCATAACTGCGGCCACACCCCCATCCAACAACTAATTTCGTTTCATCTTCTCATTTGTCCTCGCCTCGTCCCCTTCGCACGCACTGGGGTTGGATTGCATACTTGAATCATTCTGCTCCACTTTGTTTTACATAAGAATCCGAGTCAATGGTTTGGCCAGTCCAGTGATGATATTGATATCCAACGTCCGTTGAACAGAGAAGGCACGGGAAGAAGAAAATAATTAGGTGTAAACACAAAGTTCACGATGCAAACATCAAAAAATGTTTATAAATTGATAGCTTCATTTTTTTTTATTTGTATTTATGAAGCACGAGAGTTTTAATACATTACCTATACGTGTTGTGACGCAAGACTGTCTTGGAAATTTTAATAATTTGTTTATTCATTCTACATTTGCGGAACAGCAAAGTGTTAATGCGTGTGACGTAAAACGCTAAAATACCTTTTAACGTTAATACAATACGGTGTAAACAAATATTAATTCTAATACAAATTAAATGCATCAATTAGACAAATATACCTAAAGATAAAATCAATTAATAATAGATGTATCAATTTTAAATAGTTGCAACATGTAAGTTCGAAAATTTGTTAGGCTGACATGGTGTAATTAGTTAGCGCGCTTCCCTGGATAGGAAGAGTTCCTTGATTGATTTTATCTGTATGTGTTTTATCTGTTATCTTTCTAATTGATGTATTTAATTTGTATTATAATATCACAGAACTGTGTTCTGAGTAAACAACAACATTACAGATATTTTCTCTTGTGTTCTCTTTAAAACAAATATTTATTCACTAATTGAATGTGAACGTATGAGCATATTTTTAAAGGCAAAATATAAATATATGTAGTGTATTTGGCCTATTTTCGTTTTTATTTTTTGTTTCCATTTTCAATTGAATGGGACAAATAATTTTCATCTCTCATCGTCCGCTCCGAATCTACCCTCCTTGAATACAAAGAGGCTGCTTTGTCAAAAGCGGTAATTTTAAGATCTCGCAAATTCCTATGTCGGTTCTAAAGATATGTAAACCATATCTGCAATATAATCACGCTTAATCTCAATTGCCTCGCAACAGTTTACGGTGTCTCAATAACTGTATTTTGATTACTACTTTGTCAATTTTAACGTGTATAGACTTAATAGTATTGGAATCTAGCCGCCATAATGAATCTTTGATCTCTTGTTTCGTAAGATTTGTCCATAAAATAATTTTACTGTGATAATGAATCATAGTTCGCTTCGCTATCAACTCTGTATATTAAGCCATATTCGCAACAAATCTCCGAGACAACTATCATTCTTGTACATGCGCCATTATAATATATATTGATTGCAATATTTGAATTTGAGAGACGATTGTTTGTATCGAATTATATGACTTTACATGGACGTAAAGTTCTGCGTCGTCGGTCTATTTTTAAGTGTTTGAATAATAAGCACAACCTCAACCTTTTATCCGTCACCTCTGTAGCCGGAGGATTGCCGGAATATAGGATTTTCCGAATAACTGATAATCACTCTTTGTATTACCATAGCTCGTTTAAACTCTATATACCGGGTTTAACACATCTAGTACATAAAATTTAGAAGTATATATACATATTAAAATTTTTGAATCAATATGTCTGTGCCTAATCTCAATTATGTCAGGTATTTAAAAATGTCATAGTAATGCAATTATTTAGATTAATTTAAATATTTTATTGATTCCAAATAATATAGTGATTACAGAAAATAAAAGACCATTGAACTTCGACCGCCCAGACTACATATTTTTAGATGATTTAGGGCCTGAAGCAAAGATATAGATTTAATTTGGGTCAATTACGCAAATATTTATTTCGAAGTACATTCGTAGACTTAAAAGGTTGACATGATTTTGTTGTCGTGCAATAATGTTTTTCGTAACGATACAGATTTGTATATTTTGGACTCAGTAATTTAGTCAGATATCCACCCCTTAAATGCTGTGGACTAAGTGCGTTATACTTTGTATATATACCAGTTACTAGTGAAGGAATACAAGTTTGCTTTTAAGAGTTATTTTTATGAACCACCACAATCTCAATTTTGACCAATCATTCTAGCTACAAACACATCTTGCTCTCCCTTTACCACAACGATAGTTGCAACCTCGCCACCCTTTCTTCCACCTTCTTTATTTTTCTTTATCGTCTGCTGTATTATGTACCTAAACATTTCGGTGGATTTTCATAATTAGTATCATATGTTAAATATTTATTATGTTAGTTCTATTATGTTTATATACACTGTCAAAATACCTTAATAAAATTAAAATTAAATAAACAAGTTTTATATACAAACTGAGTATACAATGAAAATAAAATTATCTTTACTATCTACATTTTTAAACACTTAGTACTAAACTTCATTCTACAATTTATTTATTTATTTATTATAACACCATCATTCCTGTGCCGGTTGCTTGAGAGCACCGGATAATAGAGAGTTTACTGTAATATTTTTATTTTCATAATATACACTCAGGTCTCTTTTTATGCGGTAGATACGTTCCACAGGAAAACGCATAAAACAAGACTAGACACACGTACAAAAATAAAGGATACGTTCCAAAACTAATTCAATAAGTTAAAATATACCGAAATACGCATAAAAAGGGTTTATCAAATTTCAGTAAAATATAATCCTAACATATTCTTTCCAAATTTATTTATAAAAAAAAAGTTTTTTCTTTTTTGCATATTTATTTCTTAAGAATTATTATCGCTATATGACAATGTAGGGCATAATTTGTGAACTGGTTGGAAATCACTTTCATCACTAGAAGAGATAGTCGGATCTAGATCAGATCTATGTCCTGAAAATAATCATTCTTCACAAATAAATTTAGCCTCAACTTCGCATGTTTATTTTTCCCTTTTGACAAAATAATCAGTAATTAAACTTTGCGATAACTTTGCTAATTTTTTTGTACAATTCCTGATAGCGAGAAATGCAATTCTGAATCTCGCGTTGTAACTTTAATGCTCGCTCTTAGTTTTTGACCCTTTCAACATACCGCATAAATATAGACCCGAGTGTACTAGTTTATAACCTAAAGATGTCTCACGATCTAACAGAGTCCTAGTATCTTATACTTTCCGTATTGGAATAACAATATTTAATTACTTAGCGGTATAAAGGTAATAAATAAGTATTGAAATACCTCGTTTTACCGTGCAGGACTGGCGCCACGCTCGGGCGTTAGAACGAACATGCAAATGAATGAACGCACGCACACCACGGTGCGGCGGCGGTGGCGTGTCTGGTGTCACGTGCCCACTCGATCGCCGTAAACCACCGCAAATATTGACTTATCGCTTTTGGTCCCCACCCATCCCTTCCAGCTCTCAGTTGTCGTTAAAAAATGTTGCGCACTGACAAATATGACACACGACGTGTCGACAAAAGTAATATCGGATGTCAAATATAGAAAGTAATGTATTTTAAAACGTTAAATATTTAACTTTATTTATCACAAACCACAAAAAATAAACGAATTGTTTCCAAGAATTTTAAGCGCGAGTGTCTCTACCCTAGATCACAATAATTGGTACTTTTAAAATATTTTTTGGATTCGGTACCTATTAATGTCTATTGTTTATTTTGTCGGTAAGATAAATACCACTCTCTCAAAATTTTCAGTTCCATTTAGATAAGTGAAAAAAACGGTTAAATTTTTTTCGCGCCCCGAGATATTATATTCGGCGCAGCGTATAAATAAAATGTATGTATTCGCTTGCGACAGTGTTTTTCGAAGAAGTCTTTTTCGCAAATGATACGAAACTGTGGCGTTTCGGCAAACATGTTGTGTGCAATCTGCGACCGCGGCCTGTCATCTCGGCGCACCACCGCGCGCCCAAACGCTATGAGGAATTAGATCACCGTGCCAATATACGTTTGAATTGTGTAATTTGTTTAAAATCTGGTTGTCTTTTAATTATTCTTCAACGCTGGGTCGCGACCGCTGCGGACTCGAAAACGAATAAATCGTCTCCATTTTGTGGTGTACAATTGTTCTAGAATCTTGTCTAGCCATCGACAGTACAATTGCTCTAGAATCTTGTCTAGCCGTCAACAGTACAATTGTTCTAGAATCTTGTCTAGCCGTCAACAGTACAATTGTTCTAGAATCTTGTCTAGCCGTCAACAGTACAATTGTTCTAGAATCTTGTCTAGCCGTCAACAGTACAATTGTTCTAGAATCTTGTCTAGCCGTCAACAGTACAATTGTTCTAGAATCTTGTCTAGCCGTCAACAGTACAATTGTTCTAGAATCTTGTCTAGCCGTCAACATAATAATTTAAAGCACCCGCAGATTAAACATTTTTGAGTATGTATGTTTAACTCGTCGTGTGATTTTGTTCTTGTAGTCCTTGATGTTTATTCTTAATTTACAGCCATTGCAAGTCTCCTTGCGAAGCGGAATAGAGGATTTATATCATTTAATTTAATTATATGCACTGCGTATATATTTCAGAAATAAAATGTTTTTTTTTTTTTACAATACGTGAACACGGAAATACACGGCCCCCAGATTATACTTCCGCAATTTTTAAAAAATTATGTAGAAGAATATTGAAACTGTCGCCAATAATAAAAATATATGCTTATATATATTGTTGTGTTGATACCACTAATAAAATTGTTTCGTTCTAAACGTAGTTTATTCAAGATTGATAAAAAAGAAAGTTGCATTATTCTCGATCATAATTATTATATTCGGCAATAAGCGCCACCGCGTGTCGTCGAACGGTGTACATTTTTGCTCTGTAGCCGAGACATAAACCGCTTTACTGTAATTCCGACGCACTGCAGTCAAGCGCTCGGCACGTGTGTCGTGTTTCAATGAATTACGTAAATGTCTGATGTAATATTTGTTTGCATTAATTGGTTAATTTAGATAGTACCTACTATGGAACAACATTAAAGAATGGTTTTTACGGAAATTCCGAACAAGGCCGCACCAATTGCTTTCTACCAGTAAATTGTTATATTTTTATTTTGGAGGTGCGTTAATATAGGCAAGTGCAGTAATAGTTTCTTGTGACAAAATTTAATATACTTAGGCATAAAAAATATTAATAACCTCCCTATAGAAATTAAAGAGATAAAGAATATAAAAGAACTAAAAAACAAATTAAATGAACACTTCAGAAGCACACAATTAGAAAATAAATAATATAATATAAAACTTCTAACTCTATTAAATGAATACATTGTAAGCCGCTCTCTCCAAGCGCACGAGCTAATCTCTTTTTTAGAGAGGTACAGCGATTCACAAAAATACGTAACTTTAGTTTTGTAACAGATTCAAGTAATTCATATATTATATAAATTGTGCAAATTAAAAAATATTATTAACATACCTATCTATGAAATGCTTACATTACGGATTAAAATATTATTCCAAGATTCTTAACACAACAAATAAATCCACATGTTCTACAGTTTTAGTTAATTTAATCAATAAATTAAATCTAAATTCAACACATAAACCTTAATGGCCTTCATTTTATTTTTATCACACAGATTTTATTCCCTATCCCATTTTCCTTTACCTTTCCCTGGTTTCTTTCCTACCGTTCCACTGGTAAATATCTTATTTATAACTTTTATCTCTCCTATGTTTATATTTTTATTTTCTACTATTTCTCTCACTTCTCTTAATTTTACCGTTAAGAGGAGAAAGTTCTCATTCCTTTATAATTTTTTTTTACTGCGTAAAATTCTTTTCCTATTATAAAGTCTTTATAAGCTATTTATCTATTTAAAAAGTCATTTTCAAATAATTATCTTCACTGTATCAAATATATTCTTATTTCAGAGAAAACATGTAATTGGTTAAATTTATGTTACACTTTTATTATGATTTTTGTTTATATGGATCAACTATTTTGTTTTCCAAATAAAATGATTTCATCGAAATTCAATTTCAAAATAGACATCAAACTTATAATGATTAAAATATATATATAAATGGATGAAAGTATATTTGACAGCGCGGGTGTAGCACGGAAGTCGGTGATATTTTAATGGGTCCCACACACGTACATATTATGATTATTACCTGCGTCCAATGTAATCATTTTTTATGTTCAACCGTTTAAACAGACGTTTTTACTTCACATTTGATGGATGCCGAAAGACGGCCGGCTGACAGCTCTTTTTACTCTGAAATAATTATACTCGAATTATCGTGCAAACTTTACGAACGGGTTCGATTCAAGCCGATTTATTTACCAGATCTCCTGGACTTCGTCAACCTTCAAACCGCCTCAACTTCTCTTCCATTGGCAGTGATGTCTCTCGCGCTGTTTGTAATTTTTTAAATTCTAATCTGTATGTATATTTTTTATTTAGTTGTAAATTTTTTCTTACATCTAGTACATAACACTTTATAAAAAATAAGAAATAAATAAATTGCACGTTCCCCGGATTGGAAGAGATCCAGGTTCGAATCCCCGTAGCGACAACAATATTTTTCGATAAAATTGATATTATATGTGTACCTTTCTAATTAATACATTTAATTTATATTTAAACTATTTTGTGTTCTTGCCATATTTGTGTGTGGATTTCTAAAATCCCACCGACTTCTCGTAGGATAAGTGTGGACCTTAAAATTATATTTTTATTCATGTATGATAGCAATAATCGATTATTAATTTTAGTTATTTAGCATATAACTTATTTTCATCTTAAAATAGTTCTCGTTGCTCTGTTTTGAATTATTTGAATTTCTTTCTTTTCAGCTTCATTTCCCAAAAAGTAGTACTGTTGAACAATCATTTATATGCGGAGTGACGATGGAATTATAAATTAATTGCGATGTTTTTAGGTTATGTTTCTTTCTTATTAATCTGTACGGATGAGAAATGAAAGGATTCTGAATGCGAGAGAATGGTTGACAATTTGTTTGTTCCGTTTAAAGAATACGGAAAGAATATTATTAGGTGGGTTTACATGGTTAACTATGGCCGCAAGCAAACGGTACCGTTATCGGCCGATCGGTGTCCGTTAGTAGTTTATCATAAATCTACCAGAATTTCGATGCGGACGAACACATAATGAAGTGTACGTGTTGCAACGTTTTTTGTCAGGTTGTAATATCGTTTAGCCTTATATTGCTGTCTGTCTGTCTGTTTGCATCGCAGTACGCCCAAAAATACTATTAATTTTATTAACAATATTTGTGTATGTCCAAGAGCACACAATTACTGGATTTTTACCTACAAAGGCACTGTTATTAAACAAATATCAAATATCTCATAGAGGCGAAGCTATTTATATTATATTTAAAATATGTAAGTATTGATAATTACAGGACTCGCGATCAGTCTTCGGCTGGTTTAAGTGATCACTTTACACAGTGTAACGTTCACCATTCCACCTAATCAACCTACTATAATTTGTTTAATAATTATTTTTATTTGTGAACGATCTTTCAGAACATACATAGTTCCGTAATAATTAATACAAATTTTATTTATTGATTCAGTCATCACCGATATTAATGGACAGTAAGTGCAGGTTTTTAAGAAACATTGGAATAAAAAAGATGGTCGCTTCCAACGAGAAAAAATAGATGTTGGAACGTATGCAGACGAAATTTGACGCCTTTCTGCAGCTTAACTGGTAATGCTGTCTACAAAGAAATATAATCTTTTGTACCATTCTTATTTATATATATTTTTAAATTTTATTATGTATCTATTTGAACTGTTTTACAAAATTCTATCAGCTTAAGGTTGAGAGTCGTAATCTCTTCGGGACATCTCCTTGACCAAAACTCTCTGCTCTGTCTCCGTCCTGACATATTTTCTACCACAATGCGATTCTCCAGCATTTCATTCCCCATTCTTATTAAATTCTTTTGAGACGTATGGTAAAAAATCTAGTCTATGACGAATTGCGAACTGGCCGAACGAATTTCAATAAATTTTAGACGTAAATCGCGGGAAAGACAAACGTAAAATAGGGTTTTTAGGGGGGAAAATGTGAACTCCGGGCATGTAAAATCGGGGTTTCACTGTATGTATAGAATCCAATTACTTATTTTCTCTTTCCTTTCATAAAAATATCTATTTACTACACGACATCTTTTATTATTTGTGTCTTTTTAATGAACAGGGTAGTGTCTATGACTCGGTCGTGTTTTCTTGTTATTACGTATACCGCATAACTATACAAGTTTTCTTTTTCTACACCCACATCTACGTGTCCAATTGCTTTTCACCATATATCCGTCCTAGTGATAAATACGAATCCAGCTAAATGAGTTGTAACACGACAACGTTCTGGTTGCGTTTCTATAATTGTGAACTTTGTAGCTCCGTGCCACTTTCAATATTGTACACATTATTTCTTGTCTTTATTCCGCATTCTAACGATTCAATTAAAGTGTCCGTATGCTTTGTGTTATTCCGTATTTACACCGCCGCAATACTGCTTTCGAAATGTCCAAGTTTCTGTAAAAAATCATAATGGTGTCACATGTTCTTGTCGAGTTTTCTGGACGGACGTGAACGGGCCCAAAACCGTTTTTGAAGGATGGTGCTCGCGCATTAGTTTCTCTCATCAGTGCGTTCCGATTATAGTTGCGAAGTTCGACCTTTATAATAGTGAGGTTCAAGCGACGCGAAATAACCAGAAAGAAAGTAGATAATGTAAAATAACAATAACATATAATTACAAGTGTTTACCACCACCCGGCAGGTGAATAGTACGCCGATCAAATAACACTTCCTTAATTGGGAATAATATGAATATAATTAATACGCAGAGGCGTACTCTTAAATAAGGGTTTGGGGCTTACATTATTATTTTGAAGTTAGGTTATGTGTTTTATTTAATATACACATTAACATATACCTATTAAAAAATATAATGTTTTAGATTTTTACGACTACTGTTTATTATTTGTATATTAGTTAACACTAGCAGTCGACCCCGAAGTCCAATTTAATAATAATTTTAAAAGTTTTAGATTTTTTTTATTTATTGTAATTAGATAGTTTTTGAGTTTACCTGCTCTAAAAATGGAATGAATTAAAAAAAAAATACAGTATTTAATAATTGAATCCCCTCCCCCCGAATTTGTTTCCGTGTGCGCCTCTGCGTGTCCTATTCTACTGCCTCTACTGCCACAAAGAACGACGAAATGTCAGTCTCCAGTCTCCGAGTGAAGCAGCCGGCGACGGACTGCATTATTACCGCCAGGCTGGAACTTTCCCCGTCCACCCCGGCTCTGCAACCTGTTCAGCGCGCAGCTGACTCCGAGTAGGTCACGCCGCCGTTCGACGCCCGCCGCCCGCCGCCCGCGTCCGACTCGTGATTCTGTTTAATACACTTAAAAAAAAAACCTATCATAATTGGTCAAAATCGAATCTGAAACACTTTCCCGCCAATAGCGAAACGTCAGAGAGAGCGCCGGAATATGCTCGCCGCGCGAATTAGAATGTTGTTAGGGTCGAGACGCGGTAAAGTTGCACACGATGCAAATTATTAACAATGATTTCACTCGGATGGAGAATCGACTCGCGTCCTTGCAGCGGTCCGCGCTGGATGTCCACCATTATCTTTCGAGGCAAACGGCATACAGATTTAAGTCGGATGATTTTTTTCTAGTATATCGTTGATTGCACGCCCAATTAAGAATATTCAGTCACAAGTATTAAAAATTATTACATCATTTTTTTTACATCAGGGGTGAACATACAATAATAAAATACACTAATTACAATTACATTGCTATTAAGTTCATTAATTTATTGATTGAGTGGGATGCAGTAAGTGTCCACCTCTGACAGATACAGCCTTGTCCTGGCTACTTTGCCAGACTGCCGTCTGTGACGATTAAAACAATTCAATTTACAGAGATTTAATAAGATAATCTAAAATGAATAATGAATGTATTGTGTTTGAGTTTAACTAGGTGTGTTGTCGATATTGCGTCTTCCTAGAAGTATACTCTTTTTTCCGCGTATATTTCACAACTTTATACTAATTTAATCACGTCTCTGGTCCTAGATTTTACCGCAGTTCACACACACACACACCTACATATACATGATATACCTCCCGGCGTGCGTGACTCAACTCCGTCCACCGTTCGTGGAATTATCTGGCGCCTGTGTCGGAATCCCGTTTGAGACCGACGAGCCAATGGCGCTGGGGTCAGGCGGAATTCCAAACAACCGCGGAGACACTCTATGGTAATTTATTCCTTTGTGTCGTGCCTGATTGAAATCCAATAACAAAGGGCCAATTGCGACACCGAATGACCCTAAATTGCCGATCGCTATGGGCCACTAGAACCTCGACGACTTAAACCGCAAACGTGGGAAGGACAAACAAATAAAACATTACTCGTACTTAACACATTAGCGTCACGGTTTCTTATGTTCAGTCGATGGTGCACAAAATCTTGCTGATTGATCAAATCTACGCCTTATCTGTGACATCTTCTCCACGGGCTACGCTAAATTCTGTACGACACGTCCGATAGAATACTTCATTGCTTTATAAACGGGTACTCATTTTATAAGTCAACATTAAACTTGCATTGTTAAAATGAAGGGTTCACGTTCAAGAAATTTAAATTGTCACCACAATAATCAATCGTCAAGAAAGATGCGCGAGCTGTCGAGAAACGAGCGAGCTAAGTAGGCTTCTATACACGTGAGACGTATTGCGCATGCCGTCATCGCCGCGCTACTAGGCGCCACCGTCGAATTTTGTAATTTTCGGAAAACGGGTCATTTCGGCGTCCCCGGCTGAACTTGGGGACAACGGCATAGACTACCTAAAAACGAGTTGGTCCCGTTCAAAACGGGACGTATGGTCACGTTATCTATGACCCGTTGCACACTCTAATTATTTTTAGTAATTCTCTTATAGAGTATACTAAAAGAACACTGGCACCATGTACCTTTAAATTTTTGTATGTACAATTATGGTATTTTCAAATAATTGTATTACGCCAACGGCAGCTTGACGGATATTTGGAAAACTCAATACACAAGAACATATTTAAAGCGGTTTGTGTCTCAAATATACTGCCGATACTCGCATACAGTGTAATATAATAAATACAGGATTATGCAAATTAAATTCACAAGGGATTGCGTGGAAAGTCAAAAAAAAAAAACAAAATAGCTCGCAGCTGGCAAGATTCAAAACTACGCTCGCAGAGATCATCTGATTTCTGGTAGCACACTTAACCACGATTGCGTATTGATGCGGGATGCGTGGATATTCTCATATTTACATTAAAAAAGTATTAATATAACATACATATAAATAAATTATGTCAAATACTAATTAAATGTATTAATTAGAAAGATATACATATAAAATCAATTTTATCGAAAAATATTGCTGTTGCGCTACCGGTGACTCGAACCTGGATCTCTTTCCAAACCGGGGAAGGTGCATTAACCGACTATGGTACAGCAGACAGTACTTTTGACGACATATTTTCGAACCTATATGTAACACTTTTCAAATTGATACATCTATAGTTCCATTATTTGAAAGCCATCTACTTTATTTTTACGGAATCTCAAATACCTTTATATTATTTATATATATATTTCTATATAATACATTTAATTAGTATTTAAAATATCACAGACCTGTGTTCTTAATAATTACAACTTCACAGTGAGAATGTGTTCTCCTTAATAATAAATTATGTTGCTTTTATTAAATAGTTATCTAAATATATTAATTTGAAAGATATACATATAAAATCAATTTTATCGAAAAATAGTGATGTTGCGCCACCGGTATTCGAACCCGGATGTCTTTCCTAACCGGGGAAGGTGCATTATCCAACTAAGCTACGGCGACATTATTTTTAGCGACAAATTTTCGAACCTACATGTTACCTTTTTGATATTAATACATTTAATCGTACCACTATTCACAATAAGAATGTGTTCTAATAAATAGTTATCTGTCAATATATATCGTATAATAAGATTATTATTAAACAACAAACTTGAGAATAATGCAATATATGGGTTCACAAAACGGCTGTGATTTTTATGTTACTAATTTAGTACACAGAGAGACTCCAAACCTGGCAACGAATTATTTTCTCAACGACGCGACGTGACTTATTTATCGCTTCACCGATATTTCACGATCTCCATCGCAATGAACTGACGATATCGATTTTTTTTTTTTGTTGTGTAATTTTTTTGGTTTATTAACAATATTATAAGTTTTCATAATGTATTGTTATCGTTCAAAATCTATATAGCCTATCGAAATTAACCCTTCCCATCGTACCATCGTAATTAAACCTGTAATATTTCGATAAATGCATGCGACGTAAAATTCATATTTTAGATAATATTGAAGAAAATATGAAAAACCAATTAAAAAAAGGCAATCATACAAAAATAATTATTTTTTCCATTCAGTCCGTCGTAAATTTAATACGTTGGTAAAAATATAATTTGTGATATGAAAGACAGAGATCACACACTATTTTCACAGTGAAAAGAACAACAAACATACACATATGATTGTCTCTTTCTCACTAATTAAATGAAGAGAGATAAGAAGGAAGGACACATTGTATACGACGTAATAAATGCTCTGAATTATGTTATTAATCATTTTTTCAAAATTGAATGCTCAATATTTAGAGTAAATTCGTACCATTAAAGCCATTTAACCTAATAAAAACATTTTTCTAACAGTTATTTACGGTAACACGAGTTGACAGTATGGCTGTGTTCGGGAATTTTATATCATGGTATGGTAAAGGTTAATATAAATAATTTTCTTCCCGAATGTGAAATGTTTTTATTCCAGGTAATTTATTACATCAGCTCTGAAAATGTCTCGCGTACGGTGCGTATTAAGCAATTTTTAATATAAAATACGAGGCGCTTTTTTTAAGTTTGTACCGCATTTTTTTTAACCCTTCCCAAACCATGCTGTAACGCAGATCTCTACCGCCCCAATATTTCGGTAAATACACGCAACATTAAATTCATATTTTAGTTAAAACTAAAGAAATTTTCCGTTTAGGAATGACTAGTGAAATATCAATTATGTAAAGGGTATCATACAAAAATGATTATTTTTCAATTCAATCCGTTGTCAAAAATACCATTTGTGGTAGGTAAGACAAAAAGAGGTCAAACATTAATTTCACAGTGAAAAGAATATCAAACACACGAATATAATTGTCTCATTCTTACTAACTAAATGAAGAGAGATGACAAAGAAGGTTGTATTGTATAGGACTTGATAAATGATCCGAATTGTATTATTTTAGCAATCTTTTTTTCACATTTAGATAATCAATATTTAGAGAAAATTTATAATATTAACAATTTTAAAACCATTTAAGCCAATATAAGTGTTTTGTTCCATTGAAAATGCTGAAAAAACTTTAATTTCTTACGGTAACACGAATTAACAGCATGGCTGCGTATGGGTATTTTATATCACTGTATGGTAAAGGTTAAAGAAACAACATCATTTTTACTTTCTTCAGACGCTACACACCTTAAACTACTTTTCAACATTTTTAAGGCACTTGTCATAACGGGGCACTCATTTTTGTATATCTTCGACATAGAGCGACGCTGCCTGGGATGAAAACCATGTCTGTACTACCATCTTTGAGTTCATCATCGTTATCAAAACGCTTGCCACCAAGTAACCGCTTCAGATGAAGGAAAATATGGAAATCACTTGGCGCCAAATCAGGGCAAAACATGACACGCCTGGCGACGAATGTTAGCTAGTTTCACGTTTCGTGCATTCAAGAAACGAATCACGGACCGCATCTCACAGTCGGCGGGCTGATCTATTGTCTTGAACATTTCAATCACTTATTACAAGATGGGCACACTATGTGAATGTCTCTAACGTTGCATGTGGTGAGTCAACAGATGAAGGAAACCAATGCAACCGCAGCGCTACACCGGGAATATTAGGTAACGGTACTTGCTTAAAAAACGCGCCTCGTATATTTATTCAGCGGGTACACCAGTGACATTTGTTAGTTTTCACCTTTACCGGTACCAAGCGAATCAAAAATCTTTTTTACAGACGTCGATTATCGATTAAACTACCTCTAACATGCTAAGCGTACTTTACCATTTTAATATTGCTCTATTAGACTGCGGTGTAAAATTGTCATGTAAGTTGGTATACAATGCTGTTTTTTTTTTGTTAGAATTTAATCCATTGATTTATATTGTATTATTCATACACTCTTAACAAATTTGAATACTAATATTAATAATAGTTGGAAAATAAGTTTAATTATTAAACTGATCAATTTTTTTGTTAACGTCTATCATATTCGTATCCATTGAGTTCGGTTCTCCTAATTTTAATTTTATTTATTTATTTAATCAAAGTTATGAATATTTTATCAGACCAGAATAACACATTCCGTGCGGGGGTGGCATATATACATGTATCTGGGACATGTGAGGTCTTTTTTCATTGAAGAAGGAAGTTGTAAAATAGTTTTTAAAGTTCAGGGATAATTTTTTTTGTTTTTTTTTTTTTAATGTACTGCACGATTTGAGGACACATTGTTCAGTCGTCGGCAATGACTTCCTTTTTGTCTAAAGATGACAAAACATTTGATTGATGACACGAGACAAATGCAAGGCCGGACACCCACGAAATGACACTCGCAGGTAGGCAAGGTCGGCGACCATCTAATGTTTCATACAATGAATATCAGCCGTGAAATTTAATAAAAAATACAACCGTGAATAAAAGTAAATAAACCGCTAATGGGAGCGATACACTCGTCGGCGCCTCGAGGTTATTTTGTCATCAAATGCTCGAGGAAGATTAATCATATCTATTCACCTTGTTTTTTAATTCTGAAGTTTTTTTGGTTCGGAGACAGAGTAATCGTGCGGTGCAAAATTTTCGATTATTATTTTTAAAAACTTTAATTTTATTTTTGCCAAGACGGACGCATATAATTTTTTTTAATGAAAAATGCAAATAAATTGATCGGATATTCAAACTGTATATACATAGATGTAACCGTAAAGAAGGCACAATCCTGCAATGATCAAACATTTGTATGCAGAGAGGTTTGAATTAATTATTTTCTATTTCATTTCAGTGCCGATAAATCGGCGTTTATTTTTATAAAAACATTATTTTTATAGCTTGCATCAATATAAAAATCCTCAGTACAAATATTATAATTCATTTCATTTACATGCAAGCCTCCTACCTCGCCTAGGTACATATAAAGTACCTGTTCTGAACTAGGTAGTCATAAGGTTCCATAAGCTAGAATATAAGTTGGAAGTAAGGTAACAAATTGAATTAAATTGTAATAAACAGAAAAATCAAAAGAAGACAAGTGGAGATAATAAGTAAATTGAACACAGTAAATTTTTGATACAGACTGAAGATATGTAAGAAGTAAAAGAATAGAAATAATCAGAGAGCAAACAAAACATGAGTACGAGGTACATAAAATGAGTAGCTTTGATTATTTAAGCTCTTCCAGCTGACTGCTTTCAATTTTGAAAAGCCATTCCTTTATAAGCACACAAAATTGAGGATACGATACCGTTGCCATCTCTTGTGGTAGCTTATGTAACCATGCGCGTCTTTGAGCAAATGAGGTTTTCATTAACGGGACAGCTAGCTTTCTTTGAGTTTTTGCCTGAGTACACTTAGAATGTGTGATAAGGCGTAGAATTCAGTTTTCATGTATGTCTTAAATTCGTGTATTAAAGTCCAACTGTCGTTATCCAAGTTACAGTTTAGTGAGTATATTTCACTTTTGCAATGGAAGTAGTTCCGATGGAGTAGGACATTAATCCATGTCCACGGGTGCAAGGTTGTTTGTTGCCAAAATGTAGTGCGACCTTAAAGCGCAAGTCTGGTAAACTGGTAACCGGTTAGCGGCCTTTACTGGAGGAAGGTCTGGACCATAAGAAACGTGTTTTATGCATTTCTTGTACGCGATCTTCGTCTAGTAAGGAGACTATAGTCAGCACCAGAAGTACAAGTAATTACTGCAAAATCTCACAATGTGTCCAAAACTTCATTCGGACAATCCCCATCTGCGGCTGACACCGGCTGTATGATATTGTTGATTATACGTTTATATTATTGACAGTGTGATATTTTAAATGTCTTTAAATTTATAGTATTGACAGTGTGATATTGTAAATGTCTTCAAATTTATAGTATTGTCGATGCGATATTGTTGATACACAAAATCACTGGCTATTGCAGAAATGATACTGACGCAACACCTGGAAAATTTTAATACATTTCTTCGATCACGATCCTAAAACCACTCCCCATTGAAACCACTCCCCTAGTAAATGAATATACATGATATGAAGTGTATATATATGAGAGGGGGTTGGAACATTAGTTGCGGGACGAGGGGCATTCTAAACGCATTCTTGGTGGAAACATAAATCCGATAGATTGTTATGCATTTATGTAACAATAAAAGTATTTACTCTTCGAAAATTAAATCTTTGTGTAAACAAGACGTATTTTTTACATTAATGCATGTTATATTGTCAGCGTTTAAATATTCGTTATAAACGAGTCATATTTAAAAAAAAAATCACGGAGCTATTTGATTGCGTAAGTAGTACCAAAGAGATTACTTGGGTATCACCAAAATCAGACAAGGAATTTGCGTTAGTTCATGTCTATATATTTGGTGGTCTGTAGAGAACTTGTATTTTGTGTACCCGATACCAGATTTCTATAAAATTAACTTTGTAAATATTTTGGCTAAGTTCGTTAACCAGCCTAATTCGGCATCTCTTTTCAAAATGGCGACTGTTTTAAAGTTTTAAAAATTTTACAACTCCTTTAATTTTTCTCCCCTTTCTGAAACATCGTGAAATGTCGTACTCGTAGAGTAATTTATTTGAGAGAAATGAGTGATAGCACTAGTAATCTATCTGATTCTTGCTGCCAGTGACGTCCATCTACCCACAACACCCACCTCATCCACGCATTCATGAGGCTATTATTACTTATTATTACAGACTAGACTTTAGGCTTGTATATGTATATCTGTTGGCATACACATGTTCTCACGGGGGCAAAGCTAGCCGCGAAAGAGTAGAGATAATATTGACCGCGAAGCGTGTACAGGGGGATCTGCCTCGTAGCCAACCTTATAGTGAATAAAATAAAATCAAATTAATTTCCTCGGAATGAGGTGAAGCGCTTACGTAAGCGACGTGTCCAATTGTGTTATCAAAATGACGCTATCGCGCAAGTCTGCAGTAATTTATAAATAGCTACCTTCGTACCTACACTTATGTATTAGTTTTTTTTTGTTATAATTTTGTAAACCTTTTACATAACACACAAGCGCAAGTGTGTCCTCATTCAGGGTTAGTCAACTCGCGGACGCAAGAGATAATTTTATTTTTTTCTTACACACATTTTTTATTCCCCAACGTGTTGCACCGATCGAATGTTTATTTTGTGTTCGCAACACGTTAATAAATAAATTTACCGTTTCGCGTTGTGATTTTGCGACCGACCACAGTTTCGATCCCCGTCGAATTTATATTTTTGTGTTTTTCTCGTGGTAAAAATGTGTTTGAATTTTGTAAAAACGCCGAGGGCAACGTTAATTAAATAATTTATTGAATAAATAACTTTTTTCGGCAATAGTTCCTTTCAGTTTACCCGACACACCGAACGCCCGCTTCTAACACAGGGGTGTGATATACTACTTAGTCTGTGATATTTTAATGGTGAATTCCTGTATAAAATTTCGATTGAAAATATTCAAACGTATGTGAAAAATCTTACCGTTTCAAAATTTTTTATTGAAATCGTGAATATTGATTGATTTCAAATAGTATATTGGATAAAAAAATATAGGCATACATAGTAACAGAGATTGGTATTTAACCATCAAATGCCAATCCCAAAGTTCCCAAAGTTTTGACATGGCGTTTCCATCTTCCCCTATCAAGTGCAGCTTCGGTACTCGTTGACCAATCAGGATTCAAGAGGTTCAATAATGGTACTCCTTCTACTCCCCTAAGATAACTCATTTCGTCAGTCTAGATTCTTGATGTTATTCTCACCGTAAGGATCCATGCGTGGCAGTCTCGACACTTAACTTATCGCCAAACTGTAAAAGACTCCATTTCTCAGAAATTTAATTATATTTTGGCACAAATTTATCACCGATGCGAAATATTATCCAAATTAACCGAATATCCCAATAGTATTCTAAATCCGTCCTACTCTATTTTCACATACAGCTTGAACATTTTCGGCTCTCCAATTTAAACAGGTCTCATCAACTCATCAAAAACAATAAGGACTGAATCAGTTGAAAATTATTAAATTAAGAAATGATATGCCTAATAAATCATTATCGAGGACGTTGGTAAAAAGGGTTGACTTTGAACAAGTTGTCTCGTTCCCAGAGTAATATTTTATATATTAAAAAAAATTCTTATCTCAATTACAACACGCTCCAACTCACGGAGGCCTCTCGTATCAAGAATTTCACTGATTTATGCGACCGCAATCCTTTCACCACCCGATTCCTTATCACGCTTTACCTTGATATATCGCGAAACCGCCACCAGCTGATTAATTTGGTCACCAGTTCGTATAACCGCGATTTCCTTGGGTTTTTTTGCTTTTGACTGGCTGCGTTACCAAGACACTCATTCGCTACCCTCCTCAGACTATCCGTCCAAACAGTAGGCATGGACTTAGGGCTGGTCGTGCGATCAGTAGTAAAATGTAATTTTTTACACTCCGCGTTCGAAATCTGTCACTCTAGTAGTGAATTTTTTTCGGATTATGTATATCGAACAATCATCGAACGAACTCTCATCACCAAAATAGCAGGATATTGAATGATTAATTGTCGTATACTGAAACTTTCAAAGTATCAATATGTCGGGTGACTTTTGGAACAGCTGTGAAGAGTCCGCCATATTTAACTATCGATTTTCGTTTTTATCATCGGATATCGGAGAGTAAAATGAGTTTATTACGGGATGTAAATATTTTTTTACCAACGATCAAACAACCCGTTTTCTCAAAAAAAATTACTTTAGTAACTTTTTTTACTAAAGTAAAAAGTTAATACTGATCACACAACCGGCCCTTAAGTTATGCTGCTAATATGGTTGATGGTAAAAATACAATGGCCTGTATTCTCATTAGAGATTGTATTCATATAGAAAGCATATTTTTGTGAGTTTCTGTTTTTGAAAAATATTACTATTTTAATATAAAATTCCCCGAGTTAAGTTAAATATCACGTTTATTTTTTTAATTCTTAACATAGTGCATACATAAGCACTCCTATATATGCTCTAATATAAACAAGATTACCTAAAGTCTTTTCTTTTACTAAAACTTATCTTTTACGTAGTTGGTCGGTTTCATTTTAAATCTATTTAATTTCTCCTCCTTTCTTATGTTTTCTGGCATTTCATTAAAAAATTTCATCGCACTATACATCATCGATTTCTGAGATTTGGCCTTCTTCCTGAATGGCAGTCTCAGTCTATCCTTTCCTCTCGTACGATGCTCGTGCTCATATTTATTTGCATCAACTTTTCGTGTAAATTCCGCTGATATTTTTTTATTGATGATTTTGTAAATAAATACCATTATATTAAAATATATTTTCTGCTTAAAGGTCATCATATTCAGATCTTTCAGCATTGCACTGATCCGAGTATATCTATTTTTTTTTTAGTATTATTCTCATATGTTTATACTACAGCACTGACAATTGTTGAATTTCTTCTTCTGCTGCAGTACTTAATGTGAGGAATAATAACAGAGCTGTATACTATTTTACAAGACTAATAAGTCTTCTGATCCTTCCCAGAAGTGACATTTTCTTAGCAATCTTTTTAGTCACGTATCTTATATTTTGCGATAATTTCAATTTTGAATCTATTATGACTCCCAAATATTTTATTTCAGTCACTTCCTTCAGACTTATATTGGAACAGTGAACCGCTTTAAATACAAACTTGCAGGCGTTTTGCAACACGTCTGCTCGAGCGAAGACGTGTATTCAAAACACCGCGGTTAAGTTGGTGTACGTCTGAGATAGATCTTGCGAAAAATTATGCTAAACATATTCGCATCTTTATTCGTCATCTTTAAATTCTTCCACTAGATGGCTCTATTTAACACAATAACGCAATCACTTTGAATTATTTGTGCGTGTACCTACATACTGAATACATCATATGTTTAATAAATAATTAATGTTGATTTATTTTGCAGAAATTATAATTATGCACATCTTTTTGGAATGCCAAGGATAGTAACATCAATTATTGTCTATTCAAATGAACTCTCCTAGAAGTGTTAATCCGTGTACCGCGTAATTTGACATCACGTCTTAATTAAAATAATTGGGTCAATTCATTGTTGTCTCCTCTTTTGGAGTTGCGACCTTAAGACGTGTACCATTCATTGTTTTATTATTGTACTTATGATTTCATTGTTCAAGTTATTGATTTAATAATTAGGATGCATATTTGGGTACCTTTTGAAATATTGTATCATTTTTATTGGTACTATTTATAATACTTTATAAAGTATTGTAAATATTAGTCGTTACAAAATTGCTAAAATAATAATAATACTTTCCAATTTACTGCACCAATGTGGTGCCTTTGTAAATTCTATCACAGATTCCCTTTGGGTTATTTTCTCTGTGTGTACTCTCTAGTTTCTTGGTTGAGTCCTTGTAAGTGAAACTCAATAGATATGTATAATAATTATAGTTTATTACAACTTATTTACAGAATGTACAATTATATGACTCAGATATTGATTACTACTATTGCGATACCCGTTCCCCCAGGGACGTCCTCTTATAGCCCATGGCCCCTACCACTCACCTGATACACATATACACATATAAAAGTGACAGTTCTCACAATGTTATATTTTCATGCAATTTTTAGGAGGTAATAGAGATCTTTAATCGACGTTTAAATGAAATATTTGGAAAATCATTAAATTAAATGCTTCAGTCACATGTATCATACCATTTTTCTTCGTCAATGTCAATAAATATCCATTACGACGTTCTTGTATATTACGAAATTTTATAATGCGCTATTTCTAACGTTCTATTTTTAACATAGTTACGAATAAAACATATTCAATGTTAAAATCTCGTATGCATGAATTGTAAACACTGATTCCAATTTATGCAGATTATAAATGACACCGATTAATCGGGACATTTATAATTTTTGATGACCCTGTCTTAATAGTATTTCGTTGTAAGTTGTCAACCTAGAGTCGTGACATTTGGCCATAATTGATCCGAATTGTAAGCCCCCTCAGACGAGTACATTATTTATATCGTTCCGGAGACACAATATTATTTCGCAATGTCGCAATACGCACGGAAAAGTATTTACAGTATCATTCAATGATTTAATCTGCCTTTTTTCAATTTTGCAACCGCGCCACGCCTCGCCGGAACCATTTTTTTTTTAGAGATCTTTTTTCATTGCAATCATACATTGATTACTATTAATTCAACGCATGTGTTGTGAGATGTAAAATTGTTAAATTGTTAATAACCCACGAGTTACGAACCGTTTAAACTTTTTAAACTACTCGCATTTTGCAAGGAGGAAAAGAGGATTGTCATTATTCCATCAGAGTTGATGAATCATTTTATCGCCATGTGTATCGTACGTGTTGAGACGAACGTATACCTTCAATTTTCAGCGTAACAGTGGAATGGTGTATTTCAAGGCTTTCAAGTTTTGTTGTGACTCGTGATTAATAGTTAGGTACTAATAAACTTAATTCGTTTTGACCGTGCCCTCAGTGTCGGATATCACTGAGATGTGCATCTCAGTGATATCCGACACTTGAGGTTGTTGCAATTATCATTCTAAAGACGTTATTAATTAACGTTGGTGTATTTTTACCAGAGTCAAAATAATTGATCTTGTTCCGAGAATTAGTGAGACCTCTGCTTTCAATTCGATGTGCGCTCTGATCATAGAAAGAAAGAAAGCACATTCTTTATTTTTTGGACACCTTCGTACAAGGCCAGTGAAATCGCTTTCATTCCCGATAAGGTATAACCATTAATTGTGTATTCCTTTCAGTTGCGACTAAATTACAGACGAAATCCGATAGCATTCTTAAAACGACTAATGTGTTGCGAGTGAATACCTGTCGGTCGTTTTCTAAAACTAAACTAAATGTTTCGTGAAGTGACGGCGTCCAAAGGTTGGCTCTTTAAAATGTGCGACCCGTGAGGTAAAGTGAATAAAAGTGTTTAATTAAATATAAAATAACTGCACCGAAAATTTGACTCGCCAAAATGGATACAGAGACAATCGTGTCAAACAATAGCGGGCTGTACAAGTACAAAAAAAATGGGCAGAAGAAGGGCTTCGCCGGTTCCATTCCGACCCTGGTAGAGAGTGTCGTCTTCGAACATCCCGTAGAGGATTTGGAACGCGAGGTGGACCACATCCACGAGTACGAGGACATCGTCACAGTGAGAAAACCCGACAACAAGAGCAGGAGAAACTCCTTGGGGGTGTTGCCCAAGGGCAGAAGGGGCTCCCTCGGGCTCTCTTCTCTGCTCGGTTTAAAAAACCGACCAGATCCTAGTCCAGGGCGGGACGGGAGCTACATTAAAAACGAGGATATCGACGTTCCGGAGTTGCCTCCGAGAAGATCTTCCATCGCCGTGCCTAACGAGAACAAGGGACGCAGGAAGTCCTGGGCCACTCGTCTGCAAGTGGAGAGGAAGAGACTGCATTCAGGGGGCGATGTGGAACCAGACAGCAATGGAAAAACAAACGGAAGAAGACCATCTTGGTGGAACGTTCTCGTGCCGGAGAATATCCTCAAGTCTAGGTGAGATATTAAACGGTTTATTTTGAATTACTTTAATTTACACGTCATCTTACATGACAGGGGTATCATTATGTTGAATTATTATAATGTACACATTTCTACTTCGGTGTGGATGATTGGTGGCCGAGGAACTGGATAGCTTGATTATTATTCGAGATATTATATCTTCATTATACAAACACCGTCCGCCGTGTGTGTAAAGGGCTAACGGGTGACCAGAAAATAAATATAATCAAAAAACAGTGACCTAGAATATTAACGCGGTACATATTCGATTTAAATTATTTATATGCCTTCGTTATTGAGGTTTCCTTAAATTCACAATCTTCGAATAATAATTGCATTATTATATTTAATTTTAAAAATATATATGTATATAATTATTATTATTATATTTATAAAATCTCAATGACCCCTTTGGTTCAACGAACCTGCTCTTATGAAATCTGAATTTCAAAGTACAAAATAAGAAATTAAATATGCTTTACAAACGAAGTCCGAGTCCAGAGAGAGGGGATGGTGAGTCACATTTTGCACTTTAGACGGGAAACTAAACTTAAACATTACAAATTTGTTGGGCTTAAAATATAAAATTACTAATAAATTGTTACGTACATTAAAAAAATATATTTTCTGCTTTTTTTCAAAACGATGAATAAGTAAATGCGTGCTAGCTCCTAATTGGAAAGTCATACATAGTGCTAAATGTACTCGTAAGTACGCATCATCCCTTTGCTATATTTTTTAAATTTATTATGAAATGAAAAATGAAAGTGAATTAATAAATAAATAAGCAAAAGATTCAAAATAATAATTAGATTTAGCCTATTATTTTATCTTAATTCGACTGAATTCGCACTTTTTTCCCCTGTTCGCGATTATTTCAAACGGCCATTGTGTGGAATTCAAATCATTTTAGTCTATTTGACAGCTTTGTAGGGCCTCTAAAATGCTATGCAACTACATCAAAACCTCACTTCACTCATAGAAAGAACCTAGCATCTCATTTCTCTGAACCCTTCATATGGAGATATAACAAATTTCTCTCAAAAATAGTTTTTGTTCTTTTGTAACTTGAGATTTGTTTTTACAAATATATACAATTTTATTATTGTCTAACATCGTGTCAAATGTCCGTTTTGCGAAGAATATTTTTTAATATATACATATCTTATTAAAGAGAATACATTCTTATTGTGAAGTTATAATTATTCAGAACATCATAGGTCTACCATATTTTTAATACTAATTAAATGTATTAATTAGAAAGATATACATAGGTATAAATTAATTTTATCGAAAAATATTGCTGTTGCTACCGGGGGTTCGAACCTGGTATAGCATAATCGAATAATGCACGTTTCTCGAATTGGAAAAGATCCAGGTTCGATTCCCGATAGCAACAACAATATTTTTCGATAAAATTGATTTTATATGTATATTTTTCTAATTAATATATTTAATTTGTATTTTAATATATATATTTATAGATTTACGATGCAGATTATAAGATAAAAGTCTCGCGATGAACTTCGCCTTTAGTTGAGCTCATCGATAAGGATTATGTCAACCTATATTGTTTTCAATCTCAAAATAAATTGTCGTTACCTTGGAAACAATCCTCTTAATTGACTTTCTTTATCAGCAATCTAATAATGGCAATGAATCGAAATGAACAAATTTTTTGTTGTAAATTAATTAATCTTGGATGACTGGTGGTGTACGGTACTGTAATACATCATTTGTCCGAAAAATCGATTTTCCAATGTAGACACGCATACAAATTGTTGCTCATATCTATGGTGTTTGGTATCAATTGTTCCCAAATCAACTTGAATTTAAGATAACGGCTGAAATAAAATATAAGGAAGTAAAATTGTCTAAATCCCCCAAATTCCTATAGAGTTTTTGTCAGACTCTACGTATCAAAATCAAATTATAGTTTTCTTGTATTCGTTTAGTTTCAAAGTTGCTTAGTTCCATAATCAGCCAATAGTATTACAGTATTTACCTCAACAATTTGGGATCAATGCATCATAAATTCATTTTGATTTTTCTATCTCGCGGTAAATATTAATAATGTAGTATGGAAATGTATTTTAAAATTTGCTCAATCGTCTTAAACTTATAAAAAATGAAATGTACGATATTAGTAGTGAAATAAATATTATGAAAATATACTTAATTACAGAAAATTTAATAAAGTAGATTTGCTAAGTCTTGATATAAAATTCCGCTACTCAATTGGGTACCTACCTGTGTCGCTATGAACGAATGGCGTTTCGCTAGAAATGAGGAAACGTTTCCGATTCGTGCCGCCCGATTACGCCGAGACATCGAGGCACAATGAGCGCAATTTACTAAACTGGGTAATTAGAGACAAGTCATAACCGTTTTTGAGTTTTCGATTACCGAGACGCGCAACCTGCCGTCTGCAAAGATGGCGTGCGTTACGTATATACATTTGTCACATCGAGCCATTTGAAATTATTCTATTATCTCGCTTTCATTTGTTCCACGGTCGCTTTTTGTTTTTCCCATCTGGCGTGTCATTATTTAACAATCGTTTCGCCGAGTCCGAGACGCGAGCGGCGGCCGTCCCGCTACGTGGCGGGGCATTGTTGCGCCGGTCTCGGTTAGATGCTGTTTTAATTGTTATTGCCCGTCGGAAATATGATCCCGTTTACCGATCTATTTCAATATCCGTATTTAAATTGTTTGTGTTAAAAGCGTAACATATTATTAGCCCGATCGCTTATGTCCAATTTGAATAATGAACATCTTTTGTATGTGGCGTGTCCGCCAAAACCGCTTGCGACAAGAAAAGTGACCTAATATTCAGGTTCATAATTTTGTGTCGGTGAATAAATTCATAACGTTTTTATCAAATTTTTTATTTTATTTTATGTATAAACTAATCGATAATATATGCTTCTGCGTTATTTACGATTGACTTTCAACACACTGGCGGTTTTTTGAATACGGCAGTTTCGAGGTGAAGAAGAGCGGCGTCGTTATTAAAGGAGTTTAGGAGGCTATATCGCAAGATGTGGCATTGCGAGCTCTTTAACAGCTGTTTTTTTTTAATGCAAATAAAAAATATATCCCTTTGTTCGAGTCGGTGAAATCGTATATATATCGGAAATATTCGTTTTTTTTTTTTGTATTTAACACTCTATGTACTTTAGCCAACGATTAACACAAACTTTCTAGAAATTGATAATTTTAAGACGTTTTTAATAAATCAATACAATGGCATTAAAATGATATTGACATACGCTAAAAAAATCCATTCAAAGCTCTACAAATCTTTAGAAAACAAAAATGAACTTATACAACAACCCAATAATATAAAAGTTTGGTTCGTAAAGGTTATTTATATGTATTTGTTGTTTTTTTTTCATTAGTAGATTAAATTACCTTTACTCAAGGTTGTTTAATCGATTAATGATATAATCTATCAATTCGATAATCGATTTTGAAGTGCAATCACTTATTATGATTTGGTTCTTGTTCACTCTTCAAATGAATGTATAAAAAGTAGTTAACATTAGTAGCGCAGATCACGCAATGTACGTTACATAGAGATGCTAGAAATTTAGTTTGCTGTTGGAGACAAGCCATAACGGTATAGACTTTTTAATTATGTTGAATTCAATTATTGGGTCGCCTTTCTGATCTCTTCCACTTTAAAAAATATCGATTTATCAAAAAAATATTTTTGTTGCTACCAGGATGCTCTAGCGTGTATTACTCGAAAGGTATTTTCGTTTTCAATTAAACTTTTTGATATATTCTCATTGTGAAGTTCACAGAACATAGGTCTGTGATATTTTGAATACAAATTAAATGTATTAATTAGAAGAAGTTTTGTTGTTTCTACCGAGATTCGAACCCGGATCTCTTCCTGTCCGGGGAAATGTATTAATAATTCAAATAATGTAACGACAGATGTATCAATTTGAAAGTGTAACATGTAAGTCCGAAAATTTGTCGTCAACTCGCTGTGTTGGTGTAGCATAATCGGTTAATGCATTTTCCCGGATAGGAAGTGATTCAGGTTCGAATCCCGGTAGCGATAACAATATTTTTACGCAAATTGATTTTATATGTATATCTTTCTAATTAATGCATTTAATATGTAGTAAAAATATTGTTTGGTCTGATTTTTGGAGTGCGCGGTCGCGCACGCGCGCAGCTCAGAGGAACGTTGGTTGGGGCCCACTGAGTTTGTATCAAAATTAATTAATTGTTATACAGCATTCCACTTTATGGAAATTTTTCCTGGAACGAATCTAGACCGCCAAGCGATGTATTGGTGTACATAAATGATTTGCTTTAAGGCTTCCCTTTCAAAAATACATATTGCCGCATTTTTTACGAAAATATTGTTTTTTTGTTATTAATTTATATCAGTAGTTATACAATAGATTAGACTTTTTTTAATACAATTACTTATCTATAATCTTACACTAATGTAAAACTAATAAACTGAATGTTATTTGCCATAATTAAGAATATACAAGCATTATAAGAAAGACAGCGACCGTTAAATTTATTTTCCACGTGCCACAAAATTGCCTTACTATAGAAAATTTTTACATATACGAAATATATTTTCTTATAATCTTGAAGGCAAGATTACGGAGACATTGCATTGCATGAATTGAACCAAATTAGCAAAATGTTAAAAATGAATAAAGTTATAAACCATTCAATTTGCAGTACGTATGATCAATTTTCGACGTTTTTAAAACACTTTGTGTTAGTGAATGTAAATTATTTAAAAAAATATATTATATTTACTCACATGCGTTGAAGCTTAAGCAACTAGTTAAAATGAAGTTTTATATCAAAAATAAAATAATTTCTTACTAAATAATATTTATATCGATCCTATTAAAGCGTGTTTTTTTTTTGTTTTTTAATCGGCGATTTGAAATTTAAAAAACGCGAAAATTAGAATTATTCTCGAAAGCACCCCCTTAACCGAGGAAAGTGAACAGTAATTATCCCATCGCGGCTCGCGTATCGTTTCATCGCTTCTATCGACATCGATAGGTCGTCTCGCTGATGATCCGCGACGTCACAGATGTGTCCTCAGGCCCGTCACATCGCCAGCTCGTCGTGTCGAGTTGATTAATGGGTATGAAATGGCGCGTGATGTGCCCTGTTGTTGTGGGCTTCTTTCTCATCTCGTTCCATTCTGTGGCCGTACAATTGGTCTAAAAATAAAATGCGGCGGGCTCCATTTGCAGAGACAGAATGGAGCGACGTTATCATTGAAGGCTCATTGTGTTGGCAACAAGTGCTGCGCAAATTTATTCCGCATTGAGAGGTTTCTTCATTCCGAGAATCGGAAATAATGTCATTATTGATAAAATAATATTTGATATATTGCAACATTTTCGTAAATATTGCATTCCCTTTCAGTCCTATGCTAGTATTTAAAATTGTTTCTATTCGCTATTCCTTATATTGGAGGACAGAGAGCTCTACGCTTTTGGGCCTGCCACTGAAAATACCCGTTTACTGATTTAATCTTCTGGCAATTGGTAATCAGTTCTACGACCCTTCCTGCGGCTGAAGTAAAGGCTGATCTGAGTATGACGTCTATCATTTAATTATTAAGGAGAACACATTATTATTGTGAAGATGTGATCAGAACATAGGTCTGTGATATTTTAAATACTAATTAAATGTATTAATTAGAAAGATATACAAATAAAATCAATTTTATTGAAAAATGGATTTCTTTCATGGATGTATTAAAATTTGAAAAGTGTAACATATGGGTTCGAAAATTTGTCGTCAAAATTACTGTCGCTGTAGCATAGTTGGATAATGCACCATCCCCGATTTGGAAAGAGATCCAGGATCGAATCTCGGTAGCGCAACAACAATATTTTTCGATAAAATTGATTTTATATGTATATCTTTCTGATTAATCTACCATTTAAGTTTGAGTTAGGTTTGGTTAAGTTAGTTAATAAAAAACAAGATAAAGTATGTAAACGTGTTTGAAAATTATTATTTTTTAGTTTCCAAGTATTTTTTTTGCAATAGTGAATATTTTAAAAAAAGGATCGTTTAGGTGGTTTGGTTATGTGGAACAGATGAATGAGGAGAGAATAGTAAGAAAGATATCTTCTTCTTCTTCTTCGGCGATCCCTCGTTACGAGGATGACGTCTGCCCGGGTTAACGATTGAATTGGGTTGGCCATGGTAGAGGTCTGTGTGTGGAATTGTTTAAGGTATATCACCCACACGCACTCTTGGAATTATGGAGAGCTCGGTCCAGTGACAAGGGTGGTCCGAGACACAGGACTTGACAGACATGTACAGACCTGATAATGGCGGTATTGTCAATAACAACATTAAAAAAAAACAATAATTTTGTCTTGTTGAAGAACTTGAATGTAATTGTTGTATTATATGTTTCTCGCGGGTTTCTTATTTTTTTTTTATAATTAAAAGAATGTGGATACAATGTATGATGCAAGTGTTGGTGGCACCAGAAATAGAAGACGTCCGCGGAAAACTTGGCACAACCAGATACTGAAAGATAGTCCTGTTAGAACCCTCAATTATCGACGAGGTTGTATGAATGTGGATGAGGCGAGAATTGTGTGTCAGGACAGAAGAGTCTGGTGCTCTATCCTGTCCTACCCACGCGGGTAACGGCGTGATGGTAAGTTAGTTGATTAGATAAATATTGTGTTTGGTGGCACTTTTAAATATTTTACGAAATAAGCGTTACAACGAGACGATCAATTTTCTTTCATTGGTGCTCACGAGAAATATTATTTTAATGCTCATTTAACTATAATAAAATTAACATAATCAGATCTATAATGTTTTGAAATTCGTCCGAACTGAAAAGAAACGTACATATTACAAAATGTAGATAATTTAAAAACAAATGTCGCCACGACCAGTGCCTTTCTGTGTTAGTTTTGATCGATGCATTATTTTCACTTTTGTAAATAATATGAGCCGTGCGCTGTAATATTTACTTAATAATAATACAGAAACGTTATAAAATATACCTGAAACCGCATAGCACATCTGGGTAGTATAGATGATAGTTAATTGATGCAACGTAACTATAATTGGCAATAATCGTTTGAAGCCATCTAGTCTGGCAGGTCTGTTATTATTATTTTTTTAAATGGAAGTATTTCTTTACCTTCAAGAATGAATCTTGTTAGAAAATCGTAAATAGCACAACAGTGTACAATAAATAAATTTAGTATTAAGGAGAACACATTCCTATTGTGAAGTTGTAATTATTCAGAACAGACGGTCTGTGATGTTTTAAATACTAATTTAACGTATTAATTATAAATATATACATATAAAATCAATTTTGTCGATAAATATTATTTTTGCGCTACCGGGATTCGAACCAGGATCTCTATTTCCAATCCGGGGAAGTTTTCGAACCTATATGTCACATTTTTATCAAATTAATACATCTGTCGTTCCGTTATTTGAAAGCCATCTACATTGTTTTTACGGAATCTCGATAAATTTAGACGAATATTACAACATTAAATTTAAAACCTGTATTATAGGTATTATAGAGGTGACCCTCATTATAGCTATTCTACCAGATCGTCGGGTCGAACCGTGAGAGTACCGATCGCGAACAACGTGTACGGTGAGAGAAGGAGAAAATGTGGTGTGCCACGAATATTTAATAAAATCAATAAAGATTTATTAAACATTATGAAAAATAATGAGACCCCAGTGGCCACCACCCTAAAATATAAAGTGAAAGAACACATTAACATGTAATTTTTGTTTCCTTTGTTGTATTTCATTTAAAAAATAATAAAAAAAGTTGTTTATAAATACTCTTTTATTACTATGTGAAGGGCGGCAATCTTTGCCATAAAACTTATGCAGTTTGGCAAAGATTTAAAATGATAATGTATTTGTATGTAATAAAGTTGATATTCATTTTTTTTTAAAAAGACACGATTCTACATTTGACTACACATTTTTAGATGTTTTTAGATACATTTTGATACAAATACTATCATACTTTTGAAATTAGCAAAATTAACTTTGTGGTTAAAATTTATATTTTTATTTGTTAACTTTGTTTTATTAACCACTCATTGATTTTAAATACATCTGTAGGTTTCGAAAAATACCCTTTTCTTCTTCAGGATGTCAATACTAACTAAAAACATATATGGTTAATAAAACAAAGTTAACAAATAAAAATACAAATACTATCTATTGCAGAGGGTCTAATGACTTTACTTCTGGAAAATTTCAATATTCTTTCTTCGATCGTAACCAGGACATTATGGATCTTCGATCAGGAGATGTTCAATTATGACCACCCTTATAGATATACCTATCTCGTCTTCGGTAAGTTCGTTATCCAGATATATAAAAATGTCGCTTCAGGGATAGATCCCGTTTTTTGTAAATGTAGATGTCGTTGTTAAGGCGTTGCCTCAAAATGTTACAGTACAACCGTAACTTTTTAAGACAACGCCTTGACAGTGGCGCGTGTTACCGTGCCGAAACGTCGTCCTAGGTTCCTTCAATGGAACCATTTGTAAAAAACGCGATCTAACCTAGAAGAGACGCCAGTTTCATATACTCGTATATATTTAATGAAAATACATTTTATTGTGATGTTGATGTTTCATAACCTAGTTTAAACAAAGTAAATGGAGTCAATTTACTCTGTTTAAACATCGCAGAACTGTATTCTGAAATTGCAACTTTACATGAGAATATATCAATTCAAAATATTATAATATTATTAATTACTGCACAATTTGGCGGTTTTGTGTTCATGACTCATTCCGATTTCTTTTTAAAATTACGCTCTTCTGTATGTACGTACGTTTAGTATATATTAGAAACTAAAATGCAGAAAATTTGATATTAGAATTAAGGAACATTTGAGATTCCTAAATAACAATAACTGTTCAGAATTTTCCAATCACCTTTTGAAAAAAGCCATTCCTTTGGTATTAATAAGGCCTTAGAAATTTTACATACAAATACTCGAGGGGTTTACACTTAAATAAATTTGAAATTTTAGAAATAGGAAAAATTGTTAATAGCAAGCTTAATATTTTAAATAACCAAATCCTCTTTGCAAATAGTCACCTTTTAAATTTGTTTTCATATTAGTTCTTACTTATACACCATTTTATAGTTTTGTTTTTATCTACGCTTTTATTTTAAATTTCAGTATACATTGTTTTCAGTATTAAATTAAAATTAAACAAAGTATTTTGTATAATTATTAATATAAAATGTTGACATTTAGATTACCTTCAAAATAGTATGTGTCTGTTGTTTTTATTCGCGCATTATTGTATTTTATGTCCGAAGAATTTTAATTGGCCATTACGCAACATTCTCACAACGGTAATATATTCCGTACCAAGGCACGACACGACTATTAACATCACATGTCTCACAACTCACAACTATGTACAGGGGGTGTACAAGAGACAGTAGTACAAATGAAGTCTACGGGTCTAGGGGACATCACTAGCAATCCATTACGGATCAAAAAGGTTTTTTCAAAATTCAACTGTTTAGAAGTTACTGGAACTTTTGTCATTTTCGAAAAATTTGCAAAACTCTGTGTTTTACAGAAATGAGGCTGTACTATTAATATTCAACCTATCATGATGAAATTATGCACACGTGTGCTGTGCTAATGTAGCTATCACATAAGCTACCTGATTTTTATTTACGGCATTAGCCGTTTATAAATTATTATTCTTAAACAAATATCAGATATCTTATACCGACAAAGCTATTTTTTATTATATTTAATGGAAAATATATGGAATTATGGAATAGTTATAGAGCTTACGATCTGTCTTCGACTGGCTTTAGTGATTACTATATATATATATATAACGTTCACCAATTCTCACCCCTCAATCTCCATATTTATACCACATACATCCATATATTTTCCATTGAATATAATTTTAAAAATGCTTTGTCTTTATAAGATATCTGATATTTGTTTAATAACAGTACCTTTGTAGGTAAAAATCCAATAATTTCTTATTCTTATTTGCTCCTTCATGTCACTATTGACACATAGTGGCCTCAATCAGACGCGACTCGGCTCGTAATTCACCTTCAAAGGTCTGGCCCTGGGCCGCCCTCACAGCTGACTTCAGAGACTCTCCATCTAGATGCATCTCGTCTATTTACACTGTGGCACTCTTCTTCAGCCCAAAGTTGTACTCGAGATAATCTCCTTTTTGTAGGCTGTCACTTTGACGAATGTGTCC
This sequence comes from Eubasilissa splendida, assembly GCA_031772225.1. Lineage (NCBI taxonomy): Eukaryota > Metazoa > Arthropoda > Insecta > Trichoptera > Phryganeidae > Eubasilissa > Eubasilissa splendida. The sequence continues at coordinate 15,725,377 of CM062867.1, forward strand.
GGAGATTTGGAAGAATCTTTTGTTCAAGGACTTGCTATGGTTGGATTTGCTGCAAGATTCCACCCCGTAACGTAACATCCTTCTCCGGCAATATTTTAAGGTTGTCACTATTACGAAGTCTTCGCTGTATACATTAAAATTGGAAAAATAAGTATTAACCAACATCATTTAAAACAATTATCAGATATCTCATAGAGGCAAAGCTATTTTTTATTATATTTAATGGAACATATATGGAAGTATGGGTGTAATCACAGGGCTTACAACCTGTCTTCGGCTGGCCTAAGTGATCACTATATATATATATATATATATATAACGTTCACCAATTCTCACCCCTCAATCTCCACATTTATCAAATTTTTAAAAATTGTATATATGTTAGTATGTGGACTTGCTTCGAGTACCACTACACTATCGCCATCTATGGACCAAATTTATAATTCATTTTTTCTTTTTTAAACAGCATATGAGAATCTGATTATTTTAAAGCAATATTCTTTATCTGTAAAATCAATATAAGCCCTGTAATTACCTCATACTTTCATATATTTGCATTAAATATAATAAAAAATAGGTGTGTCTCTATGAGATATCTGATATTTGTTTAATAACAGTGTCTTAGTAGGTAAAAATCCAGTAATTGTGTGCTCTTGGACATATTCAAGTATTGCCAACATAATGTTTTAGTTGCTTGCTTGATCTCACCGTCTTTCCATAATCGCGTAAGTTGGTCCATAACAATATTTCCCATTCGTGTGCTTCTTACAATTTTGTACCCACTGTCACCATTATTCGTGATCAACGCAGCTAAATAAATTGCCTCTTGAACTACGGCTAATTAAGAAAAAAAGTATTTTAATAATTAATAAGGAGAACATATTATTATTGCGAAGTTGCATTTTTTCAGAACATAGTTCTGTGATATTTTAATACAAATTAAATGTATCAATAAAAAATATATATAATTTGTTACCACTCTGACTCGAACCAGGAACTCTTCCTATCTGAGGAAGTGCGCTGACCCATTGCACCACGTCAAAATTGTAAGTTAACGTGGAATAGCAGATGTATCAAGTGGAAAGTGCTACATGTAAGTTCTAAATTTTTTCGTTAACTTTTAGTGTTTATAGGTCAGCGCACTTCCCCGGATAGGAAGGGTTCCTGGTTTGATTCCTGGTGGCAACCCAAATATTTTTTCGATAAATGGATTTTACTTACATATCTTTCTTTTAATTATTTAACTTTTTTATTGAAAATTACAAAAGTTCGAATAGCTTAGACTCCGTTTGGACTACTGTCTCTTGTACACCCTGTATACAACGTGTTGATGCATTCTTTGTACAGATATCTCATAAAACATGTAGCACCCTCGTTCAAAACAAACACAACCGGAATATCTTTGTGGTAAATCGCACAGCGCGACAAACACGGCCGGTATCGGCTAGTATCAATATTGACTTGTTCCATTCATCTGTCGCGCGGCACCTGACCTCGCACCCTCGTAGTGTGATAGATGAGGCCCGCAGGACGACAATGGTAATTAATGATGGCGATGAGTGCAACTGTTCGCTGCGTGAACGTTGCATTTTGGGTGGGTCGGTGGTGCTCAGCTTTGTGTTGTGGTGTTGGATGAATATGCATACATAATTGAATCGACATTGAGAAATTGTCGAGTTGAGTCGAAACGTCCAAGGCGGTCGGGACTGTTGTATGACCTCAGTGCAACGTGTGCAGCCTCTTCTACGGCTCTAATTACTGACATTACGACCGACGTTATCTCTGATCTACTTTGTCCCAGCTGTGTTCTCCCTTCATCGTCACCTAGTTGATGTGCCTACCTGAATATAAGCAAAACTGGGCATTGCTAAAAATTCTGAAAATAAAGTCTATAAAATTTTAGCTGTAACCCGCGGCTAAAGTTTTTAATTCCGACAATCGTAGATAATATTTTAAGCGAAATCGAAAGCAATAAAAAAAATATTTTTTTTTTGAAATAATGAATTCACAATTATTTTATAAATTTTGATTAAATAGAATTTTTCTCAAATTAGAATGATTTATCTCACTTTTTTTTGGTAACTAGTATACCTATGTACCTAGATAGCATCGTTGGTAACTGCATAACCTAAGTTTATGCCTACTACACGCGATTGCTACTGACGATACATTTTCTGAAACACATGTTTTTATCTTTTAATGTTTATTACTCATAAACAACTTTCAATTCTAATTTAAATACAGCCCACTTTTAAAATTACATTTATCATTCATTGGATTACATTCGATTTTTTAATTTGCAATCGTCCGTAATCTCTATATATAATTTAACTTTTCCTTGACCAAATTGTTTATTTTTGATCTGTATTTTGTCCAATTTCGTAATATTGCATAAGCCGTAACGGAGAAGTTTTATTCAGTTTTTTTATTCATCATCTCGCTGGTCTCTCGCCGCGTAACCTGTCCGCTCTAGCGACGGTGACTGCGGAGTCTGACCTCGTCATAGGAACAGTTTCCTTTCTCTTTAACCCAGAAGTACAGCTCCACTGCCATCTGCCATCATTGTACCGTACCCGGTCACACGATGAGACCTGCACGTGACGTTTAAATTAAGATCCGTACGCAATATCATAAATATACTGTGTACAACATCAGATGGATAAACTACAATCTATTCTGAATGCGATACATAGAAATTTTCCCTGAAATAATAATATTTATGTTGTACTTGTTAAGTAAGGTGCCTGTATGTCTTTTAGAACTCTCGGGCCATCTTCTACTTCAGTTGTAGGTATTGGAACATTGGTACATTGGAACTAACCTTTTTCTCCATCGTGACCCTCAATTTGTGATCTGTTGATGTCCTTGATGAATCTACTCCACCTTTTCTGCAGCTAACAGTTTTAACAGCCGTTGCAATTGCCATTAGTGTATTTAATTAATCTCATGGTCAGTCCATCGAGATAAAAATATTGACCTCTGACCTACCACCTTTATCGGTATCCTAAGGTACGCGAGGTGTGCGCACGCATAGGATTTAGCGTCATAGCGTCTATAAAAATATATTAAAATGTCTCACAGAGACGAAGCTATTATTTTTATATGAGAAGTATGGAAGTCTTGGGCATTACAGGGCTTACGACCTGTCATCGGCTGGCTTAAGTGATCACTTTACACAATGTAACCGTTCACCTATTTATCCGCGCTACCACATCTATCAAATTTTTGGAAGTTGTATATATTAAATCAAGATGGAACATTTCACTTATTTATTAATATAAATATATATAGCGCGCACACAAGACTTCTTCGTGTGCCGTCTTCTATCGAAGGTTGGCGACCATGTTGCAGAATGTTGATTTATCCTGTATAACATAACCGACATTTTTGGACATTGAACCACTTCCGAGGTAGCACAGCTAACATGATCTATTTCTACCTACGACTCTGCTGCTATCTATCTTCCCCACCACAATGAGTTGTAAAATATAACTTTTGTTTTATTAACCACTTATTGAGTTTAAACACATCTACCGGTTTCGAAAAATACCATTTACAATGTTGACATCCTGAAGAAGAAAATTATATTTTTCGAAACCGGTAGATGCATTTAAATTCAATAAGTGATTAATGAAACAAAGTTAACAAATGAAAATAATGAATTTTAACCACAAAGTTAACTTTGCTAATTTCAAAAGTATTATTAGTAATGTGGTCACCCCTGGCCATACCAGTAGACTTATACTGATATGCAAATGTTTTTCTTGTTTTCTCTCCCCGCGCACAAATAATTGTTGCATGTGAAAACGTTGTATTGCCGAAATTGTGTGTAATCGTATTTTTATTTATTTTATATAGTTGTTTAATATACTATTCGATGCCCAAAAAGATATGCAACGCATATGCACTCATAACTTGAATCTGCCCAAAATCAATATACAGTGTTGTTGTAGGGATGGACTCATTTTATTTCTAATTTCAATTACTATATTTATTTATTTAATCTAAACCCTCCTTAACGATGAAAATTTGTTATTAATAAAATGATTTTATACAATATATAAACAAGATATACGAGGCGCGTTTTTTAAGTAAGTACCGTTGCCGGATATTACCGGTGTAGCGCTGCGGTTGCAATGGTTTCCTTCATCTGTTGACTCACCACATATAAAGTTAGAGACATTCACATAGTGTGGCCATCTTGTAGTTTGTGGTTGAAATGTTCGCCCACCGCGAATGCACGAAACATGAAGCCAGCTGATATTCATCGATAAGTGTGTCCTGATTTGGCGCCAAGTGATTTCCATATTTTCCTTCATCTGATGCGGTTCTTTGGTGGCAAGCGTTTTGATGACGATGATGAACTCAAAAACGGAGTACAGACATGGTTTTCATCCCAGGCGGCGTCGTTCTATAACGAAGGTATACAAAAATTGATGCCCCGTCATAACAAGTGCCTTGATAATCGTGGTGACTATGTTGAGAAATAGTTTAAGATATGTAGCGCTCGAAGAAAATAAAGTGTTGTAAAAATCCGGTACATGGTTTAAAAACGCGCCTCGTATATAATATAAACAAGATCAAAATGTTCCTTTTTACTATAACTTATCTTGCACATATTTGCTTAGTTTCATTTAGGATCTATGTAGTTTCTCCTCCTTTCTTATATCGTCTGGCATTTCATTAAAAATTTTCATCGCACTGCACATCACTGATCTCTGAGATTTAGCCTTCTTTCTGAATGGCGGTCTCAATCTATCTCTTTTTTTAGTAGATAGATGTTCGTGCTCATGTTGTTCATTAATTTTTCTTATAAACTCTGCTGATGTGTTTTAAAAATAAATTCCATAACATTAAAATACATTTTCAGTTGAAAGTGTATCGTCACCGTTAGCAGCAACACCGCATATCTCAATTTTTTATTCAAATTAAGATATTTATAGTATCGGATTTGAATTTTCGCAGGGAATTCGTTTCACGATAGCAACCGCTAGGGGCGTGCAAATCAAAAAATCATATCTGTAACCTCCCTGTCAACTGCGCACAAGTCAAGGGAATCGTACCTAAGTTTAGTACAGTTTCAGTTTAGAAAGAATTTGCTCCTCTTTACAACTCTAGAAAGTTAAGTAATACTTGAGTAATTGTACAAAAATCATTTAAAACTAGTTCTGTCTCTCTCCTGTAAAATACACAACTCTTAGATATGTGGTGTCGCTGCTTAGGTGACGATATATGATGTGTATATTATTAATATATAAAAATAAATAAATAAACTAGCACCCTTGGTGTGTCATTTTCCGACCGAAATGTTCGGATTCCATTCGTCCACAGGGGCGCGTGTCACTTTATTTGTTTTATTTCGGAGCCATTACCCGGTCCCGGTACAGGAAGTTACTCAACCGGCCGGTCACGACTCTCGACCAGGCAGCCTCGGCCCGTTTTTTTACACCTTCCCCCCCCCCCCCTCCCCCCCTTTGTACACTTTTTCTGCGCCACGGCCCGTTAGATGAATGGAGCAGCACTTCGCTTGTACGGCGAACGAAAGTGATATTGAAATTTTGCAATATTTTTTATTTGAAATAATTCTTTAGCATCTGAACGATGCTCACATAATATAGTATGTTGCTAAAATATTTTCATCGGCTGAATCTTTTTATTTTATTATTTGCTCTAATAGTACCGTTATCGTAATTTCCGCGTCAAATCATCGCGGCTTTGTTTACGTCTAGTGGGGTTTTCTGGAGTACTCTTCAGCTACTCGAACTTACCCACTGCAAACCAATAATCGTTTTTGTAATAATTGCCTTTGTAAATAATCTGTAAATTTTCCAATTCGGTTTTTTCTGTTGTTAACTAGATTGTTTTATTAATGAACATCCTCCGTATGTTACGTTTCTAACTCGGGATTGCCGTACCGACGATTTTTTCAACGCAATTTTTTTTTTTAATATCGATTTCACATAGCGGAATTTCGATACTCCGGATTTGATAAATTAAACAGTATTATTTATAATCAACTAGCTAAAGTACCCGGTATTGCCCGGGCTTTACGCAGAGTGAAGAGATTTAATTTAGGGGGGTGGGGGTAGTTTTTTTTTTTTTTTTTCGAAATCAGATGTAGACAGTAATTTTCCTCTTAGGGCCGGTTGTGTCATCAGTTGTAACTTTTTACTATAGTTTTTGCGAAAACGGGTAGTAAAAAAATATTTACTTATCGAATGTAGGTACATCCCGCAGTAAACTCATTTTACTCTGCGATATCCGATAGTAAAAACGAGAATCGATAGTTAAATATGGCGGACTTTCGACAGCTGTTCCAAAAGTCATCTGACACATTGATACTTTGAATATTGCAGTATACGACAATTAATCATTCAATATCCCGCTAGTGATGAGGGTTCGTCCGGTGATGATCTCGATGTTTACACATAATATGAAAAAATTAAAGTGACAGATATCGAACGCGTAGGCGAAAAAATCCATAGATAATGCATAAAATAAAGCATATTTCAGGATTATTCATCACACCTAGACATTTCCATCTATGCTTTGACAGCAGTAAATTGGATGTATCAATAACCTGCAAAGGATTTTTACTACGGGCGTTAGTAAAAAGTTACTACTGATCACACGACCTGCTCTTATTTTGAACGTCAAGTGTGCAAAATTTCATCAAGTACCTGAATTCTGTTTTAAGGGGTAGTAAAGAGGGGTGGGAGTGATTTTTCAAAATCTCATGTAGACAGTGACTTTCCTCTTGTTTTGAAGGCCAAGTACGGAATACTTCATCAAGTTCAGAATAAAACTGTAGATTTGTTTAAAAAAATAAACCCAGACACTCTTCTTTATATATTATATATAGATTTCTATACCCTTATTAGAAAATCATATTTTTTACGTATACAAAAAAAACATGTTTACGTGTTTTACAAATACATAATTAACAAAGAATCGTACTAAAATGATGTCCTTGTACTTCATTATAATTTAACATAATATTATTAAGAATTCATTAATGAGTAAAATGAAATCTGAATCCTGGCTTGTCCTTGTAGTGTGCGCAACACGAAATAAAGACGTAATTTATAAAGTTTGCTAATAACGAAAAACCGGTATTTGCAATGCTCGTATTATTCCGGTATTATAAGTGCAAGAAATCTTCCGGTATTTCAGCATCTCGGAATTCCGGTACGTGGTACACGGAATGAGATATGTTTCAGAGATCTAGTTGAAATAAATATCAGTACCGTTTACACTTGTTAAGATCATTGATCGCCACGAGGTCGAAACTCAAACCCTGACCTGACCAATGTCACCAAGAACCATAGATACATACAACATTCTGAAATGAAGGCATTAAATTACGAATATTTATTCCATTTTAATTTAAACCGCTGCAGCGGAATATTTAAATTTATCCAACTGTCAACGGACTGACGTTTGATGTAACATAAGTGTGAAATGAGGTGCGAAATAAAATATTTATGTGTGTCATCTCACGGGAGCATGATTAACGTGACCATTCGTCCCGTTTTGATCGGGACCATCCCGTTTTTAGGTAGCATATCCCGTTATCCCCAAGTTTGGCTTCGGGACCCCGAAATGTCCCGTTTTCATAAAGTCAAAAAATCCAACGATAGCGCCTAGTAGCGCGGCGATGACGGCATGCGCAATACGTCTCAGATATATAGATGCCTACTAGCTCGCTCGCTTCTCGACAGCTCGCGCATCTTTCTCGACGATTAATTATTGGGTTTTTTTCGACGTGTGTTATTGTGGTCATTTTAACAATGCCTAAATGCAAGTGCTTTTATCATGATTCGTCTCAGGATTGTTTTGAGACAAAAACTCATCCGTGGATATGTCCCGTGATGTTGTACAATATATGGTACAATTCATCAATTTCCATTAACTTGGTTCGGTCCAATGACTGAGATCCAAAATCCTCAATCCGACTCGTACAGTTACAAGCAGCAGCACCCAGCACCGCTGCTTTTGACGAAACCTCTTCTGATTCTGATCCCGCCTGAGGAGTGAGGAGTGATTGCGTTTGAAGAAACTGCCAATCATGAAAGTGTGACGGAACTCCAACTCACCTCTGAAGGTCACCCAGCCGGCTGGTGGAATTCTGGAGTATCAGTAATCTGTGTCGGAATAACGAGTTTGGTTTTTTGTCGGCATTCATTGCTATTGTTTAATTTAAAATATCAGCAGTTAACGCTACATTTCCTTGTTCCTTATTATTTTATGTATTATAATTATTGAGGTACATTTTTATGGTTGTTTCATTAATTCTCGTTTGTTGGTTTAAGTTTTACTTTTTTCTCTTAATAAAAACTAAAAACCAGGGCTTCGAATCGGAACTGAACCTAAACCGGAAACCGGTTATTTATTTCAGTTCCGTACATGTTCTTTACTCTCCATTTCATCCAAAAATCCAAAAAAATACACGAATTTGAATCTCAACATTCTGTCGGATCCTTTTACCAGTCTCGAGACGCGACACACAGATGCCACCAGCCAAATTGTCGGCAACATTGGAAGCAAAGTGTTAAAGACAAGGAGCTATGGAAAGCAAAAATTGGAGATCTATGTATGTTCACAACACTGGACGCAGATTGGCAAAAAAAAGCAGATTAAAATGATAATGATTTTAAATGCACAATAGTACAACTGTTGTAGTTTAAAAACGAATATTAATGCAACATCCCGAGCATTGTGAGACATGCTCAACTTGATTATTTATAATATTTATATTATTATTAGAGTAGAAATGATGTCGTTCATTTTTCGATTTGATAAATGTACCATCAACACAAAAAGGTCACATATTCACCTTATTCGCATTTCAAAGAAAATTGACACTTCACTACTATATAATGTTTCAAATTGTGTTTAAAATAAAGCTAGATTTTTATTTATATACACTTGCAAAAATCACCCGATTCATTTAATACGTTTTATATTTCAGAGATGAAATTTATATATTAATTTATAAACATTATGTTCTACTACTTTCTTGTTCAGTGTCGCTGAACTGAGACACACCGCCGCGGTCTTTTGATGCGAACTTTTCACGTTGCGCACGCAGCTATTCCAACATGCCTATTGTAATATGTGTTGCTGGCTGGCATTCGCGTTACTAAATCCCAGCGCACACGCGATGCTCGCTAGCGTTGCTTCTATTGCATGCCACGAATGGGCGATGAGAGACTCGCTTTCCGAGTATTTTACATATTAATATGTTTGTATGCCCATGTATCTGTCTGTGTGTATATATATATGCACGAGATAAAATACAGTGTCGCAATTGCGAAGGGCCACGCTTTCCAAAGGGGCCACCGAATCATAAACACATTTGGTAATATTAAAACCAGGAATAAATACTTGTAAATATGATGCCTGTGTTTGTAAGCAAATGAAATTATGTGTTGTCTAGTGATGGTGACTGTGTTTGCGAGGATGATTGGTAACTAATATTTAACATCTTCAATATTTGCAAAATAATAAGAAAAACACTTTGTTTAAAACCACTGTTTATTTAAATACAAATTAAATGTATTAATACATCCATCTAAAGAAGATGGCTTTCAAATAATAGAATGATAGATGTATCAATTTGAAAAAGTGTAACAGATAGGTTCGATAATTTATCGCCAATGCGCTGGGTTGCCATAGCATAATCGGATAATGCAATTTCCCAGGTTCGAATCCCGGTAGCAACAACAATATTTTTCGATAAAATTGACTTTATATGTATATCTTTCTAATTAATATATTTAATTCATATTTATTACAATATATATTATATTGCTATTAAGTATAATGCTCGTAGTTTGTTGTGTGGGATGCAGTAGGAATCCACCTCTGATATAGACAGCATTGTCTGGCTACTTTGCTAAACTGCCGTCTGTGTTAAAGTAGACAGATTTTTTCATGCTGTTGTGGTGCCCTTTAATTAAAATGTAAGTTAACAAAGAAAAAAAAAAATAGAGACAAAAACAAATGTAGGGAATGTGTTGCAAATCTAAAGTGATTTTTAAGTGTATTATATTGGCATTAAGTTAGAATGTTGGACGGCGATGCTTCTGACTGATCTCTACCCAATTGGATCATATATTGACTCCATATTTGCGCTATTTTTTTTGTAAGTGAACGGTTTACAGTTAGTGTTAAGTGCGTTGTACAGTTTCGAAGCTAAAAACATGTAGAAAAGTTGACAGAATGTCGTTGTTGCTCTCGGAACCGGTGTGTAGATATTCGTTGTCTCGTGTTGTAACCATGATTTATTACTAGGTGTGAGTTATTGTTTTTAATTTAAATATTGTACAAGTCTCAACATATAAATTTGTATTTTTTTTTATTTATTATCTTTGTTTTATTAACCACTAAATTGAGTTTAAATACATCTACCGGTTTCGAAAAATACAATTTTCTTCTTCAGGATGTAATAAGTTATGACATCCTGAATTTAGTGGTTAATAAAACAAAGATAATAAATAAATAAATAAATGAATTTTAACCACAAAGTTAATATTGCTAATTTTAAATGTATATAAATTTGTCTTACATCTATAACATTATATTATTTAAATAGAAAATCAGATGGATATTTAAAGGGACGACTATTTATTACCCCAAGCATTGCCGTCAGTGCTCTTTTAGCCGGTTAATATTTCTTTAAAAAAATATATAAAATTTGTTTTCTTATGCATTTATTTAGATTCAATATGTGTTCTTTCCAGTTAAGATGATAATCGATCGGCACTTCCAGATGTCGAATAATTTTGACTCGTGTCAATTTTTCACATCGGCACGAGGAAGTCGTGTTTTCGTTTGTTTTGCTGATGATGTTACATCATCAAAATTTGCTTTTATAATTACACTGAACTAATGTATTGTTTTGTTTATTCATATTATGGTAATACAACAACGTACTATATACATGTTACAAAATAAATGTTATTTTAATAATTAATATGTGAAATAACTTCGTACATGAGCGGAGTATATACAGAATGATGTTTCATTAATACGCATGATGATGCACCGTATCACTAACACTGCCGGCTTCGACTCTCATTATTGATATTTATTACGCAATAAAATGTATATTTTATACGAATTTACTATTCGCCTCGGTTCTAATATTCACGGTGCGGTATTTTCGATCATATCGTTTTAAATATATATATATACTCGTATATATAAAACATTAACATGTATTTTTACATGCCGTGACTAACCGGCATTTAATTATTTACATATTTTTGACTTCTCCCCGTGTTTCATCTCACTACGAATACTCAATAAATCATCGATCAAACCAAAATCTTCCAAAGTCAAGGTGGATTTTCAATGCAAGGATGTGTTTCGTTTGACGCATCGTCGTCTCATAGAGCCTTACATTTTTGGTGTCGTTTGCGTTCCTGCCATAAACGCTACGATGACCTCATTCATCCGAACAAACAAAAAAAAATCATCGTTTACAGAGTCCATCCTCTTATTCGGCCTGTTGAATTTTCGCAACCTTTTTGGTGGTTCATTCATTCAATATTTCAGTCACGTGGTATAAGACACACCTTCGAGCCGGGCCAATACTGGTTGTACGCGACGTGTGGGCTGTTCTCGACGTCGTCTTGTCGGCTGCGTAGGATTTTTAAATGCCATAGTGAGTTCCCATTTGATTATTGGTGGAATCGGTGAGTGTCTCTTACGGGCAAAATTATTCACTTGAGGATTGCGCCTTGTTTACATCGTATCATCTATAGAGTTAACATGGAAACTTTTAGTCGAGTGTAGAGTGGAAAATACATGAAACGTGTTAATCATTTCCGAGGTTTTTTGATAAGATAAAAAGATAACAAATTAATAAATAAATTATTGTAAAATGAACTTCAACGTATGTACGTCGAAGCAGATTCTTTCATACAATTTGGACTAGCGACGAGACACTTGCCAAGCAAACGGGCGTTCGAGTCTCCTTCCCGGGAGATCTCATTCTCACAGCACAAGCGCTACACGTTTAGTTTGTAAAATACATTGAGACCTCTATCTATCGTTGTTGAAGGGACCTATTCAAATAAACTATGAATGCGGGAATGTAGAAAAAAGTTACATTTTTTTATACTTAAATGTTTAATTCATACTATAAAAAAGTAACATATTTCACATGCAAATGAATGTGTTTAAATGAAAGTAAAATTAGAAAGCTGCACAGAAACAAAAAATAATTAATAAACTTTGTATTGTATAATGTCAAGCGGCAGTCAGTAGCCGCATTCTCTCTCTCTCTCTCTTAATATTCCGTTCATTATTTACTAGTGTCGTTAGTCGAAACCAAGCATTTAGCTACTAAGTACGCTGCGTAATTTAAACGATTAATATGGTAAAATGTTGCATAGAAGAACGATCCATGCGATCTATTTTTAGGTGTTTTGTATGAAACTAATTCGGGACTGGAAGAAATAAACAATACATGCGGGAAAACGATTATTCGAGGAACGATCGATCGAAATTTCACTGTAGTTAGAATATTGACGTGAAATGTATTTCGTGTACCCATCTCTGTTTCTAAAAAAAAAGTAGAAGATTTTTCAAATAAATACTGATATGATTCAGTTTATACGAAAATGTTGATAATTCAATTCGTGGATTGTGTTAACATCGGTAGGTCGCTAGATCCTGCGAACGGCTATAGTGAACTCTCTGCAGCCAGTTGTTCTGTAAAACAAAATCCATTTTATATGTTCAATTATTGAAAATACAATTTGATATAAAAAAAAAGGAGTTGTCTACTGTTACTTGTTACTACAATACATCTTAACCTGTATTCTTAAATTATGTAAACACATATAATTAAATATGTTATGTACCATTCCGGCGATGACACATACGTCCGCCACCTTTCATATCCAAAGGGCAACGATCGTGCTGCCATACGTCCTTCCGTACGATGTCGCCTGGTGACAGACTGGTAATATAGAGTGTACAGGCGTTTGTAGCGTAATGTAGCTAAGGACGTGCTTGCACACAAGCGTTTAGCTTTGTTTGAAAATAGTTAGAATATTGATGTGACACGTATTCCGTGTACGCAAATCATTTTTTTTTTTTAATGAAAAATGCGGATCGTAGACTTGTATACTATCCATATTATAAATTTTATATTAATATTTAGATTACTAAGCACAAGTAGCGTAACTATTTATGGGCAATAATTAATTTCAAAATATCAAAATTGTCAAATTCGACAGGCACGATTTAAAGATACGCGATGATGACAGAAATACTCTGCTGAAAATGAATATGTCATTATATTGAGAAATAAATATACCGAAACACCCCGAGAATCGACTCTTTACCTTACCAATTATTTATTTAAATAAAAAATGTTTGTATATTGGTTTACAATATGATTATTTCTGCGTTTTAACAGGTTTATGCTATTTGCTAAGAAGACAATTCCGTTAATTGTAAAGTCATATTGAACTGCGAGGATTTTTGAATCAGCCGTGTGCTAAAATATTCGGACGTTTGGTCAAATGTCCGGTCGACGGCATAAGGACGGATGATTAAAAAAATCCTCATTCGACCTTGGCTCTGGTCAGACTGCCCGCCTCCGTGACCGTTGCTCCCATCACACTGCTGCTCTGCGTAAGCATTGAAGCTAAAGGAGATCAACTGTACTTGTAGAAATCTTGCATTGCGTAATCTTCCTCAATCTATAACTAATAACCCGAGATCGAGTATGCTAAATACAACGAACGACGCTACGTATTAATACAATCAGGATGGTACAACGAACCGCGAGAAATAATACTGTCGACCGACGTAGCACGCGTTTGCGAATGACGTGTCGACGTGTCGGAAACTTCCCTCTTGACTTTTTTATGATTTTAACAATATTTGAGTATGTCCAAGAACACACAATTAATGGATTTTTTTTACCTCCAAAGGCATTGTTATTAAACAAATTATAGATATCTCATAGAGACAAAGCAATTTATATTAAATTATATGGGAAATTACAGCCCTTTTCTATCTTCGGCTGGCTTAAGTGGTGACTTTACACAATGTAACGTTCACCATTCCGCTCAATCAACCACTGGTCAATGGTCTAAAATTTGATATTCATTTCTCTGAAACAAAGAATCTTATTTTTTTTTTTTTAAATATGGAAGCTATATTCATTATCAGTATATATGACAAATGATGAACACATTATACTAGATTACGCCTGAAAAGTCAATTTTCTATTTTATATATTTCTTATTTAGTATATTATATTACCAATATTTTGAGTGTATCCAAGAAGAACACACAATCACTGGATGTTTTACTTATAAAATCTTTACAAAAATTTGATAGCTATGGAGATTGATTGGGTAGAACGGTGGATTGGCTGTGGATATCCGCATTCATACATCTTCTCATACAAGCTCGACGAATATTGCAGCTCCTAACAGGACCATCCTCCAGTATCTGGTTTACCCGGTCATGCCAAGCCTTCCGCGGATGTCCTCAATTTCTGGTGCTATCAACACTTGCGTCATATATCTTTCTTATCATTCTTTACTCATTCATCCTTTCCATATAACCAAACCACCTAAGTGATCCTCTCTTAATCACAATCACCATATTAAGATCAGCTTTACATTCTTTCCTTATTTCTTCATTCTTTACTCTGTCATAAATGGATCTGCCACATATACGCTAAAGTGATCTCATTTCTACTCCATTCAGTCTACTTTCGTTCCTCTTCTGCCAGTTCAAAGCCTCACTTCCATACATCAGTGTCGGTACCAGGACTATTGTGAACCGCTAGTCTTGCCTCGGTTGACAAGTTCCCATTATCTATAATTCCATTCAAACTGCCGTTCACTTTATTCTCCGCAGTCACCCTCCTTTCGATATCTCTCTCAGTCTTTCCGTTTCTACCAAACATACTTCCCAAATACACAAACTCATCGACTTGTTCCAAACATTCATTACCTACAAGTATTTTGCACGTGGGCGTGCTTTTCCAACTTGCCTAAGGTCTGTGTCTCTAAACTGTGTCTAGGAACGGATGTATGTTTTATGTATCGTCAGAAGCAGAGGCCGCAACCTTGACAATTTTTTAAAAACAAAAAAAAATTATACAGCAATTATTATTTTAATAGACGTATTAAAATAAAAAAAATATGGTATCCCCTGTCTCGTGCGGAATGAAGACTGTCGACCCGCAAAATTTTACTAATTTATTTTTAATTTGAATACGAATGACTGCATGTTTTTGTCGAAATAAAAAACAGGTTTTTTTTATTTATTATATATAACCTTGCGATGTTTCTCTTTTATTTTCTATCAAAATATATTTTTAGATACTGAAACTGTGCATCATCCGCACACGACAATTCCGCCTCGCAATCACTACATCGGCTTTTCTATTAAAAAAAAAAAAAACAATGTCCGTCGAATCCGCTTGGGAGTTCAATCAACATAATAATAGTTCAATTAACAAAATATTTTTACGTTGCCAAATTTTTTGAAATACACATGTCACGGGCGGCATGTTCAGGCAAAGATCTATTTTTTCATCATCACCTTATGTATTATGTAATCATCTTTAGCGACACGTGCAAGCTTTTATTTAAAATGCTATAAAATCATTTCTATATTGTATGTTTCTTGAAATCAATCCGATCGATAGTGGTCGCTGGTGACTGTCATACAAAAATAATTTTTATTTAAACTGTTTGCTCTAGATATTAAATAATTTTGTCATTTTAAAATTGTCATGCAAAATATATTTCATCATAATACATTTACGTCATCATCATCATCGTCATCAGTTGTTTTCTATCCACTGCTGAATAAAGGCCTCCCCAAGTATGATATCTCAGTCGGCCTCTTGATTCGCATCGGGGTTAAACTGGGTGACTGTACTTGTCCAACTGTTGTCCGCCCTTTGAGCGATGCGGTTTGCCCATTGCCATTTCATTTTCAAAAAAATGATATTATTATTAATTACCCCTAATATATTTTTATACCTGATAGATAAATACTTTTGCCTGTAGTTAATCTTTCAAAAATGTTTTTCAATTTACATAGAGATTTTGTAGGCACGGATAACTCACGTAATTCTTATCAGATTTCGATCAAAATTTTCTGAAAAATTTACTAGATAGCTATCTCGGCTATGTTCGTTAGCCAACATTATCCGCCGTCTTGATTAAAAATGGCGGCTGTTCAAAACCTTTAATAATTCATTTCCGTTAATAATAAAACTAGATAAAAAATAAAAAAAAGTAAAAAACGGACACACACAAAAGGACGAAATCTGTCTAATTCTTGAATGGGATTTTTTATACCGTGTCTCGCGTGAATCACGCATTTGTAATCTTCATTTCGATGCGGGGCAGCTAAGCTTACCTTGTCATCGTCCGACGGTGATGCGCCGGCTCCTTCGACAGTCGCTGTCTGTATTCTTATTCAATTTCTCCAAAATAATGAACGTGAATATTTTACATGACACTCAGACGACAACCTCGATTTGGAGTCAACAACCCCGGCCGCCTTTAGGTCGAAATGCCCGAAGCAGTTTTTCGACCTCGACGGGGAAGTCAAAGGAACGAATATGCCGGGACCGTGATTTGCCGAATTTCTTTTGCACTACCCGCGGTGCAAACGCGATTCAATTTAACTTTTAGAAAAATAACGATTCATTCTCTTGGGAGTGTTATCAATCGCGTTAACGTGTTCTCCCGTCTATCGGTTACTCGGCCTTTGTGCCCAGGGATTCTTTGGAAATCCCGCTTACCCCCTCTCACGGCTATTCAAATTTTGTGGTGAATGAATTCTTTGCGGTTTCAGGATTTCAATCGCTAGTGTTACACAGTGTGCTAAAAGTTCACGCATGTCCTCGATGAATTAATCGTGTATCTTATATTAATATTTGTCCGTAACGCTCTAAGAAACTTCGTCCGAACTGAAAACAAAATCTTGAAAATCTAAAAACAAATGTTGTCAATAATAATTTAGATAGTTCCGATCTCTAAATAAAATGTGAGGCGCGTTCTGTAATAATTTATAATTATTTTATTTTTACGTCTACGCATGTTCCTGACGTAGTGTTCTATTAACACTAGTCGCCAGTCAAGATTTTATAGTTTTTATATTCCGACCGTTACGAGTTGGGACTGTATTGGTGTATATTTACTATTATATATTTTTATTGAGAAATTTATATAAAACGTGCTTAAACTCCGAAATCGTGCGTGACACTGGTTAATCGTCTATCTTTATGTGATAATTACTATCTACGTGTATGATTTATGTAATTTATCTGTGACGATTGTTATGTATAACTATTATAAATACTCAAGTGAGGTGATCTTTTAGTACTTTTACTTTATTTACATATTCATAAAACATGACCGTAATAATAAATGTCTGCGACGTAATTTGAACGGTTTTTAGAAAGTCATAAAACAATAATAAATATATTTTTATTATACCGTTCGGGAGACGCCTTCTTCTTATATCAATTCACGATTTATTTCGTCTCAAATTCTGTCGTTTACCGTGTAGGAGAAGAGGCAATGAAAGGATGTATGTAGTGTAGGAAAATAGCGATTGAGATCCGGTCTCTGAATATAGTGAAATCATTGAATACCTGTGTGTGATGAATAGGAATGCGAGTAGCGGAAAATGCAATCGAAATGTATCGAATTTTCTCTTATATCAATATTGTTATATGTGTTATGCCTTATATCAATATACAATGAATTTTGTTTCAAATAATGTTGTGGCGTTGTTGAAAAAGAGTTCGAGTCACATAAAGAAAGGATCACTAATAAAGAACGTCCGCGGAAGACTTGCCACGACCAATTAAACCAGATACTAGAAGATGGTCCGTATGAATGTGAATTTGGCGAGAATTGTGTGTCAGGACAGACGATTGCGGCGCTCTATCTTCTCTGCCTAACCCCGTTGTGAAACAACGTGATAGTAAGTTAGTTAGTTAGAGTTAGAGAATGTGAAAGGACGTAGGTACATAATATAAGAAAGATAAATATTACTCTTATATATTACTAAATACACCTAGGATGATTCAATGCTGTGTGTACTGATCTTGTCGCTATCTGTATTCTCCATGTTTGTAGACTATCTTAACATTACTTCTTTCTTTTACGATACGTATTTGCCATTAATAAACTATTTTTTCCAAGCGGACACTGAAAGTAAATTTAGACATTCAAAACTTATTTTTCTTTGTATTTGTATAATCAACTCTAATTAAATTTATTCCGCCTCTCAAGCTATGCTTTGTTGAGAGGATCTGATGCGAGAGTAACCACTCTCATAACAGTTTCGGGAAGGATAGATCCTTTCAGCAGAGGATGAAAGTGAAGTGTGCATGGATGCCCTGTGTCCGTCCACCTGTTTTACCTGCCTATGAAGGAGTCGTTATTAGCGAATTTGGATCCATTCCCGTGCAGAGATATTTAGATTCAAGGCGCGCCGGTGGCTCGCCAAACCGCGTTGCTAAACGTCCGTCTGGCTTGGCGTCGACCTCTACTTCCTTACAAGACCGGAATTGTTTTTTCCTTCGCTTCCATTTTGTGACGTTTGGTATTCAGCGGCCGGCGCGCCGCATGTGCAGCGCGCCCGTGGCCTCGGGCACGCCCTCTTTATACAGACAATACTAGAACCTTGCTGCTGATTCACAATAATTATTTGAGGATTTAATATTTTTTAATTTTTTATACCAAGTTTATTTCATACATATTAAATAACAATTTTTATTTTTTGCCAAACTGCTATGCAGTTTTACGGCAAGAATTACCCTTCAATTAAACTAATTAACATAGTCAATTAAAGTAAACTAAAATTGTATCGGAAAAAATTTTTTTTTATGTGTAATATAATAGAGAAATCATATAATTAGATAAGAATGTGTTTGACTTTATATTTTAGTGTGTTAAAAAAAATCCGATAAACATAGTAAATTTAAGCGATAACAAAGTAAAAAAAAATATATTTCCTATTAGAAATGCTTCTAGAAACTTAAACAATATACTTAATCCTACACGTGTGTATTATTTATCGTTCTTACATAATATAATATAATATGTAACGTTAAGAAATGTCTTGACGTGATGCGATAAGTATAACGTGAAATTTAATTACGACCTTATCGATATTACGAAATCGTGTTTATTTGGTGATGTTACTGCATTCTTTTCATTTATAACACACTTTTTTTTTTATCAAATTGTGATTAAATTTAAGAATATTTTGTCTATACTCTATATGTCCCAAAAGTTTTTTTCGTAATAAAATAATGGATGGGTTTAATAAAAAAATGTTTACTTTGCATTTAAGTACAGTCCCTGGGAATTAATTTCATAACAATTATATTTTCTAAATGTGATCCTTTTTTTCGCTGAGAGACAAAATTTCTGAGAACTGCTCGGCACGGTACTCACCGTGATCGCTGCCATTTCTTCTCGGATATTTTCTTTTAATTGGTCCAGAGAGGGAGGATTGTTACTGTATACCTTTGATGCAAGGTAGCCCCATAAGAAATAGTACATTGGTGTCAAGTCGGGGCTTCGGGGCTATGTTACCTCGTCGGAATATCAATTTTCCAGGGAAAATTTCACGAACAACTGGTGAGGACACGCTCCATGTCGACTGAATTCCCAAGGACGCGGCTAGCGATCGGCATACCCCCCGCCCCTCTCTCGCTCGTTGCGTTGGTGCATCGAATGAACCAAAATGAAATAGACTTTTGGGGCATACTGTATTCCAATCACAGGCAGACGAGAATATTTTTAAATATGAATTAAATATATTAATTATAAAGATATACATATAAAATCAATTTTATCGAAAATTATTGTTGTTGCGCTACCGGGATTCGAACCTGGATCTCTTCCCTAACCGGGGGAGGTGCCTTATCCAACTAAGCTACAGCGGTTGGATAAGGTTAATAAAGTTAATAAGTTAATAAGGTTAATAAAGTTAAAGGTTGGATAAGATAAGCTATACCGGTTAGGGAAGAGATCCAGGTTCGAATCCCGGTAGCGCAACAACAATATTTTTCGATAAAATTGATTTTATATGTATATCTTTATAATTAATATATTTAATTCATATTTAAAATATCACAGACCTATGTTCTGAATAATTACAACTTCACAATAAGAATGTGTTCTCCTAAAAAAAAAAAAAAGAGAATATTTTTGTTATTTAGTTTTGATTGTTCAATTTTGTTATTTAAATCATTAAATATTTCTGGTTTTACAATTTTAATTGAAATCAATTGTTTAATATATTGTTTAGATTTCACTGTTAGATACAACGGATAGACCTATCTCCTTTAGCGTAGATCTAATAAAGGAGACAGTGAACATCTCTTACATTATGTACATATTGCATATCAGAATGGCTAAATAAATATAGATGGTATTCCTCTCCAGAAATACAGAGCACTTTTATTTTATTTTGTGTTCTTTTCTCTCTTTTTTTTTTTAAATGTTGGTACTCGTCCATCATCGTCCGATTGAAATCTACGTATCCCGTTATGTCTTCTAGGAACGCTTTGAAATGAATAAAAATAACTACATCTCTAGATGTAAATACTTTTATGTATTTTTTGCTGCTTGTATTTAAATTACACACTAATATACATAGAGTGCATCAATCACGTCGAATGAGTATTCTTGGGGCTTTTTTTCCGCTTGAACTTACTTACTGCAATATTACGCACACAAGCTGTTGATTGTAGTAAATCGTAATGACCAGTGCTCACAGAATGAGACACGGTGATTTAGTTAAGATAAATCTCGGTTCATAGATATTTGGATCTGGAAATAAACTCAAGTTGGTAGAAAGAGACAACAATACTGACCCGTGCAAAGGACCTTTTTGATTTTACAGTAAGCCTCGATATATATGCTTCGTAAACTATTTATCGTGAGATAAAGACAAGGCATTAAATTAATATTAAAACACCAATGATCAATTGACTAACATTGACGTTCGACGTACGATGAACGATGAATCTTCAAGATTTGGTGTGTACACGATGGGCTACGGAAAACGAGAGTTGTCTCCAATGTATCTCACGGCTGGCTTTATCCCTGTCTCATAGATTGTCTCGAGTTGAAAATCTCTTTTGTGGGCACGCATGGGTTTGTCGCCTGATCATCTTACTAACCAAGTATTACTGGCTATACTTACTTATACTTGCTGGTCTCCTTGAATGACGTTTGATAGCTCAACCCCTAGACCAACAAGCACTTCGGATATTTAATTTCTGGCATCGCTTTTCTATTCTTCTAGTGCTCGATATCAAAGTTTGCGTTCATTATTTTATTTGTAGTAGCTCGATATAGTTGTACTATATAGGGTGTAACAGACCTAGTCCACGATATTTTATCGGTGGACACCTGACTAAATTACGAGTTGAAAATGTTTAAGGAATATGTGCAAATCTGCACCGTTACGGAAAAAAAAAATTTAAATACAAATTAAATGTATCAATTTGAAAGATATACGGATAAAATTAATTTATCGAAAAAATATTTTGGTTGAACAATTCTTCTCCGTAATTCTGTATAGCTACAATTATATATTAAAGTATATACGTATGTACATTTTTTAATATTCAATTATTCTTTCTATCGTATATCTACACAATATGAATTTTACGCTGTTATAATTCCCAAACCACTATGAAGGAACAAACAGTAACATAATATAATGACCTTATTCTTAAATATACGTTTACGAAACAGCTTTAGACAAATGCAAAACAATTAGTAAAAATGCCATTATAAATGAAAAACAAACACATTTACCAAAAATATATTTTTTTAAATACAAATTAAATGTATCAATTTGAAAGATATACGGATAAAATTAATTTATCGAAAAAATATTTTGGTTGCCGCCGGGATTTGAACCAGGAACTTTTCCTTTCCGGGGAAAGACGCTAACTATTATCAACCTAGTAAGTTAACAATAAATTTACCTATATATTGCAGCGCTTTCAAATTTATCTGTCATTATGAAAATACCACGGAACCGTGTTCTGAAGAAAAACTGCAACTTCACAATAATAATTTTTTTCCCTTAGAAAATATATATATATTTCATGATAATGATCCCAAACCCAATAATCTACAGTAAATCTGTAGTACTTTTGTTGTTACTTAATTTTGTGTAGCTGTTGTGCAAATAACGCTGTTACAAATTTAGCTGTGGTCGTAATAAGGTCGTCACGTCCAACATTTCAAAATCGATATCTCTCTATTTATTATTGCCCTACCGGTCACGTGAACCGGTCCTGTAAAGCGACAGATTTCATTTGATAGGTTTTTAAATACGGTTCGTGTCATTCATTGGTGATTATTTGCTCCAATTCAAAATAATTTCAATAACATTTGTAATAAATACGTGCCCTTTATATACAAATTAACATATCTAAATATTCATATGACGTCACATCCTTTACATTTACAAACTTTACAGGTTTCTAAAAGTCTGCTGTTTAAATATACCTCGACATATTGAGCGGAAATTCAATTCGCTGGCGGCCATACAAGCTAGAATATATTATAATAAAAATGTTAACGTGACACGTTTAGAAGAAACAATATTTATTAAGGAGAACACATTCTTATTGTGAAGTTGTAATTATTCAGAACAGACGGTCTGTGATATTTTAAATAATAATTAAATGTATTCATTAGAAAGATATACATATAAAATCAATTTTATCGAAAAATATTCTCTTTTTCTATCGGTTTACTCAAAAGTATTTGAGGTTCTGTAAAAACAAAGTAGATGGCTTTCAAATAATGGAATGATAGATGTATTCATTTGAAAAAGTGTAACGTGTTCGAAAATTTCTTGTCAAAAATACTGTCGCTGTAGCATAGTTGGTAATGCACCTTCCCCGGTTTGGAAAGAGATCCAGGTTTGAATCCCGGTAATATTTTTTGATAAAATTGATTTTATATTAATACATTTAATTTATATTAATTTATATTTTATTACATAGACATATACTTTGGTCCCTGGCACGGTCGACCTTCACACCCGCTAATTTATATATTATTAATGCATATATTAAATTAATGAACCTTCTTTCTTGATTAATAAATATTTTATAAGCAGTTTGCTGTCTGTGCTTCGAAAATAAAAATGTTTATTTCCCTTGTGTATTGTGGCGATGTATGTATTATTTTCTAAAAATGTTTTGATATTCCAATGACAATCAAAAATCCTTAATATTAATTGTAAATTACAAAATAAAATGAATATCGCGCTATTCTGTAGATGGCGTATGAGCTAGATTTCAACATACGCACCAGCGATTTGCCATTTCACGCCCTGGGAACCACAATGTATTTATTATCTGCCATTTACAGCAAACTGAGATATTGAACTTTAAAGTTTTCTTCTGAGTTTGATTCATCGCCCATGAGGTGAAATTTTACGAAAATATTGCTATATAATTTTGAATGATAAAGTAAATGTATTCTTGTTTTGAACTCATACATTTCATTTGTATTGTAGTTGTTCTAAAAAAATTGTAAGGGATACTAAAATATAACATCGTTTAAACTACTAAAATGCTACATGTTTGTAACACTGTTTTAACATTTTAAATACCATGAGCGCGTTAACACGCCAAACTTTGCGTGTCTCGCCAAGCGATAAGCGTGATTACACGCACTTTGCGACCTTGCGGAGATTAAATACGTATTTAATCCCGTCTCCGTCATATGTTTAAAATCATTTTGCCATCTGTGGAAGGCAGTTCCTAGTTTTTGATAAATATTTTATGTCAAGACCCTTACGGCTCACCCCTACCCTATGTGGTATCAAATACGGTTGGCAGTTTTTTTTTTTTTTAATTAATACTAGTTCCACAAAACATTTAATACTAATCAATTTTATCGAAAAATATTGTTTTTGCGCTACCGCGATAATGGAACGACAGATGTATTAATTTGAAAAAGTGTAACATATAGGTTCGAAAATTTGTTATGAAAAATACTGTCGCCATAACACAATTGGTAGTGTACTTCCCCGGATTGGAAATAGAGATCCAAGTTCAAATCCCGGTAGCGCAAAAACAATATTTTTCGACATAATTAATTTTATATGTATATATTTCTAATTAATATATTTAATTCATATTTAAAATATCACAGAGCTATGTTCTGAATAATTACAACTTCACAATAAGAATGTGTTCTCCTAAAAATTCATATTTATTCAAAAACAACATAATATTTGCTCTGTATGTACACATTTTTGACGTTTAACAGTTAACTGTTTACCGTTAAAAATGATTTTTAAGTTCATTCGGACACGTGACGACCATACGTCGTACTAAGCTTTCAAATACGTACCAATTATAAAGTCGTTATTTAAAAAATTGATCGCGAATTGTATTGTATTACACTAAGTACGCTTTATTTTTTGCATTGACATTTTCCGCTATAGTGGTGAACAAAACTCTTTTTTTGTGGCGGATTTGATGAATTTGTCAATGCGGTCGACAGATCGATTCGTAATACTTGTACAATACACATCCACGGCAAATTGGAAAATTGAATAAATCACCAGACAGATCACATTGTCTAAAATTGATGTATATGATTTGCTGACATTCCACATGATCGCTAATTACTGATGACGCTCGTGGCATTATGGCGTTACGGTTGTTTACCCGTAGAGCCTGGCTCCGCTGTCTGTGCATCTGCATTTCATTTTTATGCTAGAAAGATTTTTTTCTAGATTGTTCGTTTTTTAATCTGACTGTTTTTTAGAACCTTTTAAATGCCATGAGCACGCCAATCTTGGATTCCCGCACGTTGGATCCCCCGATAGGTGATTTATAATACTGTATTAAAATGCAAATGAAAATAAATTTTAAACATAATTTAAAATTTAACTAATAAATTTATAATATGTAACATTTTATTCGGATTAATATAATTCGTACGAGCAATATTTGTATAAATTTCCACTATAATAACATTCACGGATGCTGGTATTTACGAATATAAATAGCTACTTGAAGAAGCTTTGGTGGATCAATCGTCCGGGGGATCGACCGGCAAAGGGATCAACTGTCCGAGGGAACAAGTGTCCGAGGGATCAAGTGTCCGAGGGAACAACCGTCGGAGGGATCGACTGTCGGGGGGATCATTACGACATTGAACGTGATTTTCAATTTCATATATATTATTTGAAATCATTTTTCCGTTTGAAACGACAGTTCCTATCTTTTAATAGAAATTATAAGATAATAAATATTTTATTTGCTTCGGGAATAAAACGTTTCTGTGTGGCAATGTTTTAATCCTTTTTTTCGTGCACTATATTATAAATATATTATTATGTATTATAAAATTCAGAGTTTAAAATAAACAGAACATTTAGGGGGCAGTTTTCAGCTTACCAATAAAATAAACATTATTATTATTAGGTACCGAATCTTTGGCATATTGTGAAACAAAGTCTCAAACATATGTAATTATTATGGTTCTGGGCTAAGATACACGTACAATTCGTTTATCTCTTGTGAAATTTATAGAAATTTGAGGAGATGTTTTAACTTGTTTTATCAGAATGATGCGCGAAGAATTCTGTGCAGTACGATATCATTTCATGGTGGGCGGTTGCGTGAGAGAAAATACTTCTTCTAACTTATATGATTTATAGCACCACATAAATAGACATGAACTGACGCAATAAACTGACGAATTATTTGTACCAAAATTTTCATTCTGGTGGCACCCACGTGGTCACTTTGGTGCCACTCGCGTAATCAAAGAGTTCCGCGAATTTTTAAAAAAATATGAAACGAAAATTTAAACGATGACAAATACTATCACTGTGTCATAATCTATCGGATTTATATTTCGTTGGATAAATATGTGTAGAATGCCTCTAGTTGCGCAAATAGTGTTCTATCCTCTATATACATTCTCCTATATATACACTTCATACAATGTCTATTAATTTACTAATCTGTGAATTTCACCTATGTAAAATATGGTAGGCAATTATAAAGTTACATTTTTGATCGCCTGATCCACGAACATTCCGACTGTTTTGTTTGATTTTATTAAAAGTTTCACATTATCCACTCTCGTATTGTATCGGCTGAACTTGACCGCGTCGCATTTAGCATAGAGGCGGCACACTCTGCGAGCTAATGGTGTCAGCGGTCGCGAAACGTGCATAGTGTGTACATTGCGTGGCTCTTTTTTTTTTCGTCTACCTAGCCGTTGTATATTCTGGCTGAATAAATTATCACCCATACTTTGATGGGAAAAGTAATCTTCATTGATTGACATTTCAGTTCATTTGTGCGGCAACTGCTAGACACAATTTGAGTTATTTTGTCGCCACTATAGTTTCGAGAAGTGCAGTCCCTCGGGTGATAACTACCGTGTATAACAAAAAAACTCAACGTGTGTGTATTCGAAAGTTTAATTTATTGAAAGGATTAAATTAAGAAATCTACAATTCGTGGCTTTTTTTCGGTAATTAAAATGGCGTACATCAGCGGTTTCGTTGTCGTATCGATTAAACCATATTGATGAATTACTAATAACACCACTTTAATTATATTATATATAAGATGTATTAACTGTTTATTGTTAGTTTTTGTTTTGTGCATAATATATGACATATTATGTATTATCTATTTACAAGACGTCAAAAATAATCTTATTAATTCATTAATAAATAATCATGAATGGCTTCTAGTTTTTATTTAAAAAAAAACCAGTTATGTTATAGATTATTTACATTATGTTTTCTACATCTCTTTCTAATTGAATAATTTAAATATATAATTCATTTTTCTCTTTTTTTAATATTAAATATAATTAAAAAATAGCTTTGTCTCTGTGAGATTAATAACAGTGCCTTTGCAGGTAAAAATCCAGTAATTGTGTGTTCTTGGACATATTCAAATATTGCTAATATAATATATTGGTCAAAATAAGAAAATGTTTAAAATATATTGATTTTTCAGCCGTATTCAAGTATAATATGTTAAAAAAACATTTTACTGATAAAGAATATTGCTTTAATATATTTTTTTTTAAAAATCAGTTTCTCATAGAGATGACATATATGCTGTTTAAAAAAAAGGGGAAAAATGAATTATCAAATTTTCATTCATAAATGGCGATGGTATAGTTATACTCGAAGCGAGTCCACATACTAACATATACACAACTTTCAAAAATTTGATAAATGTGAAGATTGAGGGGTGATAATTGGTAACCGTTATATATATATATATATATAAAGTGATCACTTAAGCCCGCTGAAGACAGGTTGTAAGCCCTGTAATTACCCCATACTTCCATATATTTTCCATTAAATAAATATAATTTTTTAAAAATAGCTTTGTCTCTATGCGATATCTGATATTTGATATCCGTTCTTGGACATATCCAAATATGTTTAATTTAATTTGTGTTAAAGATACCACGTGACTATGTTCTAAAATTGAAACTTTACAATAAAAATTTGTTTTCATTAAAAAATAATATTTTTGTTTTTACAACATTTTGGTTAATGGTACATTGTACCGTATAAACATATAAATAAATGCAGCCGCTTGTCCGTGAACACCATCGCCATCTATCTGATCTCATTAGAGCTCGCCCCGGGGCAGCCGAGCATGATTTGAGTCCTCACGTGGGCAATTATTTATTTATAACACCTTTTATAACCTACAACTTTGTCAGTTTGGCAACAAGACAATTATATATTGTATTATACACCGTACAATCTTGCACATTTATAATCGTTTTTGTATGTAGCTATCGTAAGCGTGCAGCGATTAGTAAATTACACCGATTCTTAACGAAGTACGGTAATACCCCGAAGTTACGCGATAGGTGGATGACCGACGAAAATCGCTTAACTCGAATTCGCGTAAGTCGGCGTACAACTTTGCATATAAATACATACAATTTTGTTTAATTGGAACCGAAGACGAACAAAAACACTAGTTTAGAAGAAAAATGTTTAATAACATTGCAGTTCTTTATACATATTAATACAAAATATTAAAAAATAAACGATTTAAGTAAAAAAGTCATTTCGATGTCGATGGCTTCAGAAAATCTAACAAATTCGTCTGATGCCTTCTTTTTTTCACGCAGAATTTTTTCGTAGCAAGCTAATAATTTTTTTATTCCTTGCTTTGTAGCTATAACGCGTTCTTTGTTGGAGTCTATGTTTTCTAAAAATTTTAAGCCATTTTCAATTGAGCTGAGACCTTCTGTCAAGCTTCCAATTGTCATGTGCTTTTCTGATTGAATTGGGTCTGAAGTGTCTTCAATGTCGTTTTGCTTACGGCATCTCTATGAGCTCATCGATTACTAGCTCCTGACTAATGGAATCCAACAGCTCCTGAAACGCATCCAATGCGTATCACAGTAAGAGAAACACTGAATATAGCGGGGCGGCAGTGTTGTCAAACGAACCGCGTAACTCTGAGTTCGCGTAAGTCGGGGTATTACTGTATTTGACTACCGTAGTCAGGTTGTCGGCGGACCCAGGCGACGATCTAAAAACCTTGACTGACATCGTGGGATTTTTTCCTGCGACATTCTAAACGCATGACTGGTACAGACTGTTCGAAAAAGTTAGCTATTCAATTTCGTTGTTTACCCACTATTAGATGTAGAATATAATATAATAGAAATAAATTATAACGAATGCCGTGCGTTGTTATCACAATGGCGGGTTAATTACTTCTTCGAGTACAGTTTCAAGTGGTATTGCCTAC
Organism: Eubasilissa splendida; assembly: GCA_031772225.1. NCBI lineage: Eukaryota > Metazoa > Arthropoda > Insecta > Trichoptera > Phryganeidae > Eubasilissa > Eubasilissa splendida. The sequence continues at coordinate 15,754,208 of CM062867.1, forward strand.
ATTTTGACTGACCCCTTTCAGACATAGTGTATCTTTTTATGTGTTTTATCTGTAACGTAATTAATACATGTTAGTAGCAAGCTGAAACGCTCGTCTGAAGAGATGCGAAAACAACAACTAGCTTGAATATGTCTAAATGTTTGTTTAACTAATTTTTGTACTTTTGAACGCTGATGACAACAGATGAATTTTCTTTCTTTTTTTATCGATCTGATTTTGAAAAAAATATCGTAGCGTTATATATTTCAAAACTAGCTGAAGTACCCGCTGTTGCCTGGGCTTTACGCAGAGTGGAGAGGCTTATTTTTTCGAAATCAGATGTAGACATATATTTCCTCTTATTTGGAACGCAAGTGTGCAAATCTCATGTAAACAGTGACCTTCATCTTGTTTTGAAGGTCAAATGTGAAAATTTCATCAAGCTTTGAATAAAACTGTAGATTTATATGAAAAACAAACCGACAAACACTCATATATCACTATATGTATGGATAGATTAGAACATCTCATTACTTACTTTATTTCAGCATTATCGCCATATTAATATTGCAGCGAGCAACAATGAACAAGTAAATTCGGGAGGCCTTCATCCGGCAGAGGATAGAAAACGGCTTAATAACAATGATGATGTGATGACGACTGATAAAGTATAGAGAATGCCGCAAAGGCGCAATAGAGTCGGTTAAGATTAATGGTAGTCGTGTTGTGCAGTAAGACATCGATCAGTAAGTGATCGCTGATCGTCTGGGTCAGTCCGAGACTGTCCGGTATACTATTAGTCATCCGGCAGTCCTGAAACTGAGTGATCGGTGCACGCGAACATATCTTTCCAAAGTTGATGATATTTTCAGACCATTGCGTCGGGAGAAATTTAAACTGGCCATTTCCGTTCACACCATCGCTCTTGTAAATTAAAGAATACTTATCTAGTATGCTCAAATACAGATTGCCATTCGATTCTCATCTAGGATTATTAGAACCGATCCTACTTTCAGTCTTCCATATTGTAACACTAATGTTAAACAAAACTTATTCTTCTACTTGCTTCCCAGTATTTCAATTCAAAATTTAAAGGCGATACATTTTTTCAATTTCTCATTTACCGCAATGAAATAAAAATATATTACGCATAATGACCTATTTATCTCCATTTTATTATTTTTACACAACCCCATTCCATCTCCAACCCACTGGAATATTATTTATATTTTTAATATTTTCTTTACTTTATCTTTATTTTTATCATTTTTTCTTACATCTACAATAGAAGGAATTTTTATTTTTAAATTTAATTTTTCACCACTTATCTTACATTGTACACGTTGATAATTCAGAGGAAAAAAAATTTGATTGAATTGATTATTATAGTGTTTTACTAATTATAACTGTACGTATTCCAAACCTATATATCTAACGGGAAGTGACGTCTGGAGCTGGCAAAAAAGGAACGAAAGTAGACTGAATGTAGTGGAAATGAGATCACTTAGGCGTATATATGATAAACCTATTTATGACAGAATAAAGAATGAAGAAATAAGGAAATAATGTGAAGCTGATGTTAGTATAGTGAGTAAGATTAAGAAAGGAGCACTTAAATGCTTTTCTTATATGGAACGGCTGAATGAGGAGAGAGTGGTAAGAAAGATATATGACGCAAGTGTTGATGGCACCAGATATAGAGGACGTCCGCGGAAGACTTGACACGACCAGGTAAACCATATAATGGAGGATGGTTCTGTTAGAAGCGTCAACAATCGGCGAGATTGTATGAATGTGGATGAGGCGACAATTGTGTGTCAGGACAGAGAAGTGTGGCACTCTATCCGCTCTGCCTACCCCCGCGGGAAACGGCGTGATGGTAAGTAAGTATTCCAAATAAAATTAATTAAAATCACCAATATGCATCGTAAATTTGTGTAAAAACAGATCTAAGGGTGAATTTATTGATTTCACAATATCCATTCACCTACCATATCAGTTTGTTATTACATAATTTTTATTTTACGTACCTTTTATTCTTATTTTTTCGGTGTTTTTTATTTCTGAACCATTAAAAAGTGTATTTTGTAACATATTATATATCCAATTGTATTTAATGTCCCACCTAGGATTGTCTATCAGGGTTCTCAACGACCTGTTGATAGTCTGTATACGAAAAAATAAACTGAAAAATAGATTTAAATGTTATGTTCCCGGAATATGTTATGAGTAATAGAGATGTATTAAGAAAATATAGTTTAAATGTGTAGAATACATTTTTTTCGAGAGTCTTAATTAATAATCTCCTCTCGCCCTACATTAGCTAATTGCCGACTTTTAATGGAGGCATTCGTAATGAACTTGGCGGTGGATTCGGATAGATTGATAGACGTCAATGAAACATATCTGTGTTGAGGTCATTTGTCTGTCAGATGTGAAAAGTATCTGCCGAGCTAGAAAAATAAAATAAATATTATCGAATGTTACATCACGGACAGCTTTTTATAATGTTCGCCGATCAACATCATCTTTAATATCCGAGCTTTTTCGTAACCTTTTTGATCGCAGCCTCGCGAGATTGCCGAATCAACGCACTAATATTTATTTACTACTCATTTTGATGTCCATCAGTTTATTGCTTCCATTACGATACCGTATACCATAACCCTTCTCGAATTACGATCACGATACAATCCTAATTGCCTTCGATGAGGTGTTTGATCTTCGAAACGGCCGCGGCCTCATAACTTTTACTTTCTAGAAGGTTGTATTATTATTTTAATCCAAACAAGTACACGAGTGAAATTAAATTTATTATGTTCATTTAAAATTTTTTGTCGAACCGAACTTTGTTCCGCGCACACATATAACTGATTGCGTTTTGTCACGGCTAGTCTCGAGAGGTGCACACCCTCTCATCAACAGGTGTGTAAATAAAACTAAAATAAGTACAACGGGTAACGACCTATTCAAGCAGTCGGTGGGGTGTGACGAAGGGGTGGGGGGGGGATTTGGTTATTTGGTTAGTTGTAAATATTAAAAATATTAAAAGTGGGGTGAAGTTATTAAAGTAAATAGATAATATTGTTGATAAATATTTTTTTTTCGAACTTTATGTAAATAGAAATTTAAAAAATATATATTCTACAATAGATTTACGATTGTCCAGGATCGCATTAACTGGGTTGTAAAGAAATAAAGATTTTTTTTAATAACATTTCATAATATTTTTTCAAATAAAAAAATGTTTTTATTCTTCTACCTACATAAATTGTACCAGAAAATTAAACTGGCGATAATATGTAACAGATAATAAAATTGACAAAATTTAGTAATTTTTTATCTATTTTAATAGTTTTTGTACTCGAATTTTATATACTCATTTTTTTTCTCTCTGTATCTTTATTTTTTATTCCTGTCGAATCTTTATCTTTCTTGAATTAAATTGCACCACAACAGCACGAAAAAATCTGACTACTTTAACACAGACTACAGTCTAGCAAAGATATATATAGAATATCAGAGGTGGAGTCTACTCCATCTCACACAAAAAACTACGAGTATTTAATTGTATTTTTTTTGTTTATCATGCTATATTATAATATTTTCACCTATTTTACAACAAAAGCAGGTATGTCAATAAAGTCTAATAAATAAATAAACAACTGATTCATTAAATATTATATATAAAAGTATGGGCCGCCGATATACAGTTTGATGTTTAGCCAATCTTGTTTTAAGTTCATCTAGTTGTAAGAATTTGAGACTGAGACCCCGAATCGTATAAGGTTAGTTCATAATGCAAAAATTTTCTCCATTAGAGATACGTCATAAAAGTTTCAACCCAATATTATATTTAAAAATGTTTATTTGGAATTGGTCCGTGAGTTTTTCCGACTCGAATACGTCCCAGATTGATATGACGAAGATAGAAGAAGCAAACAAAGCTGTAAGTCAGCACACACGCACTCCAGACGAGGAAGAAGTACTCAAACAGCTGCTTTCTTGTCAATCTGTTTTCTTATCGATCATATCGACACGTACAAAGCCGGCCATACACATACCTGCTCAGGTTGCTGTACAGCCAAATTGGAGCGTACATGCGATAAAACCGGCAGGTATTCCTACATGTACAGGCGACCTGACAACAATTTCATATTTTCTACCTGCGGGTGAGTGCTGCTGACTTCAGGCAAACCCGAGCGTGTGTGTTACTCCAGGGCGCAGGTCTCAGTTCACCGCGAAGGGAGTGGTCGCGTTGCGTAGTTCGGAAAATTGGCGTCTCGCAGGCGCAGCGTAATTGTGGAAAATTTTATTGAATTGTATAAATCTGAGCCATCCACATTCTTAATTAATTACAATAATCTTACTTTATTAAATTGACGTGACTGTATTGACTTCTCTTTAACAGCCACTTTTGTCGCGGTTTTCTTTCTTTCTTTCGCAGGACGGCGAGAGACCTGCTAGCGCTACCCATAGTTGATATCACGGTTGACTGAGAGATTGGCAAAGGTTGGCCGCTACGTGTATGCCCAAAGTTGAGCTTCAGTCTACCTGAACAGGTATACCTGTCAGATATACCGTAGCGCGCACGACCGGCATAAGAATGTTTACGTACCTCCAGCAGCATTTATAATGTTACGTATTCCATATTGTTTTATTTCCCATTTTTCCTTTCTAATCTGTGTACACGTTCCACGTTATGCAACGTTACTTTCGTGCAAGTACGGCACCACGTGACCGCGGCACTTCTTGCGTCACGTGACCTTACCATTATTACCACCGTCATTATGCCGAGTGCACATTTTACGATTGTGTCCCATTATTTTAGCTTTGCAAGCAAATAATGATGATGGCATTTTAATGGTTATCTCCGAACGAACCGAGCTCGAATGTTCCATAGACCACGTGCGATAAGCGCAATTAGAAGGATGAATCACGGTAACATGGTGTTACCCATGTAAAGAATGTAATTACTTTGTGTACCTAATTAAGTATATACGACTGACAATCCTGACGAAGATACGTCAGTATCTAAATCGTTTGACGTAAAAACAACACAGTGGTTTAAACAAAGTTAAAAATGAATACATTTTTTTGTGTTTAACCTACAAGTATAAACTATTTTAAATTATAGTATTATGTACATAGAACGTGTCATTTCATCGAGTTCACACATCTGTATAATTATCACTTTTAACCTATTTTACTGTGTACATGTATGTATAATACTTATTATATACTAGGTATGTATTATTTTATAGAACGGAAGCATGAGTATGGTACTTAGTACTTACCGAAGAAAAATGTATACACTACATATAATCAGTTGTATCGTAAATTGAGTTTGTATGACTAATCCATAATTTTTTTTGTTCATTTTATACCTTATACCTACTATAGTTTTTATAAAATAATGATAATATTTATTGAATATTGATGATTTTAATAATAATACAATAAATAGACAAACGTTTTAAACTAATAATGTCGCTGAAAAATGCGAAGGACAAATCTTTCTTCCAAAAAACTGCCACCGGAACCCGAGACCATTCTACTACAGTTAAAGTGCTCTGTCCAACTGACCTATGTTAGATTTTGTTATTTACATCATACTGACTAGTCAAGAGGCATCTTGACGTATTTATATATTGAAAAAAAAAACATACTTTCGTTCCTCCATATCTCTGTTCAAAGTTGTAATTTTAGGTATTCAGGATACTGAGAATAATATTTTTTTTTCTTAAATAGAGATGCGTACACGGAATACGTGTCACATCAATATTCTTACTATTTTCAAACTAAGCTAAACGCTTGTGCTATGGAAATAGGATTATCTTGCTGGTCTCCTGGAACGAAGCGCGAACCCTCGACCACTAGATCACTAGGCCAGCGTCTTAATCGCTAGACCAACAAGCTACAATAATGTAGGGAGACTATTTAAACAAAATTGAACAGGCATTTAACAGATATTCATCTGAATATCAAATTTTGGTTTTTCATCTGGAATAATTACGTTCAATATTATGAAAGTTGGATATTTTTATTTTTTACGGAGAACACATTATTGTTGTGATGTTGCAGTTTTTCAGAACATGTAATAGTTGTGTGGTATTTTTAATATAAATCAAATTAGTCAACTTTAAAAATATTCAGAAAAAATCTATTTATATTCTAAAATTTGTCGTAAAACTACTTAGTTGATATGGCGAAACTGGATAACGCGTTTAACTGTATGGGAATAGGTTATGGTTCAAATCGAAGGTAGCATCTTAAGTATATTTTCGATAAATAGTTTTTTTCTGTGTATCTTTCGTGTCGATTCAATTAATTTGTAATAGAATATTTTGACTCCGAAATTATTTGGAGAAAAATTCACTAAATATACGTGATGTTGTGAAGGTTGGCTGGCAGCAGTGAATCGCGTCGTATGAACTGATCTCCACCGGTGGGTGATTTATGATCACGAGTGTTATTTGAAATCGCCAACCTCGCCTCTCTCCACACACTGCGCGAGTTCAAGTTGCACTTCGGAGCAATGCACCGCTCCAAAAGGTCGCGCAGTAATTCGGCCGGCGGTCCGGTCGCGTCACGCGTCACGCGTCACGCGGCGCCGCGGTCGCGCGACGTCTTCTCGAACCGGTCCGCGTCGAGCGCACGCGACCCGTCAAAATTGTATCGCTCGTCTCGCCAATTTTCCGAGCTGCTCGCTGCCAGCACGCTGCGCGCCCGAGATGCATCGCGCTTGACCTTGAACTAATACGATGCTTCGGCGCCGCGAACTTGATTTTGAATTTCTATTTTCGGAATGATTTAACGCTGATGGTATTTCGCCTTACTGCAAATCTCAACCGGTGGGTGCGCCAACTGCAGCGGGATATTTTCATATCGAGAAAATACGCATGCAGAATATGTAGTATCGTATAATTAGTATGCAGAGTGCGGTCGGTATTCGGTGATGCCAGTGATCGAAAACCGGGATCTCGGCCCAGTTTACAATATTTATGAATCTGGGGATTAATTTCGGGGCACCAAAATTAGATCAAGACTAAATGACGAACAACTCTATTGATATTTATAATAATTAATCTTTTTCGTATACAAATTGTTATTTGTCAATCTAACATTATTTTTTTGGCCGTAGATTCCTTACTTAAATTTAAATATCTTACATAAATCTAATTCATGTAAGATATGCGCGCATATTTCGAATAAAATATTTAATAATCTATTTTTCATAAATACATTGATCATCTGAGCATTGCGTTCCAGCCTAAGTAGATACCCACTTCACATATGCTCAATGATAATAATATCAATTCGATACCAGAAGGTAGCTAGCTACTTATCAAATATTTTGTGTAAATTTAAAATTAGTTTTTTTTTTACCAAGGTTTCTTATATTTTGAATTATAAAAAGAAAAAAAAAGTAACGTTTCACTTCAACTTATTTGTTTGTTTGTTTTTATATAAAATACAGGATGTGTCATAAGTTAGTGCACTTTTTAAAACGCTTCTGCGCGGAAACCGGGCGAAGGAGGGACATGCGGGACGGGGCGACAGCGCGCGGGAGTTTGATCCTTGGAAATATAGACGTAATCGTATCACGGGGGAACAACGCGCGTTCAGCGCGGGGAGGGGAATGTTAGGTGCGTCTGCTTTGAACTATGTATTAGTGTCTATCTATTCGTCACACGCGCACACTGTCTGTCCGGCCGGAGAACACTTTCACACGTTACAAACGTCAAAAATGTCATTAAAATTTATCCTTTTTTTACATTTTCATGATTTGTGAAAAAACCTGACGTGATGCGAATTTTTCAATATCATTTTCGTAATCTACAGAAAAAATTCGTACCGACAGACATTTCCATTTTAAAACAACAAAACTTTGTATATTATTGTAATGAATGTTTATTTCACTGAGAAAGCACGATGAATGCATCATTTAATACGAGCAGGGGGATGTTGGAACGGTGGGGATCGGAGGTACGGGGTGGGATTACTAGACGAGGGGGGGGGGGGATGCGCGGGATCCTATAGAGTAACTATTCAAAATTTGGTTTAACTCTGTCAAACGGTGTAAGATTTTTTAGTAATAATTCGATACTATGAGTGCATTTAATTTGATCTCAGTCATATCGAATCCAGAATCCATATCGAGGTGTGTACATAGATGAGTGAATAGTGTAACAATTTGAAGTTTCTGAATTCTTCCCATCGTGACATTCTAAAGTGACATGTCACACATTTCGCATCCGCGGCGTGGCCAATTGCCCGGCGCGACGCTCTGTCACTTTTTATTAATCTGCGCCGAGTGTTGAACTTCAGTATGGTTGGCTTGCGGACGGTGGACGACAAACGCATAGGTGATCGATCATCAGCATCAAATGCCCACTTAAAACCCACTTACCGCAATGACGGCCGTGTCGCGGAGCGCATGTAAAAACCTATTCAACATTTGGATAGTAGGAAACGTAATTATCAACATCACGTCTATTTAAAAGGCCAACAAATATGTCAACTTTTAAATTGCGCTCCGACTGGAGTCTTTAAAATGATATTTTTATTTATCGCGTTTTAGGTCATCCTAATTGCCTAATTATTTTTTCAGTCATCCATAATAATAATGTGTTTTCCCGTCTTTTATCTGTGATCCGTACATGTAAGTATCATTTGCCAGATTGCCAGGGAAAATCGCCAAAGTAGCGAAAATGACGAACGTGTTTTAAATATCTCTAGGTTAAGATTACTTAAAATTTTTCTCTTTTACTCGATTATATTATTTAATAACAGAAGTACATAAATATTTATTCAATTTGAAAAGAAGTGTATATTGTCTCTATTACAAGTAAGAAAAAATATACATCAGTGAAATCATACGAAATTTTATGACTGGCAAGTATATTGAGTATTTGTTATCCCGCGTCCCACTATAGGTTGCGTCGCACTTTATTTTCTTATCTATTGTCGCACTATCAAATACGACACGAGATGATATATGAATGTTTACGTTTGTTCAATAGTCATTTATGTAAACATGATCTCAGTTTTTTCAAGAATGTCTTTGTGGATATATATATATATTTCAAAGTTGGTACATAAGAACACCGTTTGTACAATTCCAGAAAGGGCAATACATAATACACTAGCAAAAAATCAATCGGCGATAGCTTATACTTTTTGCACATAAAATAATATCAAACTAATAAATGTAACTTAATTACGGATATTGCTTTTTTCCTCTATTTCTAGTACTTGATATCAAAGTTTGCGAATAAAAATATTTTTTAATGTTGCGTATGGTAAATACTTATATATTGTTATTATTTTATCCAATACATAAATATACTACGGAGGAATACCTAAAATATTTACAGAGATATTCACATGATTAGAGGCAATGTCAACTCAGGAGAGAGGAAAAGTTAATATCATACTAGGACTACCTATCAATGTCAATAATGACCTATTGATAATCTATATATTAAAATAAATAAATAAAATTATAAAAGAGTCTCCATATTTGGTTAGAATTATGTGCTTTCATTTTTCGGTAACGAAAATTGAGATAAGTCAAGATTCAATTTAAGAAATTAGTCCAAAATTACAACTGGCAAGAAAAAAACATATACGAAGGCTCCCCACGTCCAAATGTTGTGGCTCCGACCGAACTTCATGTCACAGCCGGTTGAGTCGAGCTGATGTTTGCTTTTTGGAGGTCATAATTTAATTTTAGCTAATTTGAAACGAATTTTACAACGTCATGTTTTCACACAAATCTTTTCGCAATTGCGTGGAAAATTCTATTAATTTGTGAAAATTATTTATAACGGAAACCGCTTTTGGATTTTTAAAATTAATCACCTTAGCGATGCTTGGGACGCGATGGTAAACCGAGTTAATGATTTTAATTGGCGTGATAAAAGTACCTACTTATAAATTAAAAAAAATCATAAAAAATATTTGTTCCATTTCATTGAAACAAAAATAAATATTTATTTATTCAAAACATAGGTCTGTGATATTTTAAATACTAATTGAATGTATTAATTAGAAAAGATACAAAATTTAATAAAAATGAATTGTTAATTCTGGCGTCTGCTATCGGTTTACTCAAAGGTATTTGAGATTCCGTAAAGACAAAGTAGATGGCTTTCAAATAATGGAACGATGTATTCATTTGAAAAAGTGTAACATATTGGTTCGAAAATTTGTCATCAAAAGTACTGTTGCTGTAGCATAGTTGGATAATGTACCTTCCCTAACAATATTTTTCGATAAAATTGATTTCATATGTATATCTTTCTAATTTATACATTTAATTAGTATTTAAAATATTTATTTAACCATTTTTTATACAATATGTAAGTTGATATGACCCATGTCCACAAATAAGATTTTCAACTCAATACAATATCTGAGATACGGATCTTGTTTCTATGAAATTCTTCGGAGACAACTCTCGGCTTCCAAAGTCTCTGTGTGTGCAATGTCTCAGGGGTACATCGTACCTACTAATACGCACGAGTAGCTTGTTGGTCTAGTGGTTACAATGCTGGCCTAGTTATCTAGTGGTCGGGGGTTTGCGCCTCGTTCGAGGAAACCAGCAAGTTAGTCCTATTTTCGTAGTACAAGCGTTTAGCTTAGTTTTAAAATAGTAAGAATATTGATGTGACGTGTATTTCGTGTACGCATCTCTAATATATATAATTGTAGGGATCTACGATTGTTTTAGATGACGTTTGTGACCACGTGTCGAATCTCGCAGTCAGATCGAACTTTGTGTACAACTGGTTTGAATTTTTTAAATCTCAAGCTCTGAGTTTATCTTAAGATCAAAATTTCAACATGCGTGTACATGGTGTTGAGAGCCATATACTTATTTAAACCTTTATTGACGTACATTTTTTTGTAAATCAAAAGCGAACATGCATAATATGTTATACACTTATTACTGTGCGGGATGCGGTAGGTGCGTGACCACTGATGCGTATAGCATTGTCCTGACTACTTTGGTATACTGTTATTATAATAATGTCTAGTTCTTTATTTTTCCTAATAATTTCCGTAGAGTCCCACGACGCGATGAATGTATTGAGAATAGCGATAATATATTTATTTATTTATAGTTGAAAGCTTTTCACATTCTGTTGCGTCGGTCGCTCGCACGCACGTTAAATTTCGAGTCCCACGCCGTTTATTGGCTGCGTGCGGCGGCGCCGGCAGACACGGAGCCGCCGCAGCAGTCGGCCCGACCCGAGAGTGGTCACCGGCCGCGCGGGCGCCGAGCGCCCCCCGCCCGAGTCGAACCGCGGACGCCGTCAATTAGTTCGAGGGCGACATTTCATTTTCATCGGAGGAAGTTGATGCCGCTACGGAATAAAATATCATTTTTTAGACCGCCGTCTCTTATATACTACACTCGTAATGTGTGTCCGTCTTCCAAATGGCTTTCAATATTACACATTTCCGTTTGTTTTGTTTTTTTTTTATTTGATTTAAATGTACGATTCCGTTCGTGTCGCGTAAATATTATATTTATGATACTAACATTATTAATAAATATTTCGCACATATTTTCTTTTAACTTTTAATTATTATTAGAACACATTCTTATTGTGATTATTCAAAACAGACGGTCTGTGATGTTTTAAATACTAATTTAATGTATTAATTAAAAAGATATACATATAAAATCAATTTTATCGATAAATATTGTTGTTGCGCCACCGGGATTCGAACCTGAATCTCTTTCCAAACCGGAGAAGGCGCATTATTCAACTATACTACAGCGGTATTATTTTTGACGTCAAATTTTCGAATCTATGTGTTACACCTTTTTCAAATTAATACATTTATCGTTCCATTATTTGAAAGAGCTATATGTTTGATGAAAACGGAAATACTGAGAAAGATATCGGTAAGAAGGTGACTGCAGGAAATAAAGTGAACGGTGCTTTGAATGGTAATATAGCTAATGGGAACTTGTCAATCAAGAAGGCAAGAGGCAGAAGAAGAACGAAAGTAGACTAAATACAGTGGAAATGAAATCACTTAGGCATATATGTGGCAAATACATTTATGACAGAGTAATTAATGAAGAAATAAGGAAATAATGTAAAGTTGATCTTAGTATAGTGAGTAAGATTAAGTAAGGATCACGTAGGTGGTTTGATCATATGGAATGGATGAATGAAAAGAGAATGGTAAGGAAGATATATGCCGCAAGTGTTGATGGCATCAGAAAAGTTCAAAAGCCACAATAACCAGCGAGCTTGTATGAGATGTATGAATGTGGATGAGGCGAAAATTGTACGAGTACAGAAGAGTGTGGCGCTCTATCTTCTATGCCTACCCGTGCGGGGAAACGGAGCGTGATAGTAAGTAAGTAAGTAAGACTTGACGCAGAAGGGTATTAGGGTTTGTAATAAGATCTATGGGATATTGCACGGCTGTTGTTAAGATTAAACGTTATGGATTTAACCTTTTCACTAATCAGAACAATACCAGCGTATAGAATATTCCGTGGAGCCAGCTTTTAATAATTCACTGAATTCTTATTTACAAGAAAATGAAAATGACTTGCCGCGTTTCCGAGTCGTCGCTTCTCATTTATTTTATTCAAATATATACCTATTCAATATTTTTCTCAGCAACTGAATATTATAATATTTTGAAGCGTCCCTTTATCGAAAGGCCTCCATTCATATTAGGTACGTATTTCTACAAGTAGATTCATCTCAAATCACGACAAACTCTAAACTTTATCAGTTGTGAAGATAATATTTTAGTGTTTTCTTCTTCTGTTCGTATTTTAATTATTTTGTATTGAGACTATTTTTAAAAATACTCAATTCTCAAGAAATACGGAAACATTTCGGTGTAGATTTACTGATATCTAAAAAATGAACGCGCGTACTTCAAACAGAATTAGTACGACAAAGAAATGCTTGTTCAATTTTTAAAAGGGTCAACTAATTAGAACGAATTGTAACCTACATAGCTAAACGCTAGTAATACTCAAACCGCGGTGTTGCCTAGAAATTTGTTGTAAAAACTCATTAATAAATTAACCACTATATACTACATGGTTCCAACAAGAAGTGCGACTTTTTTTTTTAAACTTTATCTTGTGTTTTAGTTTCATACTTGTTTCAAAAATATATTTCCCATTGTGGTTTTACTTATGATCGATATTGCCCAACGACTGTAAGTTGGAAGACGCGCGCCGGCCGTCCACACTCGTAGCTCCGATTCCGTATTGAATATTATATTGTTGTATAATAAATTATTGTCATTTAATTACTTCTTCAAGTACCTGGACAATAATCGTCAGATAGTTCGGCCGAATCAACCGGCGAACCTTAAGGCCGTCACACCCATCAACCCAGAATCGGATCGGAACTTCTACTGAATAGTTCACGCAGCCAGCTCTAATACGATATACATATTATATATAATTACAACTATGGAGCGGCGCGCGATCGAATCCCTACAGTATAATATATATTTTTTTTGTTTATAATTTTTTTTGTTGATAAACAAATCTATCTAATACATACACAATTATACTTAAATTATTAGGGATTTATTTAATTAAAAATTATAAAACCGTGTATAAAATAAAATTAAGCGAAGATAATTTTAAATTTTGTATATACTCAGTCGTGTGTATAAATTTGAAAACAATCGCGTAATAAAATAAAAAAAACAATAAATGTCTCCATACATGTTTGAAAACATTAGCGTTAAGATTTGTTCGATCTGTAATAATTTATTCTTCAGAATTTCGGAATCGGCCAGCTGATATTGTCGTCGAGATAAAAAAATAGCGGTAAATTTCTATTTTCACATTCTTCCTCCGACATAATTTACTAGAAACGAATAACGGGGACATCAACAGTGACAAAAGGTACATTTATCGTAATTTATAATGTTTATACAATCATTTCATTTTTACACTTTGTTTCTATAATCGCCGTCAACAGAGATATAAAAAGATTTATTTGAGTAGCTAACTTTTGATTTGTTGCTTTCTTCGTCCTACACCCGTTACGCATCATCTCAATGTATGATATTTAAGCACACACAGCACGTTAATGTACTCGACTTGTCTTCCGCCGGATGCTGTGATCTCGCAACATACACACCGATCTAGAATGAATAAAACACATCGTTATTAGCTATTTACGAATCAAAAAATACTGATTTATTTATTGAGATTTATTGGCGCAGTTGAAACATATTTAATTAGCCGGTGCGTGATCTTTTCGTTTACAAGTTTCTACTAAAATATTGAGTCGAACTCGGTTATAACGAGCATCAGGTGGGGGACTGACTAAATTTGCTCGTTATAGCCATTTCTCATTATATCCAATAGACATTTTTCCTGAACCGTTTTGCGAATTTTTTCTCTTGTGCCTTCAAAATTAGCCCGTTCACAGCAAATCTGGCACTTCTTTGGGTGTTAAATCATTTGACTAATTCTGCATGAACATCATTAAGATCGCATTTTCTATTTTTTTTTTTTGTTTGTTTCCGTGATGTTTTCAAATGCCGACAAGTGAACATCCTTATTTTTTTCGATAATATTCAAACATTTGACATTTGAGAAGACAACGAAAAATTTTACACACTTCAATATTTTTTCACGCTGTGGTTCACAAATGAGAGACTCGAGGTTCACTTTTTACAATCGATACAACATTGCCGATGCGCACAAACATTACTTTAGACGATTTCATAATAAATTTTAATTCAGAGAAAAAAACACAAATGTAAAATGGGAACAAAATTTTAAAATGGCATTTTCGGATGTCTGTTTTTTATTTAATGCTCATTAGTCCCAATAAACACACAAATATTCATATGTATTCCGTATAACTGAGAAGCAAGCTCATAATAACAGTTCACTTTTGTATGAAAACTTACGTAAACTAAAATATCAAATAGTTTTTGCTTATTATAGCCGTGAACTCGCTATACCCGAGCTCGTTGTAACCAAATTCGACTGTATTTCTTTTGATTGGATTGCAGCCGGAAGACTGTTCATTTTTATTCGTTTTTTGTATACTTTGATCGCTCTGTTTACAGCTCAACGCGCGATTCTTTACTTTAAAACAAACCGCACCCTCACAAAATAAAAATATAAACGTGGATTCATCGTATCTTAACATTTTTTACTTTATCTAGTATTTTGAAGGCTAATGACAGACCGCTTTCACCTCGATGCAGGTGTTTTAGTCTCCATTCCCGTCGAATCGAAAATGCACCATTTGAATGATTAAAATTATGTTTGAAAGTGATCTGGGTGTATCTTTTGCAGGTGATATAAATGAGATTCAAAATAGCACTGAATTTGTTTTATTAAAAGTGCGTGGACTTCTTCATATTTCTTCCGCTTCCGCTTCTTATCCGGTAGCCGGACGATGGCTGTAATTATCCATATTCTGAATGATGAGATGTAGAATCTGATACTTTTCTGGATCTCACGGTGTCCGGATATTTCAGTTTTGTCGTTTTTATTCGTTCGATCCGAGACATCTTAATTTATTATTGTATCCAATTCAGTTATTCGTGAGCATTCTTATGTAGGTCCTCATCTAAAATGCCTCAAGTCGCCTTAGCAAAGCTTTGGTGAGCTTTCTTGCACTTCCATTTCGTAGAGGGATCACTAAGAACACTATCATTGGACCGTTCGCATTCCAAAATCCCTAAACACCATTGCTCACTATAAATTTTCTTAGATTTTACCTGCCTTCCAAATTCTACTCTGTACAGTTTTCTGATCTAATCTGCACTGTATATCAGCCCTGATGATGAACCCTGCAATGGGATGCAGATTAGCCCAGAAAATAGCTCACTTGTTTTCCTTAAAGTAAAATATCAGACGTAAAAAAATATTATGCAATTAAATGAATATTTACTTAATTGTTTAATTTAAGCGCATACTCTCTGTTATCTCAGTACATGTATAAAAATGAACTACTGATAACTATTTTTTTAGTTGGTGGCATATATTTTAAAATATCGCGTATACATACTTAAATTAATAAATTTAAAATTAAATTATCGCACATAATTTAAATAAAGTATCATCGGAAATTAATATGCATTTTTTTATCTTATATATTGATAATGAGTTCATTATTTATTTGAATGCGCATAGATTGTAAAAGACGTAGTTTATAAATGATTGTATGCATTTTATCGAATTTATTTATGTATTGGTTGTGCGGTTCATAACTTTATCACCCGGTATCAATATACGTCACAGCATCTTTTTCATGGTTCCAAGATTAGTTTGTTTAACGGTATTGTTTGCTGTTTTTTTTTTATTATCGGGAGCTTGGCGGCGCGTGCGCATTTCTTGTCTGCTCCAATTTTTGAACCTGTATTTATCACTTTTATATTGCATAATTAACGTCGTCGGCTGGCGGATGTGTTGCGGACAAATGGACCCTGGCGCTCGGCCAGTCGCGCTGGCTCGACTTCCAGCAGCTCTGTAAAGCATCTTCCGGAAATAGCGATGGGCTAACAGTCCGCGACCATAATAACTGTCACCAAATTTTTATCGCACCTTTGACTGTGCAAAGTCGTAACTTACGGTGTTCCGCAAGACTTATTGCGGCGGCTTATCATGCGAACATGACTGCTATAATTGTTTATTTGTTAGTCATATCAAAGCCACTGTCGGAATGTTATATACTACTAGAGATTAACCTGTCTTAAGATGGTATGTCGTCTTCTTAGAATACTTTTATATATATATATATATATATATAATATACAACTTTTAATTTGAAAACATATTAATTAACTATTACATAGTACAGCACCAAAAGGTTACATATAAATTCAATTAATAAGTATTTCATTAAGGAGAATACATTCTCACTGTGAAGTTGTAATTATTCAGAACATAGGTTTGTGATATTTGCATAGTTGGATAATGCACTTTCTCCGGATTGGAAAGAGATCCAGGTAGTAACAACAATATATTTTTTGATAAAGTTGATTATATATGTATATCTTTCTAATTAATACATTTAAGTAGTATTTAAAAAAAATATCACAGACCTATGTTCCGAATAATTACAACTTCATAATAATAATGTATTCTTAATAATATATAAATTGTATCTATGTGTCCATAATTGAATAAAAATGAATTGTTAATTCTGACGTCTGCTATCGGTTTACTCAAAGGTATTTGAAATTCCGTAAAAACAAAGTAGATGGCTTTTCAAGTAATGGAACAGTAGATGTATTCATTTGAAAAATGTTACATGTGAGTTCGAAAATTTGTCGACAAAGATACTGCCTACTGTAGGACCGGATTGGAAAGAGATCCAGGTTCAAATCCCGATAGCAACAATAATATTTTTCGATAAAATTGACTATATATGTATATCTTTCTAATTAATACATTAAATTAGTGTTTTTAAAAAATAAATAAGTATTTAAAATGAAATTGATACTTCATTAGAAGAAAGCGTCCAAACACAGAGATGGGCTTTTTTATGTGTGATTTCCTCCCGTAACAAAACTTAAACGGTACTGTTCTACTTTAAAGCCTTTCCACTTGGAAACACGGCAGAGTGACCTTTCTATTTGGAAACACGCCCCACCGAATACGTGAACACTTAAGGGTACTAGTTGCAATCTCAGCAACCACCATATCTCTTGAATTTTTGGACAAAGATCTGATAGAATAATGTATTTATTAATGTACTTATTATTATAAATGATATTGATAACCGCTATTGTCTGGATTAAGACACAAAATAAATGCAACATTTTCTTTCAAAAAGATTCAAAATCTTTCATTTCAATTTCAAAGTGGCAAAGACTGCTATTGGTCGAATCTGACCATAAATGGCGGAGGGGAAGAGCCAGGTTCGATTGTTGTTTTAGGCATTGTATTAATAAATTAACACAATTCGTAAAATCTATACGAGAAGAAAATTGCATTAAATGTTAGAAAGAAAAAGACATGGAGGTTGCTGACTTTGCAATTATTTCCTGAAGTTGCACAACGGACAGATTGATCACGTGGCCCCCTAGCGACTTGCGAAAGTTGCACAAGCGTCGGTGGAGGGAACAAGTCAACCGGGAAATTGCATTTCACACATTGAAGGAATTACTCGGTGTGCTCTAGGAAGTGTGGAGTAAAATACACTTACATATTTTATTATACATCTTACCCGTTATATTATATAGGGTGTCCAGCGGAAAAATTTCAAGATTAAATTGTAATTGCTCGTAAACCATCAGGCCGAGGTAAGTGGGAGCGGTATTGTTCGACGCGCGTGATTTGTGGGATTGCCAGTCGCAATGAGACACTGGTCGGGAGCGCACCTCGCGATCGCTGTTGAGCAATAATTAAAGTGCAGTGATTTATTGGTTCGTGCGCGTCGCGCTTTTTGTACTTACTTTAATATTCGACGAGTAAGTGATGGGCCGAGCATGCAACATATCTGGTGTTGGGTTCAAAAGTTCAGACAAGAAGGAACAATGGTTAACCAAACTCCTCCGGAACCATCAATGTCAACAGCGACGCCAAAACGTGTGGCTCAAGTTGGACGTGAAATTATTCGCAATCCGCGTAAATCGATAAGGAAGATTGCAGCCTGTAATGGAATAAAAAAATCAACAGTGCACGTTATTTTGAAAAAGAAACTACCATATAAACTGCAAATCGAGCAGTTTCTCAACGAAAATTACTATTCTTTACGTGAAACCTTAGCTATATAACGAAAGTTTTCCGACAAATGTCCATACACTCGGGCCTTATTATACTATAATTAAAACTGCAGGATTAATTAAATAGAGAAACAAATATCAGATATCTCATAGAGACAAAGCTATTTTTATATTAATAATAGTGCCTTTGTAGGTAAAAATCCGGTAATTGTGTGTTCTTGGACGTATTCAAATATTGCTGATTAAATAGAGGGTTTTTTTTATTGCATTATGAAAGAAACCCTAAAGGGTCCCCCACCCTATCCCGGAATCGTTTTAAGAGTTGTTTACTCTCGTTTCGATTCCACTAAATAAAGCTACGCAAGCAATGTTTTACAAAATCTTCAAAGTTTTTTTTTTTAATATATTTTAAAGTTAGAGCAGTTAGTTAAAACCTTATGGCTTTCCTTCATATTAACTTTATTCTTCTTTTCGTTTTATTATATAGCACAATTATTACAGTTGGTAATTATTGCGTTAGTATAGCTATTCTTATTTATAACGAGAATGTGTTATTTAGTATAACACAAACATAGTAACTTAAAACTCTGATCGCATTATATAGTTTATATTTATTTTTATTATGTACCTGCCCTATGTGATTCTAGTGTTCAGAAATAATAACGGGCAATCTATTAAAAGGCGTTTCACACACGCAAACAACATTCATTACGAGTTCGATAACATGAATAATTGATGAACTTAGCGCTGAATTGGGCATTATTTTTTTTTAAAGCCGCTTAGGATTGCAGTCGGCCTCTTAGTCAATATATCTATAATATTATGGACTTAAATTAAAAATAATTAATTGAGCCATCCGCTGTCGTGTATTACATACTGAAACAAATTATTAGAAAGAAACATAATATTCCCTCTACGTTGGTTTTACCTATTTCTGAATATACACATTTGATTAAGATGTCTCACAAAGATGAAGATATTATTTTTTTATACGGGAAGTATGGAAGTCTTGGGCATTACAGGGCTTACGACCTGTCATCGGCTGGCTTAAGTGATCACTTTACACAATGTAACAGTTCACCTAATTACCTACGCTACCACATCTATCAAATTGGAAGTTGTATATATTAAATTAAGATGGAACATTTCACTTATTTATTACCAATTATGCTATCGCTATCTATTGACATTTGCCCTGTAATGCCAAAGACTTCCATACTTCTCATATAAAAAATAATATCTTCGTCTCTGTGAGACATTTTAATCTTGATGACAATCCCCCAGGGGATAAAACCCAATAATTAGTTCCTACAAAGATTTGGACATACTCAAAATATTGTATACATATTTGATTCCATCAATGATGACAGTTCTGGACAAACCCATCAATGATGACAGAAAAAAAATAATTTTCAATCTTTCGCGAAATAATGTCAGTAGATAGGTGTCTACTAAGTGATATTGAATTAAATTATTATTGAACACGTTAAGTTAATTCATTTGAAAAAGGATTCAAATCCAATGAATCATTTTTTTTTATGAACAGTTCCAATCCAATGTCCATTTCTAATACATAAGAGATGGCTTATGTTTAGTTTAACATAAATAACCTGTAAAATATACAGGTGTTGAAATTATGTATTTCAAAAATTGAATCATTCACACGAAGAAGGGCGTATATGATTTTTTACATTTACGAGTACAGATTCGAGGATCAATATTTTAGAATAAAACTATAATTGAACGGAACATTTATGAGATAAAATAAAAATCTTTTTTATATCTTATTAATATATTGTTTTAATACTGAAACATTGATGTTTTCATGCATACTCGCAAGTATAGCAAAATCATACACACAGTGTAACAAATCTACTTCACAATATTTTATGGCTTCAAGGAGTATGTGCAAATTCTGTACCGTTACGGAAAATAAATAAGTCTACGTATCTCAATATATATATTACAAATTGATACATTATCTTTACTTCAGATCCTAAATTATCTAACAAAAAAATGTTTGGCCGCTCGAAATTCGATAACTTTTTATTTTTTTGTATTCAATGTATTATTTGGAATCGAAACAATATTTCAAGTAGTCGAAATAATCGCATAATTACAATCTTTAAAAAATGATTATATCTTTGACATGGTTGAGATTAAACACATGCACATATGATGTGTGTCTCCCTTTAAAATATTGTGCACTAGGTTTGTTACATTCTGTATAACTTTCCGCCGAAGGATTAATTATCTGCGACATTCTTGGTACTGTAGAATTGAAGCCCATATAATTATTTACTGAGAACGGAACGTAGTATTGTAATGTTCGATTAGGCGCGGACAACTTATAGATACTTAATCTGAAAATAAGAAATCTATTTTTTCATTGACTACCATATGGAGAAAAATTAGATTCTGTGCTTTTCTTTAGAAGAGATTTGAAATTTTGATGAAAGTCGGTCTCGGTTCATAGTTTGTGACATAATGATAAGATTCGTAAAAACATGTGGTCTGTGTTACAAATTTTGCATTGGAAATTCAACCGCTTATTAGCAGACTAGTTGAATAACGACGGCACACCCGCGCCAACACCGGTACTAGTACTCTGGTACTCGCCGACTACACGCCGCACTAGTACTATAGTATTGCTGCATCTTGGAGAATACCGGTTTGGTAAACTGGAGCAGATGATGTGTCGGGCAGAAGCAATCAGGTGAGTCAACGAGACTCGATACGCCGCTGTCTGGTCTGTGCGATTCCTCCGGGTAGCGAGACCATTTTGTACTTCATTTTTATTGCAAACGTGTACTGCTGATCCAGTGCCATTTCTGTCCTGTTCCTATTCTGTTCATTCTGTTCTCACCGGTGGTGATATTTTATACTTTTAAAATCAGCAATGTTATCTTTGTGGTTAAGATTCATATTTTTATTTATTATCTTTGTTTTATTAACCACTAAAATGAGTTTAAATACATCTACCGGTTTCGAAAAATACCATTTTTTTCTTCAGGATGTCATAACTAACTAAAACATATATTGTTTCTAAATATAATTTTTTTTTTTTTAAAAATAGATTCTGTCAAAGAAACAATATATGTTTTAGTTAGTTATGACATCCTGAAGAAGAAAATGGTATTTTTCGAAACCGGTAGATGTATTTAAACTCATTTTAGTGGTTAATAAAACAAAGATAATAAATAAAAATATGGTGATATTTTATTCTTTCCGCATTATACATTTTTTTTTAAATATTTTTTTTTGATGTGAAAATATCTGTGTGATACAATTTTCTGTAAAGGATTTTTATATTATATCAGATCGTCCACAATGGGCAGTGTAGGGTTAAATATTGAATTTAACTATTAACGACCCTGTGCCATCAATCAAATACAACAATACGCTGATAACTCATTACCAACCAAGAATAGGTCTAATAGGTCCCCTTATACTAATTCCCAACTCGCGGGGCGTTACATTACTATCAATACCTAAATTCACACATACACGTATTACTTCGTGTACTCACTGTGTTCTAGAGTAGCTGTAGGTAAAATTAACCAGGCTAGGTGAGTATGCGAATGGGGTATATCTATCGATGGAATTCAAACTGCCGAAGGCGAACGCACTTGACACATCGAGACTGCTACTGATTTTGATCGTAGACCTGCATTTTATTATATAATACTTCTTTATACGACCTAACTGCAGAGAGTAAAGGAACAACTTTGCTAACTTTTTCGATTGACGACCCAAAACCGGGTCGGGATATTGTCGAAGCAGTCGGCGCAAACAATAGAGTTTATATAATTATTAAGAAAAACACATTCTTATTGTAAGATTGTAATTATTCAGAACATAGGTATGTGACATACAAATTAAATGTATCAATTAGAAAGATATACATATAAAATCAATTAAATCGAAAAATATTGTTGTTGCTGTGTTGGTATAGCATAATCGGTTAATGTACATTCCCCGGATAGGAAGAGATTCAGGTTCGAATCCTGGTAGTATTATATATATATATTTCTAATTGATACATTTAATTTGTATCTATACAATTGATATTTTTTGTAACATGATTGATAAATTACAAATCACACATAATGTGAGAAACGCATTTTATGCAAAAGTAGTCATCTGTATATATTAAACTGAATATTTATATGTTCTCTATTCAATCCTATACCCTTAATTTTGCATAGTTGCTCTTTAGAACCCTGCATAAAACATAGGCATCGTCCCCTGGCTACCACACCCTCTCCAATCAATGTAAATGTATATTATACTGAATGCCATTGGTTCAGTTAGAACCCTCCGTAAAATATAAACATAGACACCCTTCCCCCTCTTTCTGTTGATTGTTTTTATTTAGGACTTGCGCAAAAGAAAGGCACCCCTCCCCCCTCACCATAAACCTATATCTTAAATCTGAATCCCGAGAACACCGGATACTACAGACGCTAGTATTAGGTATATCAAATTAAAAAAGTTATTCTCGGTTCAAAAAATCGTGTAAAAAAAATATTTTTATCTTCAATAATCTACATTATTCCGCATTAAGATCGATAATGACATCATTATTATTCTAATTCAATACCTGTCTATCTCCGTTGATATTAGCATAAAAAAAATATTTTTATATAGATTATTTAACTTTGTTTAGACCACTTAATGAGTTATTTTAATACACCAACCGGTTTCGGAAAATACAATTTCTCTCGTCAGGATGTCAAATTAACTAACAATTAGTTCATAAATAAGGTAATCGTTCCATTATTTGACAGAGCCATCTACCTTATTTTTACAGAATCTCAAATACCTTTGAGTAAACTGATAGCAGACGACAGAATTATCAATTCATTTTTATTAAATTTTGATTCTGTAAAAATAAGGTAGATGGCTCTGTCGAATAATGGATCGATTAAATGTATTAATATCAAAGAGGTAACATATAGGTTCGAAAATTGTCGCTAAAAATATTGTTGCTGTAGCATAGTTGGATAATGCACCTTTCCCGGTTAGGAAAGAGATCCAGGTTCGAATCCCGGTGGCGCAACAACAATATTTTTCGATAAAATTGATTTTATATGTATATCTTTCTAATTAATATATTTAATTCGTATTTAAAATATTTTATTGATTCCAAATTATATATTAAATACAATAAAATAAAGGTCATCGAATTTCGAGTGGCTATACTATTTTTTATTAAATGATTTAGGGCCTAAAGCAAAGATCTAAATTAAGAATGGAACAATTTCGCAAATATTTATTTCCAAGTACGTAGACTTCAAACTTAACACGATCTTGTAAAAATTTCAAACAATAATATTTTCCGTTACAGTGCAGACCTTGCCCTTAAACATTTTGACTCGTAAATCCACCCATAAAATATTGTTAACTAGGTCTGTTACACTCTGTATATAAAAATAAACTTAAACCGCAAAGATCAATTGCAAATATTATTCAAAAAATATATATATTTTATTTATATTTCGGTAATAGTATTTCGCAATATATTTTTTACCCGGCCCTGCATGGGCATCGCTCTCTGTACGTACAATATTTTAGAAAAAGTTCTGATTTATAGCGGATGGCAACTAAAGTTAGTGCTTATTCGTAATCCTTATTTAATTGACTGCATGTTTAGGATTAATTTTATTTTTCAAAAAAAATAATCTCAACCATCGGCATACCGGGTCTATGCGCTCGTCTGTAACCGTCAACGATTGCAATGTTTGTTTTTGCGCGATCATAACAACGATTTAAAATTATTTGGCATTCAAAATTCAGCGTATCTGACATTGAAACGACAAAATTTTGCTATGACGTTTCAATGTCTACTATGAATTTCGAAACTTTGGCAATCGAGGCCAAGCTCGGCGGGTGATAATCTGCGCGGCAAATTATCGCTTCACTCATTTTTTTGTTCCAATGAATAATGCACCGTTTCAAACTACAAATCTCAGCATGGTCATTAAAAAAAATACGCGTACATAAAATCTGGCATCTCAAGTGTCACGTTCCCGGTTCGAAGAATTTTCGCGCCAATTTTCTCGCTCCAATTCCACGTGTGAATGCACAGTGTTCAGTTGTCGGGTCATCGCGCATCGGGTGGGTAACTAGGTAGGTAGGGTAAAGTACTGGATCATTTTCCGCTAGCAGGTAGGTACTCGTTTATCGAATTCCTCCGCAAGTCTCCGCACCGGCGGCATTTAAATATGATCACTGTTTGAATTGTTCGCTTGGAATTTGTCAATGTCACTTGTGCACTGGCGCTCGTGAACTGTAGTAGACGAATACCGGGCGAAGAAATTGCCGGCCGACCTGTTACTGTAAAGAACCGTTTCTGAATTCAAACATTCGAGTGTGTTGTTTCTTTTAACTTGTTTAGTTGTGCGTGTTTTGGATTAGATTTTGATTGGTATGTTTGCGAATACGTCACGTAGATGGTATTATGATATTCGTGTTCCCGCCTTTTAGAATGTAGAACAAGCAAACTCAAGAAGGTACAAACACCGAGCACTCTTATCATAGAATATATTTAACGTCTGATATCATAGTGTCACGTGTAGAATCATTGAATCAATTTCAAATATGAATTAAATATATTAATTATAAAGATATACATATAAAATCAATTTTATCAAAAAATATTGTTGCGCTACCGGGATTTGAACCTGGATCTCTTCCCTAACCAGGGGAGGTGCTTTATCCAACTAAGCTACAGCGGCATTATTTTTAGCGACAATTTTTCGACCCTATATGTTACCTTTTTGAAATCAATACATTTAATCGTTCCATCATTTGACAGAGCCATCTACCTTATTTTTACAAAATCTCAAAATACCTTTAAGTAAATCTGATAGTAGACGCCAATATTATCAATCAATTTCAACCTGTGCATGATGATATTGCGAAGATATCATGCTTAATGGGTGCTTTTTCTATTGTATGTTGGGTTTAAAGGTAAAACCGCTACTCTCCAATATACTTAAATAGAGGATGACGTGTTTGACAATGATTATCTGTCAATAGATGTAGTTTTACAATTGATGACTGTCTGTAAAACATGTTTGTATGTTTTAGAAGCATTTTATCGAAAACATATCAATTTTAAAATCTCCGCTCTGGCTAGAAAATCAATGTTCAAACAATTAATTTTCACCTACAAAGGCACGGTTATTAAACAAATAATTGATATCACATAGAGACGAAGAATAATAGAATCTCATACAACTTCCAAACATTTAATATATATGGATATTGATTAACGGGTGAGAATTGTAAACGTTATATTTGTATAAATTAATCACTTAAGCCAGCCGAAGGCAGGTCGTAAGCCCTGTAATTACCCATACTTCCATTAAATGTAATAAAAAATAGCTTCGTCTCTATGAGATATTTCATTTATTATTAGTTTAATAACATTTATCTTAATTTTGTCAATTGGATAGTGGCACTTTTGATTTGGAATTCCTCATATAAGGGTAAAATGATATGTATAAAATAACGCACAAATCAAAAGAGAGCAAGTCATTAAATATTCAATGTAAGGGTGATGTACCGATTCGTATAATATAGTATTGTTTTTTTCTTTAAAATTATAAATGTTTATGTAAAAACTAAAAAAACAAACAATCATACATATTAAACACACAGCTGATAGTGTCCGTATAATTAACCAGCACCCAGAAGACACCAAAAACACGCGTATTATAAATGCATGTAGATATATGTGTGTCGTAGAATATGTATGTTATGTTTAAAATAGCTCAAATGTTGACCTGAGGTCTCTGTGGTGATCTTGTGCCATGCAACCAGAGCCTGCACTTATCCGAAAGCCCAATATTACCTTTTAATCAGGTTTACGCATGCGCGTGCATTTACAGCGGTTTTATTGGACGAATTAGGAATGTAGCTTTTTGAGTTTGTATCTTGAATGACCCTTTGATCCCGCCATACACGGCCCGAGCGTGTGTGGCGCCCTTTAGATGCTTACTTTAGTGTTTAGTATAGTAGTAATGATGTGACGATGGTAGTTGCATGTGAATGTTGTGCATCATCACGCTTGTGTTCTTGTTGTGCACGCAGGTCCAGGCGAGCGTCACAGCAGCTGTCCCGCAGTGACGAGAGCATCACGCAGCAGCCGTACAGGAGGTGAGTGTTCCTCTTCCCTTCTCCTTCCTCTTTAATCATGTCACCTGTTTCTACTTCCTATTTAATATTGTTTAAAAAAATGTTTTACAGTCATGAGAACCGGCAAAATCGTTTCCTCGAGGATAGCTCCAAACGCCAATACACGATGTTATTAAAATGAATATCATTTATTGTTTTAATTTCACAACAAAACTTTGTACTGCACACACACGTTGGGTTATTTTCACTACTGGTTTCGAAAAGTGCAGTCCTTCTCATCTCATCATAAATACGAGTATAAAGGAGTCGCCGCTGCTAAAAAAATAACAACTTCTCGGAATTTTCTAACCACATAATTGAAATAAACCGTTCTTTCGCTAGTCATAGACTAAAACATCTCCACTCGGTTCCTTATAAAGGGTTAATAATGAACAATTTGGAAACCGTTGAAATACTAAATATAAATACTACATCATATTCCCTAACACTTCATCTTTACTGTCCATATTCTCGTTAACGACCGAAACCTTCCCCGTTTTCTCAAGCCCCGCCGCATTGTCTGAATAGACTTACAATACTTTATTTAGTTTAGTTATCACCTGATGATGAGAGGGACTACACCTCTCGAAACCAAACCAAACGTTTAGTTGTAAAAATTAAAATAATCATGTTACACTACAAAGTAACCGCCATATCAATTAATGATATCATCTTGTATTTTATATGAATCGGAGATTGGACAAGTATAGCTGCTCTCGTGACAGAAATGTCTCCATGAAGAAACTTATTTCTTCGCAAAATACATTTAAATCCTAACTTTACACGATACACAAGACATTATACAACAATAGCCGAGTAAACTCCTCACACGTGGGATTAATTAATCAAACTTTAGATAAATAGATAACTACCTACTACAGATTATCAAACTTTAAAGCTCCTCGCGATTTTCTTACATAGCCTTTAATAATTCATTTTATTAGTAAATATTTTGCGTATTATTTTATTTTAAGTGACAGTAATTTTAAATATATTGTATTCTATGGTATTATGTTCTATTATATACAACATATATATAAAAAATTACTAGCTCTTAAAAATATATCAAATACTTGCGGAATATTAGACCAATTAGAAATGACTATTTTTTTAGTAACGATACTTAACGTTGGAGAAGTTCGATATATTAGACGATTAATCCGTGTCATGCGCGATTTTAAAATGTAAACACATTTATGTCTTCTTCTTCTTGTAAATAGGCAATCCACCCTTCAAGACTGATTTGTGCCATTAATCAATTTAATCAAAGTACAATAATATTATAGAATATAAAATATTATATTTCAAGTCAATTCCGTTGTCGCTTAAAAACATTGCTATTATATAGATTAAATGTGGCGAGTTAAGGGAAAGAAAATGACACAAGTTAACCGGGAGTTGAAAATTACCATTGACGAGATTACTGTAAAAAAAACCTGTGATCCGCAATGGACAGGCAAAAAAGATATGGCCAAGGGTTTCCTCCTCGGCACCACAATCACACATTTATGTCAATTACCCAAAAAAAAAACTTCGATACGTCAACTGACAGCGAGATTTCAAAACTATAAAATTTTCACTCGCGACTATTGTTTGTCCAACACTGCTTCGGTACGAGGACAGCAGATAGATATATGAAATGATTTTAATTCAATTATGTGAAATTAATGCAACATCTTTTATTATCAAAAATCAAAACTATGTATATTATCACTTTTTGTGCGGGGTGCCGCTCTCGGGTCACAAGTACGTGTAGCGGGCGAAAACCATCGGAATGTGATAAAAAATCTAACTTTATAAAAAATGCTCTATCTTCCAAACCGTTAGTAATTTTCTAATGAAATTTGGAATACTCACTTACCATAGTATGGTCCTCAATATTGTATACTTTTTGGAAACAAATCGCTTTTATTTTTGTAAGTACATTGAGGCAATCACATATTTACAACATGTTCACTATGATATAAAAGTTCACATAAAAACTATCGTTCTAATATCTAGATAAAGTATGGTATTTATAAAAACATTCACCCCTGTGAAGAGGTACGTCACAAAATGTACACATATAACTAGTAAAACTTTTCTTTTTGTGTACAGAACACACACGACACTGTCTTTGTGGATATTTTTTTTTACCGCCGGTAACAATTTTAGTCGCTCGATGTTTTTTCATGTCGAGTGATAACCTCCCTGGAGGATCGCTTTTGACTACATTTCTCGGTAATTGAGATGATGGTCCCGGTTCCTCCAGATTTATGTCGGTTCCACAAGCATGGTCGGCTATCCAAAATTTTCCAACGGCGCGCAAAAACTGTTTGTATGTTAGTCTTTTGGTTGGATTTAATGTTTTGTACACTTTAAAAGAATTAAATAAGGCACAATTCAACAAAAACATCACAACTCTCTTGGTCCATTTTTTTGTTTTTCGTAATACAGAGTAATACGATAAATACTGATCTGCACGATCAACGCCTTTCATATATTTATTATATTCTATTACACACTGAGGTTTCCAAATACGTTGTTTTGTAGTCCAATCGATGTTGTGGCTTTCTAGGATAGTGGACGAATGTATTGTTGAGATCATTCGAACATCTTTCTTAGATTTCCAGTGTTGCAACAATACATCTTTTCGTCGACGGAAAATACTTTGGCCTACACTAAGATTCGCCGTTTTAAAACATTCTGGAAAACCTCGGTTTATTCTCATTGTTCCGCACGTTCTTATTTTATGTTGTAGGAGTACTTCACTAGTTTGCACACTATTATAATAATTATCCATGTATACGTGATGCCACAAATTTAAATATGGACCGAGAAGCGAATGAATAGTCTCTAATAATCGTCTTCCTTTTCCGCTGTAAATTTCGAGGTTGCAAATGTACCCCGTAGTTGCTTCACTAACCATACGCACAAGAACCCCATATTTTATTATTTTTGACGCATTATACACTTTAAATGAAAGTCTTCCCCGCCACGGTACAATACTTTCATCCAGAGACAGTTCCCTTTGAGGGTTGTAGACAGAAGAAAACTTTGGTATAAGGTATGTCACAATTGGTCTAATTTTTTCAAGTCGATCGCTGGGATTCGCGATGTTCTCATTATTAGAAAAGTGCCACGATTGCCATATCTGTCTAAAACGATCACGACTCATTATTTTTGAATAAATAGGTGTTTCGATACACGGATCTGTTGACCAATAATCATCTCTTGTGTCTTTTCGAACTTGTCCCATAAGCAAAATCAGTCCTAAAAATTTTTTCATCTCTACAAGACTTATGGACTTCCATTTGATGGATTTCTTCATTTTTTTGATCCGTGATTCGTTTTGTGTGCGGTATCGATGGCTTTCTTCTATCATCATCTCAAGTAAATCATCCCCGATGAACAGTTTTACTACGTCCATTATGTTTTCGGGATCGCTTGGTGGTACACGAACACCAACGTGACCTAAAAATGGTTCAATATTAGGTGGATTGTCTATTTCAGACCATTCCGTAACTTCCTCTTCCTCCGCATCACTTTCTTCAGAATCACTGAATTGTAAGGGCATCACTGGCACCCTCCTCCTGCGAGGGAACTCTTCACTGTCACTTGTGTCGTAACTATCACTGTCAAATTCAGGCAAATAATCGCTAGAAAGATCAGATAAATTATCCGCGAATATTTCCTCATCACTTTGATAATTTTCTGAAGTCATTTTTTCGAGTTTAAAAAGAAGTAATATAATTATATTCCGATAAACAACAACACGCCCGTTTTATAACACCGTATTTAAAAACTAAAATTCAAAGTGACTTGGTGAATTTCAGAAATACAAATATTGAGATCCACTTGAGATGATTTACTACGGCGGACGGCCCGTAAACCTACGTTGGGTTACACACTTTAAATGCAACAAAATAAATTCATTTCGATCGCTATAGTGAAATCGTGCATTCTCACTCATTTGTGAATGAATAATCAAGTACAAGACAGAGACAAATATAATTTTACCATAATATACCTTCATTAGTCATAAAAAATATACCGCTTATCTACTCGACAGAAACTTCGTGCGCTCACTAATTTATTCAGTAATTGAGTGATTTCTTAAAATTTCTTTACCAATTTCTTTCTCTGTAAAACTTAAAGCATGTATTGACATATTCCTTTTTATAAAATCATTAAATTTTGTGTATTTTTGTTTAAATATTCATGTACAGTCAAACTCTCGTAAGAGCTGCGAGCAATTATTATACTACGTAATAGACACGAAGACAAAAGGATACATCGGACATATATCGGGATTTTTTATTTATATACATGTAGTTTGGACCTTTACCAAGAGATTGGTATACAACACTCATATAAACAAATCGGGTAGTACTACCTTTCCTGCCTTTAAAGTAGAGTCAGCTGAAAAGGTAGAACTACCCGTCCCGCCGTTGAGCACCAGTCAGGCGCGCGGGTAGAACTACCCGACCCGCACAAGAAGTGTTATTATCGATAATAATTCGCTATTGGGGCGACGTCGATTTTAAGATTTTAAAAGTTTTGCATAATTTGTTTTTAATGTTCAAAGTTTGGAATGTTCCTGACAAATGTGTGTGTTTATATTTAATGTCGTGATTGCGGTCTTCAGTGCAATATTAAAGAATAGTTCTTCATTTCAGTATTTACATATTTACCCATATTCATAATTATTTCAAAATTAAAAAATATATATATATAATAATCTCCGGTTATAGATGCGTAAATTGCAGAAAATATTAATTTAAAATAAACGTTTTATTCTTCTTACGGCTACATTAATGTTCGTATGTGGAAACCGTGAGCAAATATTATGGTCGGACATCAGTATGTCTGAAATAATTAGCAAGGTTTTTTTTTTTGTAATTTGAGTCGCATAGTTTTAAATTGAATCATTAAAATCATTTTTACGAGGTTTTGAACGAAGACTTCCCTCTCTTAATTATAGTGTGTGTGTACATACATAATAATAATAATATATAATGTAAGTATATACGTACATTTACACACATATAATGTAATAGAAGCGTACGTTTACGGTTTTTCCCTTTTAAATTGTGATTACCCCCCCCCCCCCACTGGTCCGTGAACTGCGACACGACAATGAATTGTTTTTGCGATTTATCGGCGCGATTCAGAGGCGATTAAAATTTCATTAAAAATTAATAATAATCAGAGCGGGTCACGTTGAAAGTCAGCATAGAAAATGAGCAAGGAGAATAAGTAAAAAAGTAAGAGTAATAGCAAAGCAAAACAAACTTTTAACACAAATTTTTAGCACTATTTGAATATGTCCAAGAACACACAATTACTGGATTTTCACCTACAAAGGCACTGTTATTAAAGAAATAATAGATATCTCATGGAGACGAAACTATTTTTTATTATATTTAATGTAAATATATGGAAGTATGGGTAATTACAGGACTTACGACCTGTCTTCGGCTGGCTTAAGTGATCATTTACATCATGTAAAGTGCCCTGTAATTACCCATACTTCTATATTTTTCCATTAATAAAAAATAGCACGGTCTCTATGAAATATCTTTTTTTTTTTTAAATAATTTTTATGTTATGAAAAGATGCTATAAAATTCTAAACGTTATTACCCGGATTAGTGTTAAATTACGAATCATTTGTGTACAACGTCATGGAAATACTTAATGCAATACGCGTCCAATTTGTTCGTTCGATCCGTATAACGATCGTACTGAACCTATATTAATGTTTTGTTGGTATTAATAATTAATGAAGAGATTAATCCTCACCGAAAACTGCGTGCAGTGACACCTTCTATATCATATTTGATTTGCTAACATTAAACTTTTTGTTTTCATGCTATATTCCAACGTCATTCCGTAGATGTGTTCGTCAACTATCTGTCAAGCGAACAAGTTTGCATTTTTTGGGACTAGTATACTATTTTTTAATATGAATAAATGAGAATATCAGTTGTAGAAAATGGAAAGGTGAAATTAATATTTTTTGCATGCCTTAGATCTCCGAGTTCTCGCGGTGATACCTACAGACCCGATATATACGTTGCCGCGGTAGCTTCTCCCCACAAATCATCCCCTAAATTGCTTCCACGCGAATTTTATCAAATTTTCTATCATTCCTCCCCTTCTGTCGTCTTTTTCCGGCTTAATTATTTCCCGCCACCCCTTCCCCGCCACCCCCGCCTCTCTCCGCCTGACATGTTGATGGATGGATCATTCTGCAATTTGTTTCCGAACTCCGTGTACAGGGTGGCGCGATGGTCTTTATTGAGCGGTGTCTTTTAAGTTATGAACTAAACTCCCGTTCATTTTTCACGAAGGAAAATATTCTATTACGTGTTTAGTTTTTGGTCAAGTCACTGGGGCCGTCGTTATTTTCAGTTATAATACGTATTTCATCACGTGACGTCTAGATGGGGCACATGTTGTGATATTAGTTTCAGGATTCCGATCAAATAGGTATAACATCATGCACTTTATTATTAATCGCCTTCAAAGCCACAAATAATATTAAAATATCCTTTTCATTTGAAAACTCATCAGATTACGCTTTTTATTATATAGTACGTGTGTATATAATGGTATTTATTTACTTATTTCACTCATTTTCACTGTTAATTCGTATAATTACATGTTGTGTCATTAACTACAATTATAATGGCACAGACAGCACACATATTAAGATGATCGTTTCTGCATATTGCCTTTTTAATTATTTATCTATAAATACTAATTAAATATAATAATTATAAAGATATACATATAAAATCAATTTTATCGAAAACATATTGTTATTACGCTACTAGTATTCGAACCTGGATCTCTTTCCAATCCCGGGAAGGTGCATTATCCAACTGTGCTATAATAGACAGTACCTTTGTCGACAAATTTTCGAACCCACATGTAATATTTTTCAAAATTTTATTATTATTTGCAAAGCCTACTACTTTGTTTTTACAGAATCTCAAACACCTTTGAGTAAACCGATGGCAGACGCCAGAATTAACAATTCGTTTTTTATTAAATTATGAACACATTGATACAACTTATATATTATTAAGGAGGACACATTCTTATTGTGAAGTTGTAATTATTCAGAACAGACGGTCTGTGATGTTTTAAATACTAATTAAATATATTAATTATAAAGATATACATATAAAATGAAGGTGCATTACCAACTATGCTACAGCGCTAGTAATTTAATTTAATCCCTGTAGCGCAATAACAATATTTTTCGATAAAAATTGATTTTATGTGTATATCTTTCTAATTAATTCATTTAATTAGTATTTAAAATATCACTGATCTATGTTCTGAATAATTACAACTTCACAATAAGAATGTGTTCTCCTTAATAATATTTATCTATAATTTACGATTCCTTGAATGGTACTTAAGGGATCGTATGAAGAGGGCTCGTGATCATTTTCCAGGGCGATACTTTATTTATTACTGTATTGATTTATTTTTCGTAATTTATTGAACACATACCACGATTCCCCACTATGACACTTTGAATCAATAATTAAAATATTTTGTATTCATCAAAATATCGCTCTATGAATTTATAAAAAGTAATAATTAAGTGATTTTTTTTTATTACGATTTAAATTGAGACTATCTTAAAAATGTATATTAAACCACAGGAACATTTCAAATGTAGAAAAACAACATTAGATTAAATATTTATTCTGCATAACTAGTTTAATTAAAACGTGTTTATGGGTAGTTTATGTCCCTCCCGATTCTAAATGTTAGGCAGCTTCTCCTCTACACTCTAGCACCCTGGTGGGGGTGGACCCACCCTTCCCGGAACCGTTGTAGAAGTTTCAACATCTTTTATTTATCGGTTCCACACACAGTACTGCAGAAATGCGAAATGTACTCTAGCACCCTGTACTGCGCACAGCAGTTGACGTGTAGAAAAGCGGACCTCAATTTTGTATGAAAATGCAGCCGTTTATTTTCACACGCTGTTATCACGACTTAGAAATTGCTTTCGAGAATTTTAAAATAGATTTTAAATTTACAACAGAATTATTATTACCTATGCCGTACGCGGTAATAGGGGAGTGCGGGGAAGGAACCATCACAATCACATTAGAAATCGCATAGGATATTATGATTAATCAACCCTTTGGTCGTTTTTCCGGACGATATTATCCTTCGTTTATTTATTATGGCCTGCAATATTAGAAACAAACTTTGGTTAGTAAACTAGTAAGTTATCTAACCTAACTCTGGGATTTTACTGCAGCAGCTGTTTTAACAACAAAGTATTATTATAAAGAGGGTTGTTTCTTGTTGTGGCTGATTACAATTATTCTAGATACTTAAATAGCCAATGGGATCAATTTTTTAATTATTAATTGGTAAATCTAAATATTTAATAATTTATGACAGGTACTTTTTTTGTTAGGTAATTACTTATTTAACTACTTAATAATAATATGTTTATTATTTTAATTTGAGCGGTCAGCAACTGCAACTGAAGGATATCTTTTTATATTGAAATCTAGTTTGAGCATTTTTTTTGTATTTAAAAAAAAAAAAAAATCTGCTTTTTTTTACTTTGCGTCAAATAGTGCTACACAGATTACACAACATTACACGGTTACCAAGAGTAGTATTTTCGTATTGCTCCATTAATCGAGTAAACTTTCAACATGATTTAAAGCAATGTACATTAATACTCTATACCTTAATAGTAGACACTGAATCATTGTGGTCAAGATCACCCCCAGCCTCCAAATAATAAAGATATAATTTCGATAGTTTTATTTTCTGTTATTATGTAATAATGCTTTCGTACAATCGAATATAGAAATGTTTTTACATTTAGCGTTAAATTTCGTTTGTCCTATATTTACCTACTAGATAGAGAAATACCCATTACATTTTTATTGAACGATAATTGTGATTTTGATTTTAAATCGTATTGATATATTTCGGCAGCCTGTGCTTTCCTAATTTGATGGATACCTCATTTTATATTTCTAAAACGAATTGACAAAATATTTTTATTAAATGGAAAATTCCTATTGATATGATTTTACATCAATACACTTTTCCGTTGCTGAAACATAATCGTTCGAAGAAAGTTTCAAATCACTATGTATTTTAAAAATTTAATTTGAAACAATCTCACGGGAAGAGACAGCTGAAATTCTGCCCAGAGACGTGATTCAATCACGGAACAGATTAAAATGCGTAGCTGGGACTGTCCGGGCAACAGCGGATAATTGCTGATTGCTAGCTTATTCATATTTTTGGTGAGCACTCCTCATCATCGTCATTTTCGTTCCAGGTCCTACCGAGTCTTCCAAGTCAATGTGCTTCCGATTTCCCTATCTATGGTTGTTTCAGTATTTCATGACGAATGAAATAATAACCATAATGTCGTATGGTGCGAACCAAGCCTTGGTTTTCGAGAGTTCTATTCAGATCCTTCAACAAGTTTTGAATATTCATTTTTCATAGTTCGGTTCATTGCCCGTGTGGTGAAATTTTTTTACAAAAATGTGCTGCCGTATAATTTAGAAGAATAAAGTGAGTTGATTTCTGATTTCGGGCAAATTATATAATATGACATTTTATTTTTATTCGAAACAACAGTTTTTCTAATATATATTACAAGTGTTACTAAAATATTATATAGCTTTGTTTACTTGTTTCTTCTCAACCGCTGGGAAATTTGTTTGTAACACAGTTTTGAGGGGAAAATTATTGACAGAATTTTGATTTCAAAAAAAGTAAGATGGTTTTTCAATGTCACTCCATACCTAGAGGTACCTTTATCGTGGTATTTGTAATTCGCTCCAATAATAATAATAATTCGTTTCCGCAGCCTGGATTCACTCTCTCGTGAGAATTTATGTCTGGGTAGACTCGCCCCCGAGAATATTTCGATAACGCGTCCAACTGCATGTATATGTATACATAAGTGATTACTTTAAGCGATTTCATCCAAGATGTGCTAAAGGAAGAGCAAATTATCGCGTCGACACCCATATTTTTTTACGTACGTGTGACGTAATAAAAAAATGATTCAGTGCGCTGGCTCACTGCAGACAAATGGCCGCGGGAGCCGAGACGCTCGCATTAGTACCTAATCAATCTCCCGCGACCCGGTTTTTGCTCCTAGCGCGGTGAGACGGGGTGAGACGGGACGCTCAATGGGGATGAAAATTTAATAACAACTTGGTCGTGTACACAATTGGGATGGGAAAACTTTCATCCCCTCGGCGGGAGAGAGAGAGAGAGAGAGAGAGTGGTACAATAAAAACTTCCTCCCTTACCAGTAACGTCATTGTTCGTTTGTATGTCTGTTTGAGCGATATCGCCTCCGTTCTGTCAGATTGAAATGACATTCTTACAGAAAAATTTATAATCTAGTGAAGATGAGCCCCGGTGTGAAGACATTTCGAGATGTGATATTGAAATTTTGTTTTTTAAATGTAAATTTTACACTATTCCGACGTTTGTGAACAATATTTCCACACACAATACAGCGAGCAGACATTCGAGTGCTTAATTTTTAAAAAATTGTGTTTCGCCGGGGATACAATCTATTAAACACACTAAAATATTTCATTACATGATCGGTTATTGTTTCAGCCTTTCAAATTAATTGTTATTATTAAGATAGTAATAATTTTATCGCAATCATTTTATGATAAAACTTTCGAGCAGTGGAAATTATGACAGTACGGCGGTGAAAGTGAGATTAATACAAACAGGCGGATTTCGCTTTAACTAATTGCTATTATTTGTTTGCTTTTTAATAATTTTTTCACGGAACCTTGCGCAAGGGATACAAGACACACGAACAGTATAGACTGCTCTCTTTACTGTTTTATCAATTCTAGATGCTAGTCGACCACCATATGTCAGCCCGCGGCGTCTGACGATTACAATTGGTCACTGCCGATTGCTTTCTGCTTGTTGTAAATAAATTGGCTGCAACCCATGAAAAATGACAGCCCCAATAGCTAAACACGTAAGATCTGTCATGCTCGAGAATAATTTCGGTTTTTTTCTAACAGTAAATATGTTTAAATTTCAATCCGGGTGTTGATGCTGGATGATGAATGGCGCTGTTTGATACTGTTATATAAATAAATAAAATCGTCCTAACTGCAATGCACTCTAAATTTCGTAATATTAAAAAAGTTTAGCTCACAATACATCTAATACATCAACAATGCAAGTTTCTTTGGATGAAATTAACCAACGCCATTAATTTTCTATTCACGATATTTTTTAAACAAATAAGAAATGTATAGATATTCAGCTAAACGTCTAATTAGAAATAAATCAGTATCTGTTTGGCTATTCATACCAAATTGTACTATTTTCTTGATGTGAGATTTTTATTAGAATTTTTAATGGTGGTATGTATATTGATGTGTGTACCAAAAGTATTCGCTGCACCAATGCACCGAGCGCTAGAGGGGCAGGGGGTATACCGATCGCTAGCCGCGTCCTTAGGAATTCAGTCGCTATGGAGCATGTCCTTACTAGTTCGTGAAATTTTCCATGGTGAATTGATATCCCAACGAGGTGACATAAACTGGCCGACTTGACACCAATGGACTTGTTCCTATGGGGCTACCTTAAATCAAAGGTATACAGTAATAATCCTCCCTCTGGACCAATTGAAAGAAAGTAACCAAAGATAAATGGCAGCAATCACGGAGAATACGAGCCAGTTTTCAGAAATTTTATTATTACCAGCGAAATAATGGATCATATTTAGAAAACATAATTTTTAGGAAATAAATTCCCAGGGATTGTACTTAAATGCAAAATAAACATTTTTTATTAAACCCATCTATTATTTCATTACAGAATTTTTATTATGAAAAATACTTTCGGGGCATTTTGTATATTAGATCGGGCAGTAGTTGAAATTTGTTGGACTAATAGTATATTGTAGTAGCTTTGGTTGTTCAGTGTGTTTTTGTTCGTATTGTCTTTGGTTTGTGTATTTTTTGTGTATAATAAGGAAAGAATTTATTTACCCTATTTATTTAGACCTAGGATTATTTACATCCATCTTAATTTATGCCCTTCGTATCAGATTGCCCTTCGTTATCGCATTCAATTAGGTTTCATCCTCTCATCAGGTATTCTTATTCAGATAAGATCCCTAACTGATCAGGTCGCGACGATCCCCGGACGGAAATTTTTCTTAGTTCTTTATGTTCTATCACGGGGTATGGAATACTCTTTACCTTGTTTCACTACGCCCTTCGCCCTTTCGAATTGAGGAATCTTGCTCGAGAATTATCCTGAAGCTCTCCCTGAAGAGGGGCCACGGCTGGATGTGCCGGCTGGTGATTGATTACAGCCAGCCCAGGCGGTTCATTCATCATTATTTGTTCCTCCCCCCATTCCCTAGTCAGCTGTGCTACCCAGTGCCGGCCCTAGTCTTTGTGGCGCCCTCGGACGAAATTTTTCTGGGCGCCACCATCCTTTATTAAAAAAAAACGGTGTATGTGTCGAATCATTCTTTCAGACTCTCAGATTCCGCAGTTACACCGTTTTCTTGCAGCCAGACCTTGTTTTTCGTGAATCAATATTGCACTGATAATAAGGTGGTGAGTATTGTTTTACATATATCTCTCAAGTTTTTCTTCACATCAGCAAAATATTCCAATTTCCGAGTATTCATTGATTTCTTAGCTCAGTTATTGTTAAGATTACAGCCCAGGTGACTTTTTTCGGTCAGTCTTAAGCTGTAATTATTGTGATACTAGAGAATTAGCTGTCATTCTTCAGGGCAACATTTCAGTGGAGACATTTGTGATGATATTTGAAGAAGCAGAAGATGGCTCTTCTGGATCTATTTGACATTCATTTTGCTTTTCTCGTATTGTGTATTTTGTAATACTCATAAACTTTTTATTTTATTCTTTCTCCGCTTTTTGTTTTTTTATTTCGGCTTATACGGCGCCCCGGCTTTCTCGGCGCCCTCGGGCGGGGCCCGAGCTCGCCACCCCCTCGAGCCGGCCCGGGTGCCGTCTTCCCCCGCAGTAGGGGAGTAGCTGCACTTCCGATAATATCATTTAAAACCTATAAAATATTCAAAGTTAATTACACTGGTGAGTGATTACACTGGTTAACAAGATATTTTTTTCGCTCCCTTCGAAAATTGTATCTGAACTTTGTAGATTAAAGGGTGGAGATTCTGAATCTGTCTGTAAAATTGCCCCATCACATATTTTTTCATGGAAATGGAGGAAACAGATTTATTTTAAATTTTTAATGTTACGAAACGAACTTGTAGAGCTGTGATCAAAGGGATTAGCAATGCTGAATGATGAACTGCCTCCATACTTCGGTCCATCATTCGTGTCCAGAATAATCTGATACTCTTTATAATATATATTAATGAATTTTTAAATAAAACTTTGGAGAACGTTGTTAAGATTAGTTATGCTAACGACACTGCAATCATTATAAATGGTGACACGCGGGTTTAAAAATTTAAAAGGGCAGAATTAGCCACTGCATAAATCAAAAGTATTCTAGACAATCGCCTATTAACACTTAACTAAAAAAAAAACATATTTTATTGCCTTTTCGTTAAAAAAAACAAGTGATTTTTTTCATCCCAAAAACTATTAAAGTACATACTTGCATTTCGAATTCAAATCAAATATGTAACTGTGGCATCATTGGAAAAACTAGTGAGATACTTTATCTCGGACTAACAATTGATGAAAATTTACGATGGGCTCCTCATATCGATCGAGTAAGCTCCAAAGTGAGAAAATTATATTATATTTTCAAAATTTCACGCAGCTTCATGAATATTGCATTATTAAAAATGGTATTCTTATTCACTTTGTCAGTCTCATCAGTTACGCAATATGTACATGAGGCGGTGCACCTCTTACATGAATGGATTCTCTAATTAAAACTCAGAAATGGGTCATCAGAATGATAAGCAAGAATCCATTTAGATATAACTCTGAAGAACTTTTTAAATCCTTTCACGTTTTGGATGCAAGACAACTGTTTACCAGATCAATCCTAAAACTTTTTTTTTTTTTAAAACTTAACTTCACACCCACGATCCGAATCAAAGCAAACTAGGAGCAAAACTTTTTTTAGTGCCAAAAATAGATACCATATTTGGTCAACGATCTTTCTTATTTTGTGCACCGCCGCTAATAATGTGATTAACGATTTTAAACCAAAAATAACAAAGTGGTCGCTTGATGTAGGTAGAATACAAAATGAAACTAATTTGTCATTTGTGCGCTAACCTAACTACCTACACATGTTGTCCCCAATCCAACTATATTATTAAACTTTTGATTGTACCTTAACAATATACAACTCGTAAAAACTGTACTTACAAGTAATTGCTTTAGAACAGACCACGTCTATTAAAATAATTACCTTTATTTCAAATGTATTTTTTATGGTAAAACAAAAAAAGAAGTCAACTCGGTTTAACAGTGAGAAATGAAAGGAATTGAGACAAACAAAAAGTACTTATTTGATATCACTTGATTTATTCAAAAGTTGATAGTTGAAGTTGATGTCTAGGGCGTGTGCTGCGTGCGCCGCTGTGTCGTCGTACAATACTGTCGTTACGACGTGTTGCGTCGCCGTCGTCGCTAGATGTCACCCCGCTTCACCATTCGATCGACACCGCCAATCTTCTTTTACATTATCGTAAAGAAATATCGATGTATTATTGGATGCCACTTCAAGTGCAGCGCTTCAGAACAGCCCTATGTGTTTGGTGGCCAGAATATAACGTTTAGAATTTCTCATTTCTGTTTGCACAGTTTACAATAAATTCAAGAAAACAAGATTTTACAAATCTGTCAGTCTATTCCCTTTTTATTCACACACATACACACACACACAGTCTTATTAGATAACAAGACTACATAGCAAGATGTACTCTTTTTGAATTACTATTTTTTTCTTTTACTTTCAATACTTCCTTCCGCGCGATGCATAAATGATAAATGATTCGCGCGATTCACGTAAAATGGCAAAATTTTAACGATCGGTATAAAATATTACTCTCGACACACAGTATAAACATGTGATCTATAAACTATTGTGTAAACACAATGATCTGTGGAATATTGCATAAACATATGATGCTCATAAAATGGTCCGCTAGCTGCGCCGCCGCGCGTACATACAAAAAAATAACATTTCGCTTTACAATCGAGACAGTTGAATAGCACATAAATGTCGGACGAGGAAAATCAATTTCACAGCTTTCGATTATCTTAGCGAGATTCCTGAAAAATACAGACTACCGAAAGCCGAAACGGCTGATGACCGAAACAGAATTATGAATTTGAAATATAATCGATATTATTTCAATTAGGTACTTACTTACATTCTTACCATCACCATCTAGACAGAGAGGATAGAGCGCCACATTCTACTGTCCTGACATACGATTCTCGCCTAATCCATGTTCGTACGTCTTTTCATACAAGCTCGCCGGTTATTGTGGCTTCTGACGGGACCATTTTCCAGTATCAGGTTTACCTGGTCGTGCCAAGTCTTTCGCGGACGTCCTCTATTTCTGGTGTATCTATCTTTCTTACTACTCTCTCCACATGAATCCGTTACATATCTCAAACAACTCATAGATTATGTTTTCCTGGTTCGCCCCCCCAACCCCATCTCGTTTATGTATTATTATATTTTGTTTTCATATTTTCAAATATCTGAATTTTATTTCAAATTCAGGTGGCGTTCTTTCGTTTTGTGAAAATATTTTTTTCTCGTTGGTGTTGGCAGAGGTACTAAGTAAACAACCCTTAACGACATTCTTATATATTGCACCCCCACTCGCGAACCTCCTATAAACTGTCACGTATTTTTAAACTGGTTAATTTAAAAAAAAAATCGTATGTGTACTTCAGTAACGGAGCGCTTTAATTCATATTTATTTTTATATTGTTAGTTGAGAATTATTATTTTTTATCGTCCGTTAATATTTCATTATATTCATCAGAAAATGGTGTTTTGTTTTCGTGAAGGATTGCGTTGTAATGAATTCTGCTAATTTCAATATTTAACGCTCATTAGACGTATCACAAAAGATCAATAATAATATTTCTTATATTCTTATGATTCATTCATTTAACAGAGAATTACGCAATTTAACCTTTCTATCTTTAACTGTGTCCAATCACAATCATTTTTATGGAATACTATTTTATATATTTATTATGTCTTTTGCGAGACAATATTTTTCATTTATGTTGTCTCGGAAATTAATGTTTTTTTTTTTTTCTGCAATTTCAGGTCTAAGAGCAGATCAGTTGACCATGGCTTGGCTGCCCCCTTCGACCTCGACACCCTTCGCTCCAAAGTCGAGGGCAGATTCGATTCTGTTCAGAAAGGTGAGAATTTATTATTAGTATTAAGAACGTAATAATTTTATAATCCATTTAATTATCTAACAATTTTCTGAGTCATAAAATATCCGAACTGTGCGTGAATACAGTATTCGACAATATTAAAACAATGTACGCAAATATCCAAACTGTCAAAAAATTACCATTAAGAATTTATTTTTGAAAGTGTCTTGTTGGGCGTTTGACATTTAGATTTTTTTAAAGTGAACAAAAATCAAAAAAAATGGATAAAATATTTTCTTTTCTTTTCGATGGTTCTTTGATCTTAAATGCAAAATCAGTATGTACGGATGTTATATACATAGTATAGTATTTTATTACTTAGGTACTCTAAATAGGTTGCATCTACTATTGTTCGGATTTGCAAACGTTGCGTTTGTGATTCGACTTCCACAAACGCTTTGCTAATACAGGGGATGAATATTATGTTCCAGGCCGATGTTGTTTTAGAATAACTGGGAAATGAAATACAATTTTTTAATTCAGTTTTTATTTATCGATTATTTGGTTTATTACAATTGTGTTTGAAGGTGATATCGGTCAAGTAAACGCCTCCGGCAGCGCCACAAATGCGTGCTCTT
The DNA here is from genome assembly GCA_031772225.1 of Eubasilissa splendida. Classification (NCBI taxonomy): domain Eukaryota; kingdom Metazoa; phylum Arthropoda; class Insecta; order Trichoptera; family Phryganeidae; genus Eubasilissa; species Eubasilissa splendida. The sequence continues at coordinate 15,798,089 of CM062867.1, forward strand.
TTAACCATATTTTTCATAACATAACTTCACGTGTTATTTCAGCAATTTCATTTCAAATATTAAATTGTTGTTTGCTTATTGGCGTAAAAATTTCATGCGTAGTTCGGGCTGTGTGTGATAAGGTGGCACCGTCCTGTCGAAACTGCGTGTGTTGCAGGCCCAATTGACACGATTCGGCTACCAAGAAGTTTTCCAAGATGTGACGATAGCGATCGACGAGATGAACATCATGGCTGAAGAACCTTAGGCAATGGTTTGGCCAATCTACTGTAGAGCTTTTTCGGGCCGTAGTAAATGAAATCATGATAGCCAACGTCTGTTAAACGGATAGGGCACAAGAAGAAAAAGACGCTAGCGATCACCATTAATGGCTACATCATGGCCATTATTATTTAGATAAAAAAAATTCATTACTTCAACACGTTATTGAGGCGTTAGATACTTCATAACAAATTGTAATCAACTACTCTCTACGACTACCAAATGTGAACTGACAAATGTCTGCCAAACCAAAATGACGGGCAAACAAAATCGTCCTGGAACATAATATTCACTCTGTACGTGGAAGTAGTGTTATAACATACATATTTTTTAGCTTTTTATTGAATAGTATTTTGTTTGGAATCAGTCACTATTAATCATTTGGAATCGGCTTAAACATTTTCGACCCAAATTTTTTAATAGGTGTTAATAAATATTGTAGATTAAGTCTGTTATACCATCCGTATTAATTTATAATGTTTACATATAACATAAAAATAATTTTGATTGATTTTTTTTCATGTTTAAACATTTTGCAAAATTATGAGATGAGTCCATATTGAAACAATGTATAAATTATTAGTATAATTATTATTTCTTAGAATAAACTTTTTAAAGCAAATAAATAATGCACTTGTTTTTTAATATTAGCATGATTAAAAATAAGATTCTGAGTACATGTTTATTTACAGATAGGTATGTCTCTGGTCTCCTGGGATGAGGTTCGAATCTCTGATCACATGATCACTAGACGTATTTCTTACCACAAGACCAAAAAGCATGTCGATTGAAGAAAGGCAAAAATATATATATTTTTTAAACAAATTATGCTATCTTAAGGATTTGATTCTAGAACCATTCTGTTGCTGGAAACTTTTACTTTGGTTTAAATATCAGAAATAAATACTGAAAATTTACTGAAAGTCCACAGCATATTCAGTTAGAGATGAATTAAAATTGATTGCCTTACTCTCTTCCTTTGCTTCAATCTTATTGCTACGATCACTCCCATTATCCATTTACTTCCTCTGTTCATAGTTTTCCTCTAATACGTAAGAGCGATTAAATAATTGTGCCGTTGTGTGACTTTTATAACACAACAAATGATCAACACATTGGTGCACAAATAAAATCATTTGTCAGACTTTATATTCATATCTTTTTCTAATAATTGTTTTCTTGCTACATTTTCAGATGAAGAAGAATTAGTCAAAAGGATTCCTGCACCGCCAATCAAAACAACTACGTACACTGTAAGTATTGCTTCTTCTAAATCAACTTTCTTTTCCCGTTTCCTGGCAACCATGATTTTATGACAATGCATTGCATTCCTGTTATAAAAACTTTTCTTCATTTTCCTTTATGGACTGCTCAAGGAAGAAATATTGCTTATCATTCCAGTTTGACAATAATCGACGAATGATGAGTTTCTTCGTTATTACTCTTTGGAGATCTTTGATTATATCTTATAAAGTACAAAACCGTGTTTTATTGTAAATTTACAATGGGATATGATCTAATCTGATTGATTTCCTTTTAAATACGAGTATAAGTCTCACCCTAAATTGATGGACAAAATTTTATGAAAAAAAGTTTTGATTGAAAAATATTATAACTAAACATTGTCAATGTCTGAATCGGCGCACTTTGTTCATAAATTGCATCATCTTCAGTCCCATCCAGCATGTTTAAAATTCCTGTCTACTTGAACGACTTCTATTTTGATAATCTCCCAAGCATGTAAAACCCACTCACAGACGTAATTCGTATGCTCAAATGTCACACTCGATGCGACTAGACTCTAGTGTCACGCCCGTCAATAGTCGTTTATCATAGATAGGACAGAACATATGAGTACTTAAACAGTGTGTGAATTTAACTTGCAGTGTACATGTCATAGGTTTATTTTTTCAAAAAAAATTGGGAAAATTATGCAACTTATACTCATTAAAATACTGTACATGTAAAACTTGGATCACTATATGTACATTCTATTTGGACGATTAAATTTATTATTCATTGTCTCGCATCGGGTTCTGGCAAAAGTATAAATTTAATTTTGTTTCTCAGCTTGTTGTTTCAAGCAAATAATTGTTCTACATTGCCAATAAACTGACTCCCCGGTGCTTGGATATCATAAATGTACTGCCATCCGTCAAACTGATTATTATTAACTTCACAGATTTAGTTTCATGGTAACCAATTGAAATGCTTATTAATTACTTATTTTCAAAATGACAACACATATCATTTTATCCAAAAGAAATACATTGTATAATTCACAGCCACAATAATTTTATGATGTTTCCGGTTTGCCTAAACGAGAAAATGCTTGACTTTTTAGGTTTAATTTCATAATTTTCAGTAAATTTATCATTTGTTTCTTATTATTTCTATTTATTATTTCAGTAAATTTATTATTAAATTGATGGATTAGTATTCCAAAAACTGGGTAGCAACATATTGATATTTATACAATAATTGATGGGTAATTTTCGCAATCAAATGTGCCTGCAGATTAATTTTCTTACCCTTATAATTATGAATCTAAAATTATTTTTAAATTCATCGAATATTTTAGCGAGCGTATAATGATTAATTTGAATTAAAAGCAAATTAAAAAATTAATTGTAATTTTATTAAAAAAAGACTAATGAAATGTAAAAAAACGTCCGTAGATGACAAAGAAATTGAATTTTATTTCGTTAAAATGAATTATTAATTTTCAAAACATTCAACAGGTGGTTGAAATGTTTAGTCAATAATAAAGTAATCGATTACAAATATTGTAATTCTGACCGAAGTTCACTAAAATTAATGTAGCAACTGAAAAATATCGCTGAAATGCGGCATCGTTTCTCAGAATGTCGGTGTTTGTCCCGGTCTGAACAATGTGTCGGCGCTGTTTGTCTCAACAGGTGTTACAAGAAATGATCTATTACTCGACCGCTGTAATAACAGCCAACTACGGACTGACTCATTGCTTTAAATAAAACTCTCATAAACGTTTTTATCTTTTTTCCGGCTTAAATATACAAAGCAAATATGCTAGCACAGTTTGTAAATATGTAAATGCTCACTCATTGCCGAGAACCTGCGTAGAATTAATTGTAAATAATAAGAAATATGTTATAATAAACCCAACTTTGATAACTGTTATCAAACTCCGACTTTACATCTGCAGACGAGTATCTTAACTGATTGACCATACGAGTAAGATATTACATTTTATTTTTTCTTTAAGAGCCATTTGTATTATTCTATTGATTCTTATATTGTGACCTTTAGAACAGCAAGTAAAAATTCATCAATAATATCAAAATTAAGTACGCAGATATCTGAACTGTTGAGAAATTGTCAGTAAGAATTTAATTTTTAATGTGTCATGTTTGATGTTTAACATTTTTTAAAGTGAGCAAAAATCATGAAGACAGATAAAAATAATTATTTTTGTTTCCATGATTCTGCAATCCTAAAAACAAAGTCAGTATGTATGAATGTAAAATGCATAGTAGTAATGGCCCGCGCCTATTATTATTTGTATTTGCAATCTGATCTGTCTTCCACAAACACTGTTATACATTTTATAAAATTTTGATGTCAAAACATATTTCTTTTTAATACATAGGTAACATCCGATTGCCATTAAAACACACTAGACTCGTATGCAATTAATGGTCTACTGTCAGGCACCATTTCAAAAATCGTCGTCCATCTTTCGAAAAGGCGTATTTCGATTTTTGTTAACCTTTTAACTGCCAACTCTATTTGAAATGGAAGACACCACATAGGGTAAGACTAGGCTTTAAGGGTCTTGACTTATCTATCAAAAGCTGGGACCTATCATCCACAGATGGCAAAATGATTTTAAATTATGACTTTAATCTCTGCAAGCAGACACACGTCCCTATAATCCATTTAAAAAGGCATATCTGAAATTTATTCTAATTAAGTAATATTTCAAAAAATCATTTTAATGAAACCACTCTTATTTCGATGTGTCATTCTTACAAATGACAGTAATAAGTAATAGGGTTCTTTTTTTATCATTTTTGAACAATGAAAAATTCCACACAATTTATTAATATATCGTCTGCTGTAAAAATCAATAATTCGAGATACGCCTCTTTAAAAGATGGATGACAAAATGAGGGTACTAATTGCAATCTCAACGACATCCGTATTTTTTTTATTTGAAGAAAAATTGATGGGAGCGTGAAAATCAATATATTTATTAAAATGCACTTATTATCATGAATGACAATAACTATAATCTGGTTTAAAACATAAAATAAATGCAATGCTTTCTTTCAAAAACAATTTAATTTCCATACTAGCTTCCATTTAAATTTCAAAGTAGCGAAGATCGGGCAAAAGCAATTAACTTTGCAATGATTTTGAATGATCCATTTACATAAAATATAGCTAAGTTTGTTTGTTAATATATTAACACAATGTGTGAAAGCTGTGTACGAAGAAAATTTCATGAATAGTTTGAAAAAAGATAAAAATGGGTGTTGCTGACTTTGCAATTAGTTCCCTCAAATTATATAATAACTCAAAATTCAAACAAATAATATTCTGTATTTTAGTTGTGATGTATTAATCTATTAAAGGCATAGTACCTACACCAAAATAGCTACTGCCTATTTTTAAATTGATAAACTCCTACTGATGTTACAATTTTTGTAATGATGTATCTAACGCTTATCTATCGGCGATGTGTTATCTACCGTAGGCACTCCTTTACTCCTACACAGATCACCTTGAAACATGTGTTTGTACACTTTCTCAGTGGGCTCACACAGCGCAGCAGACTCTCACTAATATTATTAGCAAATAAAGCTGAACAAATAGTATATTTATGCAGAGTAGCTTCTGTTGTTTTCAGTATTCCATTTTCAGTATTGTGTCGATCGTATTCGGTGAAAAACGTTAGATTTTCATATTCTGCGTAATTTATTCCCGGCACCCGTGTGATGTTGAATTAATTGTGATAAATATTTTGCCTCAAAGTTATATTAAGTGAAATAATAATAATAATAATGTTGCCAGTCTTTTTTAATAAAAAATACTGTTATTTTAAAGTGTTATTTCTACATGGGACAAATCACAAAACTTTTCTTTACTTCTTAACTTTGTTATTATTGTCTGCAATGTAGAATTTAAACATTGATGATTTGTTCAAGTTCTTTTAATTAATTTGTAGCACTTAAGGGTTGTGAATAATTTAATTAACACAGTGTCAACTTTTTTAAATGGAAAATTACTTGTCGATTGACAAGTCATAACATGTCAGCCAAATGTGCAAATCATGAACATTGATTCTTCAATTTGCGCATCACATTTTCTTTCACAATGTTTGACATGTTTCAGCAATGGTTGTGGTCAAAGGTTTGTATTTATTTTTTTAACTAGTGCTTATCCTACATTATTATTTGGCAAAGAAGAATTTTTTTAAATTTAAAAATTTCATTTGGACAAAGTATTCAGTTTTTAATTGGTTTTTTGTTTATCCCTATAATAACACTATATTCTTTTGCAACATTATCTAATCATGAATTGTTGTGTATTTTCAGGTTCGCGACAGAGATACGTTGACGTCTGTCGCAGCACGATTTGATACAACCCCTTCCGAGCTGGCGAAACTCAATCGGCTAGCGACCAACTTCATTTTCCCTGGACAGAACCTCCTTGTTCCAGATAAGGGTGATGGTAAGTTTCCCGTGACCTTAATACATTCATTGTTAGTTGATTTTCCTATATGGCCGTGGTAGTCCTCGAGGACTGCTAAATAACAAAAAGATAAGAACTTCTCAAGAGACCAGTGGGCTACTCTGAGAAACGTTTTTAAATACATAGTGGACCGCTGCAGCTTAAGAGGTATAGTGAATGGTGACCCACCACTTACCCAGGACTGATTTATGAACAAACGCTCCTACATCGATCCTTCACATTCACCGCGAGGTTGACATTTTTAACAGTGCTATGCCGCATAGTGGCAATGCAACACGGCATGGCTACGAAACATTTATTCAGTAAAAAGGCAGAAATAAATCAAATGCACACAACAGTAATAGATCAAATATACACACAAGAATAGATGCACTGAGAGGGATAGCTAATGGCGGTTTCTCACATACCCCTTAAATGGAAAAATTAGACAATACACAAAAACAAAAAGATTCCTTCTGGCAAAGGGAAGCTAGGACAGGCAGATATTAAACCTAAGGCTTTAGTTTAAGAGTTCGAGCAAGAATGAGAAGGGCGGATGGCATTCACCCTCTTTCTAAATACCTGACTGTCTCAAAATCTCCCAGTGGGATACCCACATACCCATGAATCTCCGAAAAGGTCCAAAATTTCTTTCGTTCCTCATCAGGTCATCATTCCGAGCCAGTTCCTGCCACATCCCAATCCCACAAGCATATACTCCTTAGCGTCCCTCATAATATCACACTCCCATAGTATGTGCTCCAGCTTAGGAGGTATAATTGTCTTTTCCAATTTGGCCTTGTGGTCACATTAGAAAATTCTTCATGTAGCTCAATGAGTTAGTGTATGAAAATAATATACAGACACTCCTCAATTAACGACTCCTCATACTTTTGACTGTTATCATACACCTACCAACACTTAGGCCGCTATACGAGAAACATCAAATTTATGCATTCCACCATCGTCAGCAGGGAAGACACTTACTGTTGTGAGTGGCTGTCCAACTATGTTGATAACACCAGAGAGTATCCCACACCCTTCCTTAACCCCCTTTCATTTACAGTGCAAAATAGAAGAGAGGCATTTTAGCATAAGGACAACATTGGTTTCTCATCTCCTAAATAATATTCACTATCTTGAAAAAAAAAATTAAGTGATTTTTAAACTTTTATGTTGTGCACTTGTAACTATAAAAAACATTCACTTTATTTTTATGGTGATTTTTGCTTTGTGGAGATGGTCTAGTCCTCAACCCAACATATTAGCAGGGTAATGCTGTATACATCATTAATTTATTCACACGTTTTTGTAATACGCATATAAAATTATTATTTTAATTTTAACCTTTTGGCCCCTATTTAACGTTGGTCCCAATGCACATCATCGCAACATTACTTATTTTATTCTGTCTCTGCTTGCCTTTCTGGTGGATTTTTTTTATCTTCTCTTTACCTTTCCATTAAAAAATTCATTGTTCAGGTCAAAGATCATACTTTCTCATTTATGCATTTTGAAAACAATATCAAATGGCAATACCTATAATTATTAACTGTGATTTTAAAGCATTTACATAACTTTACATTTGATTTTATGTGAGCCATGGTCTGTGGGAACTTTTATAATGTTTTCATTACAGCATCATGTTATATATTCTTCCTAAATATTATATATTAATTGTAATTTTTATAGCTCAATTATTTACCAATTAGTTCCTCATTAAAAATATTTTTTTTAAATTTAATATGACTATATGTAAACCAATACAACTTATAATGAGAATTTTTTAATGGGTTTCCTGATCCAAATATAACTAAAAATAATATAAAATTCAAATTTCACTAGTTAAAATATTTCAACCTTAACAATTTAATACAAATATAAATTCTAAAACTAGGAAGCTTGTGTGAAGACATAACCACGCTAGAGTATTACTGACGTGAATAATATAAATTATAAGACTTTTATTTTCAAAATTACATTGACACGGTTGATCCAAACATTGGTAGGTTCAAACTCCAAACAAGATTCAACGATGAATGGTTCAATCCTCAAACATATTAGTTAGGTTATGACTCGTTTGTAAAATGTCCAAAGTGTGTTAACATTTTTATCTAATCGAACAAAAAAATCACTTAATATTTAAGTTTTCTATTTTAAGTAGGTATTGTTGCGTTAAACCAAAAAAAAATCATGCCTGCTAATCATTCTTTTTTATTATGTGTTCCATGGCTTGTAATTTATGATAAATAATTTAATTTAGATTATAACCAAAGTTAATAATATTTCCAGATGATGCGAAGGATGGAGAGACTCCATCCGAAGGTGGTGAGGGCTCTGATACCTCTTCTCAGAATTTACCCTCACAAGAAAAAGGTGATATACGCATTTGCATTTTTAACTCAAGAGTTCTACAAGACTTTCTTCGCTTAATACGTATCAACTTTTCTGTATTAAAATATTCTTAGATGATATGAGATTGAACACATTACCAAATCATAATTTTTGGGACAATCATATTCATTTGGTTATTTAAAAAACATATATCTAATAATATATTTTTTTAAAACAGTCTTTCATCATCCTCGGTCGACCCGATGTGCTTGTGCACTGTCTGTACAATGATTGTGCACTCGCATCTCAGTTTATTGTTAAATCTTTAATAGTTAGGATACTTTTTGTGGAGTCTTCTTGTGGAAAATAAATAAAAATCTTAATTGCAGCAATTGTTTTTTTTATATGTCGTAATCTATTGAATACTTTTAATATTTATATTCACTATTTGCATTACCGTTCATATTATGTATGCAATTAAGATTCAAAAACAATTAAGCAGATTTGTGATTATTTTGTTGGATACACAAAAATTCCTCTTATTGATGATAATACTCTTGCTGTTCTAGATTTCCTAGACACCCTCAGGCCGGTGTCCCCAGAACTGCCGGCTTCCCCCGCCGCTCCTCAGAGATTCCTCAAGATCAATGTCAGGCACATCACTGATGGACAGGTATTTTATAATTATTTTTATATACTGCATTGAATATTGAATTCCTTTAAAATAATGTACTAAATTCATTACTCCAACATTGTACATATCTCTGCTGTTAATCTATGTTAGATGGATTCACCCGCATATGCCAGCATTTATATGACAAAACATTTATTCCAGTGGAAATTTATACACCCAGTACTTTACATGCAATAATTTATACAATGTTAAGCCACATCCACATATTGAGCAAGAAATGTACTCATTTTAAGATAATTACACATTTCTAGCATTCAAATATACAACTGTTTCCATCTTTCATGGTTTTAGTTTGCGAAAGCAAACATCAAGGCTGATGTATACTGAATTGGCAAATATCTAAAAAATAAATAAATAAACAGAAAGTAGGAGGAGGGGGCATTTCAGTAAACAAGTCGAACAAGGCCTTAATGACTCATTATAATGTTCCTCATATTCCTCAGGGTGTGGTGTCTGGAGTATTACTCGTAACCCCCAATGCTGTGATGTTCGACCCCAATGTGTCGGACACGCTAGTTCTGGAACACGGGCCAGAGTCCTACGGTGTAATAGCTCCCATGGAGTTTGTGGTGAACGCAGCCATATACTACGACATTGCGCACATGAGGACACATGATGCTAATCCTAACCTTATTAGGTCAGTCTCATTAATCTGTTATTAAATTTATTATTTTCGAAAATAAACGCCAAAGGTGGTTTCCTAGCTATCAATCAATAACCCTGTCGTGATCATACTTATGTTGTCTCTTCTAATTTCATTATACTATTTGATTAACCCTTCTGCCTTAATAAATCTTTTAAATCCATTCTCCCACTCCATTAATTTTTCTGTTAATTCCACTTGTCTCCAGAATACTTTCCAGACCGGATATATTTTTCTATCTGAATCTACAATCTAGTCAAGTTTGAAACATATCTAATTATATGTATCACCATTTAGGAATTGGACAGATAGTGATCATTTTGCATGATTTTGTGATATGATATTTTGTGACTAGATGTTGGAAGAGATATAAAGGAGATAAATAAACTTTTTTAATAAGTATTATGAATCGAATGATGAATTAATTATACTATGTATATAATCACTGTCATTAAAATAAAAAGTACTCAACCACATGTACTAATCTCAACTAATATTGTTTACATTATGTATTTATTGAATAACCAAGTGTTTACTTCATTTCTAGTGTTTCATAATGCTGTCTTTTTTTCATGCATAGGTAGCTAATGGAATAATTTGTTTTATTTTTCATTCCTGTAATGATTTTTTTCCCCAATAATTTCTAATGTAATAAACCAGTTGTTGAACACTTAGATCAAGAACATAATATTATGGTGATTCAGTAATAATACAATTTTTAATATCTCTCTAGAGAACATCAGTATGTATTAATATTAGTATCCCACCTTACATAGGTACAGTGTAATGTGTTAATTAAACAAATGATATGTACAAATTAGATATATATATGTACATGTTTTGAATTTTTCATGGCATTTAAAGAGTTGTGAACGGATTATTTATAATATTTACTTATTAGTCCATGTTATGAAATATTTAAATGGGGATAATGAATGTAAACTAAGAAAGTAGAAATGTGTTATTTTTTTAATAATTATTATTACTTTTTAAATTATGATTGTCATTAATTGCGCATTGAGACATCACAGATGGAATATTTCTAATTTAAAAACAAATTCACGTCATTTTGGGATTTCTTTTTTAATACAAAAAATTCTCTCCTGTAGGGTTTAAATTCTAGAAAATTATGCTGTCATAACCAATCACGATGCTTTAATATATTTAATTACGCCATATCATGTACATATTTAAAATTCATCTACATTTAGTTCAGTTTACATTTTTGGATTTTATTTATATTTGGAGGTTGTAATCGTGAAATTATTATGACTGAAATTGAATTTGTATATTGGATTAAAATCTTAACACAGGCACAATATTATTTTCAGGGGTGAAAAACCAGAAATATACTATATGAACAAACCAAATTCTCCTGATAAGGATTCTCTAGTCAAGGTAAATTACATTAATTATTAAAAATTATTTTATTATTTCATTTGTCTCAACAATAAATCACCTAACAATTTAAATCTTGCTATTCTTTAAAATAAATAATTTGGCAAAAATTGCTAATACATTCCATACAATAAGTTGAGTCATTATAGTATAAACCATTTTGCAGGATGAAACCTTCCCCGAGCTGGCAACGACCGGAGATAATGACTCGTCAGATGCCACTTGCGAGAAAGATGAAGATGAGGAGGACGGTGACGGTGTGAAGCTTCGCCACTCTTCTGAGCCCCCAGGTGGCGAGAGGGGAGGTGATGCTTTCCCCAAAGCATTCGACAGGGAGAGAGTCACCCCCACCAATGCTCAGGTTGGTGTTGCCATTGATTGGTATCATTGCTGTAGCCTATTTATTAGATGTATTTGAGAAACATTTTAGAATTTTTCCAGGCAAGCAAAATAATATATAATTAGTATTAAATTCATGAATCCATTCCTTTTAACTTTGTTTATTTCCAAGAAATCTTGAGATTTATATGAGAATATCAGTTTCGACATTATGTCAGTGTAATGTTTCTTTAGAATTATGTTTCAAATTAATATTAATTTAGTGTTTGTATAGTTTATTTTGTTTATCCTGGAAACAATACCACATCTCATATTAATTGAAAGAATGTCAACGTATTCATAATTTAATTGTTCAGTATAATTGCCTTAAAAGTTACATTTTTTTATTTTTCATTGTATTCTTTGAAGCACTGTATTGGGTATTTTTATGTGCTCTCGGTACCTACTCCAATATCTCATTTGATTTTTATTTTTCATCAATTTTATCCATATGGTGATAAACTAGCCTTAGAGTTACAACGTAGTGAAGCTTCTGCAGAAGTTGCTAGAAAGTTAAACACGTGTGGATGCCTTTACTATTTTTATTTGCTAGTTTTGGAGTTATGTCTTTTTAATTTTTGCATTATTAAAACACACCACAACCACAAAATAAACATTGTTTGAGTCAGTTATAACAAGTTCAAAATATTGGAAAATAATTCTAATTACATATAATGCTTTCAAGAATTTAGACAAAATTACAAACAAACCGATTGATGAAATTTATTTGTTTAATTTTAGCTGCTATTACATAATATTTTTTTCTTTTTTATTCCAAATATACTTTTAAGACCATCCAATCTTTCTGAAATATTTTATTATTATTATCAAACGGAACAGGAATTGAATAACATAAATTGATTTTTTAGTTTTAGTACGTATGTTCATACATAGTATGTACTATTTTATCAATGTTTTCTGAACCTCAATGGAAAATTATTTAAAATGAGTATTATTTAAATTAGAAATTTGAATATAGTATATTATAATTTTAAGCATTGCACTTTGTTAATTCGGACCATATTTTCTCCCATATAGTCAGAATTTTCCGGGGTTAAGAATAGCTAAGGAGCCAATAAAATAAAAAAAATGAAGAATGATATTAGAAATGAATCAATAGAATATAAGAAAGTAAAAATTAAATAGAATTTGAATAATAGATTAGATGAAGAAAGCCTTGTTTGGATACTACAGTCATATGTGATGAATGCCAGTCGAAAGAATGAGTGTAAAACATACCTAATGCAAGTTGGGTTTGGTAATTATTAAGGGGTAGCTGTATAAAACCCGGAATGAACACATGAACATCAAGAGCTGACGAGCATATTATGCAAGATGCAAGAGATTACCATTTGTCAGGCCTCTCTACCAATATTCTCTATGAAGCACATATAGTATTTAGATCATACATTTATTTATACCAATTTTATAGAACTCGTATTGTTACCGGCGTAAAATATTCACCCAAAAAATTTGCACCAAACACATTGCTCCTTATGTAATTGCAAGTAAACATATATTTGTGTGTAAGCTTGCCAAACACCACAATCACCCCGCCCCGTTCACCTGTGCCGCGGACACAATGATACACATGACAATTTGGCCTGTAGCATTGTAGCTTAGATGTGATGTTTGTTACTCAACAGCAAGTCAACGAAGAAAGGAGAAAGTCCTTGCTGGACCACCATTGGGCCGTGCCTATCAAAGAACGGATGTCCGTAGACCTAACTACCGAGGTAAAACAAATTAACGTAATCTCTGTGGTGTTTTATTTTCTGAAACATCTCTCGGATAATTTGAATGTTTAAACATTTTAATATCATACCTATTTTTAAAAATATTTAATTAAATTTGATCGTCAACAACATGAATTGTTTAATTATTTTATAATATTAATAATTGTTAAACATTCTAATTATCAGTGGGATTTTCAACTCTCAGAACTTTCCTCACTTTTTCATCAACTTTATTTAAAAGGTAAAAGAACAGTATTTGTATTTTCCCAACTTTTCATACCACATTTTCAAGCACTGTTTTTTTTTTACAATTTTCTTTAATTTTTTTCCTTTTTGGACTAAATATTTATTAAAAAAATATAATTATTCTGCACATTTCAAGATTTCGGTTTGCCAGGCTTCTGTTTTATATTATTTTGTGGAAAGTCAAGTTGAAATCTTCACTTATTCTATTTATTATTGTTAAATAAATGGTTAATTAATTCTCTATGATTTATAATTTTATTATTCAAAAAAATTTTACAATCACATATTATCCAATAGAGCTTTTGATTAATTTTTTTATCGATGTGTGTAAACTTTTCAGTACACTTATGGCGTATATTGTTCATATCATTTAACAACATTTTCACACATATAAGTAATGGATATAAGGATTATTTTTTTTATTTTTTCATTCTTGCAATTATTAATGCTATGTTGAGGACTCATTTTTATTTAGTATTTCTTATTATTTTTCCGCATTCTGGGTTTCACCACTGCTTGATGAATTTCTTTGGGAAGAACATTTTCATAAACATAACACTAGCTTTCCAAAACAAAACCAACACGAGGTTTATAATCAAACATTTTTGTATTATCATTAAAAGTAATATTTTATCGATAAAACCGACTATACTGATATAGCGGATGTGCCTAACACAGAATGGACAAAAAATGAGTACCGAGCATGCATTTCCTACGGAACGCACACGCCACACAGAATAAAATGTACCAGACTGGTCCCGCACATGGCACTATCCCACAGGTCGCCGAGGAGCATGACGAACACGAACGGGACGATGACGAAGAACCCCAACAGCTTCCGATGCTAAGGCACGGGGCCGATCTCCCGGCACTTCACCTCGTCAAGCTCTCGTGCCATGACTCTGGCATCGACATCAGGGACCCACTGCCGATCATCATGCCAAATAACACCAAAAAGGTGCTGAAAACAGGGGTATAACGTCTCATCAGCAAATGAGTTTTTTCAATAAAAACAGGTGGAAGTAGGCTAACATTTTTATTATCGCTATTTCCAAAACTAACCTAATGTAAAACCTGCAACCTTGGACAGTATACACCAAGTGTCGTGTCCGCTTTGTGGGCTTGGATATTTCTAAGGATTATTGTACTGATTTAATTTTGTTTGGCAAAACTTATCTCAATACTTGTGTTGTTTCCATAGTTCAATAACTATCTTAATTTAAAGTGATACCCTTTGAAAGAAATGAAGATTAGTACTTTAAGTTGATTCCCCAAACATATGGTGGATCATATTGCTTTATCAAAATGTAAAATTTGTGCATTTCTTTCCATTAAATTTCTAAACATATTGGTGAAATATTTCACTTTACCACAGTGTAATCCATTTCTTTATATTCAATTTTTAAAATATGACTTGAATTGAAATACATATATGTATAATTATGAGAAAACTCATTTGCTAATGTGTCTTGACTTCATTATGGAGCATTTGCAATGTGCTTCTTAATGATGTGTGCTGATTGCTTTTAAATTAATTTCCCATAAGTTACTATTGCTGTAGTAAATGAGTTTTTGTTTAACACATTTCTCTGCCAGTGTCTTGAATTAATTATTAATAGCAAGTTTTCAAAAATTGTGTAGGTTTTCAGAAACCAATAAGGAGAAATGTGTTACAAGCATCTTGCACTATAAAAATAAAAAGCTCCATTTTGATTCTGTCCAATCTTTTTGCTATTTGAGTATGAATAGCTTTGCGCCGCGTAGATTCATAGCTTAGAGTTGCATTTTATAGATTTCATTAACATAATGTTGAAAATATACAACAACTTGTGTGCGTGTTGTTTGTAGTATTCCATTTTTAATTTCAGCTATATTATTTGAAAGATTTTCTTGTAAGACTATGATTAAATATTTTTAATTTATTCCAGGAAACTTTATTTGGGGTACATTATTAATTTTTATAACTTAATGAGATTCTTTTTAATAGATTTTAAAACACCAAATTTTCAGTTTAAATTTACGTGACCTATTTTTATTGGTTCCGGCATCTATTTTTTTTTTAGTGTATAAACTTTATATAAATTTATGAATGCACTTTCTCCTAATATTCTCTTTTCCTCCCATTTGTTCAATTGGTTTTGGGTATTTTTTTAAATTCCACTAACTTGTAAAGGTGCAGTATATATTATATATCTAATTCATCTCCTCAAAGTAACATTAGAGAATACGAAGATGGCTTACAATTATTATAAACATTGCTTTTATATTGAAATATTAAAAAATTAAGAACATTGCATTGCACAACACATGCATGTTCACTAGAATACCAAGATGCAAATACAGAATGAATACTTTGCATTGGTGTTATTAAAAAGAAATCAAAACATCAAATATTTTGTCATCTTATTGAGTGTAAATTTGAAATCCACGCATGCACTTGAATATGTATTTCTTTTTTAAAAACATACACTCATATTCCACTATTGTCCTTTTTCGGATGCATTTTAACACATTAAAAGTCCATACCATACATGGGTTTGAGTTTTGAAAAAGGATATAAAAGAAATAAATTGTATACTGGAAAAACATGAACTACTGCAGTCTATATCTATATCTGAAATACCCCGACTGCCTGGTTACCTTGTCTTTCAGAATAATTTTTACCAACTATTTTCACTTATTTTCATCCAAATGTGATATTTTTAGAAAGTATTAAAATGTATAACATTATTTTATTTTCTCAGCTTCTTTAACGTGTGCAACAGTATTTTGATACTGTGACTATAAATTAATTTGGAAAATTTTATTGGTTAGGTCAAAACTTTGATTTTAAATTGAAACTAAAATAATATCTCTTACAAAGCTGAAATTGCCAAATAATTATAAATGGCTTTTAAACTGCATAAATAATATCCTGTTCAATTGTTAAAATATCTTAATTTTTTTTAATTAAGTATGCAATTAACATATATTTTTCCTGTTACAGGTGTACAGTGATGCAGACATAGTCCTGTCTCAGGATTGGGTGCCTCCTGTGTCTATCATAAGCTCGGCGGAACCCCCGTTGTCAGCGCCCCCGGCCCCTTCCGATGAGAGAGTGAGAAAGCATGCCGTCTCCTTCTCACTAGATACCACAACAACAAATATTCCCACCACACCAGATAAGAAGAATAAGGTAAGATATACTCTAGATCAACAGTCATCACTATAAGGCTTGTCAATCCTTATTTGCGTATCAACCCATTAGAATAGAGAAACATTTTAACATTAACGTTCCGGAACGGGATACAACATAACCCCAAAAATCTTATTTTTAGAACTATTTATAAAATATTAATGATATTGAGCTGGTCTTCATTGTAATTCTCATAAATATCCCAAAGAATGCAACGCGCCAAAAATACATATACCTATAACAATAATGTATACAGTATACATTTTTAGTACTTCTTCTAATCCCCTACTTCTGTTATTTTTTTGTAATAATGTACATACTTGATGTGCAAGTAATGACATTTTCGTAATTCTTAGTGCAATTTTGGCTTTAATATTTAATATTTAGAATTATGAAAATGTCATCTGATGCTATGTTGTAATTCTTTTAAATTAAAGTACAGAATTAAAATAAAATGATGATTGCAGTTTCATGATTCCTGAAATTGAACTTTCGTCATGAGAATCTGATTATTTGTAAATAGGGATTTAAATGAGTGGTTCTGACCTACGAGTTATCACTCTAAGATGGTGGGTGACGAATAAACCTAAAAATTCATTCAGAGTTGTTTTTTGTCTACATAAATGGTATCCGTCAATTAGTTAATGGAATATTTGTGAGCCTATTAAAAATCATAAATGCTGTTTGATATGATTGATATTGAATTAATGCTTCTGATTAAAATGTTCAGTAAAACAAACCTATGGGACTGTTGTAAAATTTAATAATGTCAATTGTTATCCAAGCCCCAAAACTTGTATTCTTCTGAGTCATTTTTCACATTTATATCTTTGGGAGTCATCTATTTAAAAAATGAATTCTTAATACTTTTTAACACAAAAGCCTTTCTAGTAGTTAATGATGTACATGTTTTATGTTCCTGAAAATAATGGTAAAACTTTACATTATTTCCAGATGTTGAAGAGACTATCTTACCCCCTGTCTTGGATGGAAGGGCTAGCCGGAGATAGCGGGGGTGGCGGTAGCTCTGGAGGTTCTCAGGGTGACTCCCTCCCTACTTCCGCAGACAGTCACAATTCGGGGAGTGTTTTCTCCAAAGTCTTCAATAGGTAAGGCTCGCACATGGCACTCAATAATACCTTCTTAAAAGTTCAAATATGGATTACTCAGGATTATGAAGGTCTTCAAAATTATTATAGGTTTTATTGCGCTTATTAATGGATATCAAAGAACTACACTTACTTATAAATAATGTAAAATCGAGACAAATATATTTATCAAAACAAATTATCGTTTTGGTAAAATGTTTACAGACTCAGTAATCATGTTAGATGTCAAGTCCAGTTTTACAAGTTTGTGTAAAAAGTTGTTATTTTTTACAATCTTCGAAGCTTTGCTCACTTTGTCCATTTTGTACCTGATAAATTAAGAAAGTATACACATGTGTACATATTATTACGTTCTGATATATCAAGTGCAATGTATGAAAGTATTTTTTCAGTAGTACTTTCATTATTACTGTTTTTTTAACATTTTACAAAACAAATTATTACAACAGATTAATTAAAATATACCTAATTTGAAGGTTTAATGTTATGTTTAATATTTGATATAAAATTGTTTTGCTTAAATGCATGACTCTTTGGTCTACTAATTAAAATACGTTTATTGTACCATCATAATGGATAGCACCATCTTATCAGAAAATACTTGAACCAAGACTACTTCTTGATCACAGCATGACTTGAACCAAGCTACAAGAAGGTTTATATTATTAAATATGTATTTTTAAGTTTATCACATTTCACAAACATTATTTCATATATCACGCATATGAATCAATAAATTGGGAAATTTTTGTATAAATATTACAATTGAATTACTTTTTAATCTCAGCTTGAAAGGTTTTCCAAAAATATTTGAATTTCCAACCCAAAATTATGATTTTTCATGTTCAACAAACAACTTCAATAGCAAGTTATCTTGTACCCTCTGAATGATGACTTGGACATTATCATAAAGTTTATAAATATGTACAATTTATTCACAATTTTTGTTTCTTTTTTACGCTTACCTAACCATGGATTGGATTTAAAAACATCAAAATTGGATAATTTTACCCACCATCTTAACAATAAAAATGCAATCTCATACCTTTTGTTTTGACCATTTGCATTCCAAATTTAAATTAATTTGTTTTATTTTTAAATGTGCTTTTTGATTGCCGTTATTAAAATTGCAAATGGTCAGTTCACCTATGAACCTGGTGGAACTTGGCACGGGATTGTTTCTTAGCAAAACTCCGTCCGAAGAAGGCCCCCATGATAGTATGTTCCCATATGGGTACGTTCAGAAAAAAATATACATTAATGCATTCGCATAATAATTGATGTCTACTTTTTGTCCGCTGTTAGTGTTACATTCTTTATTTATGTTAGATTTGGGTTGTTTTGGCTCCTGACGATGTTGATTGAGCTTGGCTCTTTTTTGAGTTTTGCTCCAACTTTATTTTCGAGTCGAGAACATGTACGAAATCTGACGCGTGGATATTGTGTTTGTCGCATAACCCTGTTTGGATATTTACTTTCCTCTTGTTGTTGTACATGTATCTAGTGTCTGTTGTGCTTGAGTGTCACTTGACATTTGCACTTTCAAAATAATGTTTTGTTCATTTTTAGGCAAAATAATACGCATACTTACCTACCTACTCACAAAGCAACTCAAGTTAACTAGGTACTTCATATTTTATTAAACAAATGGTCACAATTAATCTACTAGATCTCAGTTAGCATTTAGTGTTTGTAAAATGTTTTTACCAAATAAGACTCTCCCTTCAGACTGTCATTTTATAATAAACATATAACCTTGTGAGACTTAAATATTAATTATTTTTAATACGTTGTACAATATGATAACATAGTGAACAAAACAAGTATAATAAATACTATGTTTAAAATATTGTGGTCTTAGTTCTAAATAGCCTAATTGTTATATCTTTCAAGAAACTTGTCATTTGAACCGTTTTCAATAAATTAATGCAGCTATCTGAAAAACAAAATTCTCAAATTTGGATTGTTTGGGTTTTGGAAAAAATCATTATTCCGAGTCACAAAAGGTTAATAGTTGGTTTGATTGAAACAAAATTAGGAAAAAAACTGCTAAAGTTATTTGATTTCTTCATGTCATTACATTCTACAGTCCATTCAAAAATAAACTTCAAGACCACACGCAACTTAATCAACTTTTCACTTATTTTGTTTCGAGGACACAAGCATACTTTTCTGTTATTTTGTGATCTTCAGCATGATAAGAATATTGATGTTCGCACCTTCCATTGCACTGTCCCGTTGTTGACTGACAAATCTATCATTATTTTAGTTGCGTATGTTTTTATGTTGTCATCATCACACAAATGTATTCATTTCGTAATCGTCATCTGCATTCGTCACAACCATTACATTTTTAGCAAATTTTTGTGAAGTGATTTTTTTTTAATACTTTTTTTTTGTCGCATTCTGTAAGTTATCGTTAAGATAATCAATGTTTTACGTGCACGTATTAATTATCTATGAAAAGGGAAAATTCAACTTCTTGTACTATTTTTATTTTATATGCTTATTTAAATAATTATGAAATTCAAAGGTCGCGAATTATTAGGTAAGACATTTAATAAATTTACTCAATGTTAAAAACTTATTAAATTGGAATCTAATTCATGCATTTGATATGATTTTTACTGGTTATGAAACCTTAATAAGTTAAAACTGAACTTGGTTTATAGTCAGAGTTTGGGTCCTAATTTTTTCACTTAAACATATATCCTTTCCAATTTTTAAAATACTTTTTTGTATTTAAATATTATTACGCTCATATATTAAATGGATGTGAAATGCTTACATTGAGTTCTGCAGTTCTTTGCTTATCATGCAAGCAATCCATATTATTTTAAATATATATATTATTTAAATATATATCGTAATTTTTTATGTCCCTTGATCGTTTATCAACAAAATTGTAAATTATTTGATTCTTTGTTTGCCAAATTTTTTTTGTCATTTCACAGGTTTTCACTACAGAAAAGGACTTCCATTTCTTTCATGTATTTTGGAGTGTTCGGCATAATTCCAGGAATTTCCTCAATATTTTAGAAATGTAAATAAAATTCTAAAAATCAATAAGTGATTTAAAATATTCAATTTTTTTAGCCAGCAATATATTAGCCACACAATGCAAACATTGGTATCTGAACGGGAGCGAGATTACCTACAGGACCCAAAACTTGATTGATGGCCTTATTTTCATACAAGTTGACTCATAATTTAATAAGAGTATTAAATTATTCCATTTACATCAAAGAAGATTCCTCTTACAATAAATATTAATGAAATATACGTGATGTTAACCGATTTGTGTATTGTCTGTGTAAATAGGCGGAGCTCCTACGGTGGTTTTGGCAAATCCGAGAGCATCAAGAAATCCTCCATACCTCCACCTCGATTGGACTACCGTAGCATGGTATCTGTTGATGACATGCCTGAATTATTCGCTTCATTCGATAGTATGTTTCCTAAAGTTATTTTGTAAATAGTTTTTCCATGACAGGACATTGTAGCACGTAATATAATTTAGAAATACATATACAGACTGGCCTAAAAAAGTGAAAACATTTCGAAAAATGTGATATAATTACATCAAAATTAGTTCAACTATATCAACAATAGCTTAAATAGTTTACTAATTTACTTGCTTACTTATTTATCTATATTATGTTTTATTTTGACAATTTCCGGTCGCCATCTTTGATTATTAATTTTCCCATTTTTTATATTTGATTTTTTCAAATTGTTGCCCAGAATGACAAAAATCACTGCAGAAGACCGTATTCTAATCAAAAATTTGCGAATTTGAAAAACGTTAAGAGTGCTAGGAAAATGATCAAAGAGTTTCAAAACAAAGTCTTGAGTATAGCTAAACATTACAGTATAACTGGACATTACAGCTCCATCTCACACAACCAAAAATACAATCAACTTTCTTTGTCGTGAGAATGTTAATTTCATCAAGCCAGGCATGTGGCCACCAAACAGCTCAGATTAAAACCCAGTAGATTATGCAATATGGGGTGTTTTGATGATTTCTGATTAGCTAAATATTGTGCAAAAAAATTACATTACGAATTATAAATAATTATGTTATGTTTTGAAATAATTTGTGTGTTACGAGATGTTCTCACTTTTTTTGGGCCACCCTGTAGGTGTGAAAGATTACATTTTTGGTTGAAAATAGTGATACTTAACAAACAATATTATTGATCATATAAAATTCTTGTTTCTATTAAATTGTAGGTGATAAAATTACAAAATTATACCCAAAACAAAAGTTTAAATTGAAATAACTAAAAGTTGTAAAAAACATGTTTTCTCTTATATTTTTATCAAAAAGTACCACTTTTATATGGATGTTTTTGTTTGGTCTCCATTCTTAAACATATTTTTGAGATGTTATTAATAATTTATCATTATTATTAATTTTTTTCTAGACTTGAATTGAATATATTATTTTTCTAAATGTATCCTGGTAGATGAGGTCATTATTCCATTAAATTACTTGTTAATCGTTTTTTATACTGGTCAAAATATGCAACATTCAAATTATTATAGAACTTTTATTTTTTCTATTCATTCTAGAAGATGCAGTGTTTTTCTTGTACCGTCAATTTATCAAGTTTTCAAAATGTAATAAATAAATATGTGAATCTACATCTACAATATAATCTTGATTTCAAATTAAAGCTTTGGTAAATTATTGATCTCTATCTTCCCTTTGTCAGAGTTGATACCTCGGCCTGCACGCTCATGCGACGACCCACCTCTGTACCTGCGCCTGCGCATGGGGCGACCCACCAACCGAGCGGTGCCGCGTTCCACGCCGCTCATGAGCTATGGCCGGAAGAGGATGCGTCCCGAATACTGGTTCAGCGTACCACGGAACAGGTGCCTAACTCCTCCCACTTATTGTTTAATTCATAGGCTTTTTAAGGCGGCGGCTTCATTATTAATTCAAATTTTCGCATTTTTTACGAAATTGTGGGTTTTTATTATTCGTTTATATCAGAAGTTATACATTAGATTTGACTTTTTTTAAAACTATTACTTAGATAGGATCGTTATACTCATTTAAAACTAATAAACTGAAAGTTATTTGTCATAATTAAGACAATACAAGCATTATAAGAAAGACCGGGACCATTTGATGCATTTTCTGCGTGCTGCAAAATTATTTTAATTTTGATAAATTATTGCATAAACGAAATATATTTTATTATAATCTTGAAGCCAAGATTACGCAGACAAATTTTAATTGAGACAAATTAAAAAAATGTTCAAAATTAATGGTGTCATAGATCATTCAATTTGCAGGACATATTATCAATTTTCGACGTTTTTAAATACTTTGTTTTAGTGAAAACATACATTTTTAAATAATATTTACTCACATGCTTTGAGGATTCAGATACTATTTAAAACCAAATTTTATATCAAAAACACAATAATCAGTTTTTAAATAATATATTTTTAGTCTTATAAAACACAATAATTTTAATTGTCCATCGAATTTTCAATACGCCGCTCGATCCACCCATGATGGTTGTAGAATCCGCGCTGTTATTATTTTCGATTAAAAATGCCGAAAATATATGTTTTCTCGCATATTTTACCCACGGTATGAATTAATATTGAACTTATTCACAACGCGGCGTTTTAAATCGATAATATTAAACAAAATAATAAATTGAAGCTATCATAATAATTTTTAATTTAGTTCATTGATTTAAGCGATCATCTAAATATAGTACTTTGTCTGACTTCAAAACATATGAATTAGGTACCCAATA
This sequence comes from Eubasilissa splendida, assembly GCA_031772225.1. Lineage (NCBI taxonomy): Eukaryota > Metazoa > Arthropoda > Insecta > Trichoptera > Phryganeidae > Eubasilissa > Eubasilissa splendida. Next base: position 15,821,564 of record CM062867.1, read on the forward strand.
AATGATTTAATTTTCGATTGAATAATTCACAATGTGCCAGCCCTGTACACCTTAAAACATTGAATGAGTGCTTGTTGACTGGGATCATGATCACCCCTGGCCCCCAAATAATAATGAGCCTTTTTTTATAACCAGATGATGTGACTTTTGTTCAATGATGTTTTTCTCAATTTCAGCATATTATTTTCTGTTAATGTGACTCTGGATAATCAATAGTATAATTCGCTAATAAAAAAATGTAGGCAACATTTTAGACTCGTAAAGTTACAGTTAGACAACATATAATTTTTTGTTGGTCAAATTGGTTTTAATTTTATTTATCCATTATACATAAATGATGACAAGTTTTCAACAGTATAATGATTCTTTTCAGGGTTGACGACCTGTACAAGTTCCTTAACCACTGGGTGCCGGAGCTGTACGGAGAACTGGGGGATGTGACACAGCGAGGTTACACTCTGGTAGACAGCGATACGGAGCTGTGGGATGACGAGGTCACTACTTCTGGAGGAGACAAGGTGATCACAGTTTATTATGCACGAGAATATAAGCATGCATATTTAAGATATACATAGTTTATTTGAATTTAAATACTTTATGGCTTGTTTATTTATTACACTGGTAAATCTTCCCCCTTCTCCCACTGACCCTTGTGCCCTTTGTGACCCTTTCTACTGCTAAATAACTGAATAACTTCAACACCAGAAATGATTCACTTATATGAGTGAATAATAATTTAAATGTGAAAGCATGCAGTTTCTCTTCTTCCACGGCACTACATCAAAGGGTGATATTTGGCTTCCTCCATAAGTGTTCTCCACCGACTCCTATCCCTAGCTATTCTTGTCCAGACCCTCCCATCTTGCTCCAGTCCTCTTTCAGCATGCAGTTCATTGATTTTATTATAATACCGGGTCTCTGTCCTTCTTATGTATTTTCAAGACCAGCTGTTAATATTCCAATGAGTTTAAATCTAAATGATTGTATCTTTTTTAACAGGGAGAACGCTCTGATAGTCAAGGTGATATGGGTGATCTTACTCGAGAATCGTGGGAGGTACGTAACACTCAATTCTATTTATGGTTATTATGTGTTATTTATTTATGATATTACATATTATTTATCTGCAGCAAGAGAGGAAAAGGAATTGAGACATGTGCTGTGAAATTGCATACTTGATGAGGTCTTCTGTTTATTACCCATTTTATTTCTATTGTATTTTTCTTAACCCCGTGTGAAATATTAATAATTATTCTTATATAGTTATTAGCCATCAATTTTAACGGTCTATTCATTTCTGTCGATTCCGTCATTCGTCATCTCCTCAGCTAGTGAAGCCCTGAATTATGTATTGGATCATTTTAATCTTAGGGCCGGTTGTGTGATCAGTAGTAAATTTTTACTATGGTAACTTTTTACTTTAGTAACTTTTTACTAACGCCCGTCGTTGAAATCGTTTGCAGGTTGTTCGAATGTCAAAGTATAGGTGGAGATGTCTATAGGTGCGACAAATAATCATGAAATATGCTTGGTTTTATGCTTTATCTACAGATCTTTTCGTCTAGGCATTCGAAATCTACCACTTTAATGATGAAATTTTTTCATATTATGTGCTAATGTATATTAAACAATGAGATCATCATCAGACGAACTCTCATCACTATAATAGCGACATATAAAATGATTAATTGTCGTATACTACAACATTCAAAGTATAATGATGTTGGATGACTTTTAGAACAGCTGTGAAAAGTCCGCCATATTTAACTATCGATTCTCGTTTTTACTATCGGATATCGGAGAGTAAAATGAGTTTACTATGGGGATATACTTTCGAGAAGTAAATATTTTTTTACCAACGATCAAACAACTCGTTTTCGTAAAAAAAATTACTTTAGTAACTTTATTTTACTAAAGTAAAAAGTTACCACTAATCACACAACTGGCCCTTAATATTAACAAAAATTCTGTGTTCAAAACAGGCGGGATTTTTTATATACATCTAGCTGTGTTGCCTGATTGTGTAACATTAGATGAATTAGAAAATGTAAATTATATAAATTCAATTTTGGTCCATCTTAAGTTTTATACTGTGCTCACCCTACCGTGATGATTAATAATAACATTAATCATTTTATAAATCTATCAAATTTTTGTACACGATTTTCATTTTACAAATATGTAATTATTGTGCACGACTAGCGGGGGAAATTCGGTCTACTGAACATTATTGTCAATCGGCAAGCCGGAAGAGACATAAAATGGATAGATTGTGTATGTTTATGACGATAATTGGACTGCAATCATTAAAACATTCTTTTCTTCATATTATAACTAATTAAATGATAATTTCCTGTTTTATACATTCAATTGATTGATTTATTTTATTGAATTTATTTATTGTTCATATTGTGGATTTTACATATTTTCATCATTACAAAATGACATTACTACCCGACACGGATTATATCTACATCAAATACATTTCAATCATTATCATTATAATTTTTAAGCAAATTAAGATTCGATTCATCATGCCGAAAATATTACATGTTTCATAAAATTAGTCCATATCTGAATATTTGTTACCAAACTTATTATAGTAATGTATGTTTTTAAATACATATGTTGCTCAATTATTTTTTTATTCCTTAATACATTTTTTTCTCACCATTTAACTTTCACTATTTATTGAAATACAAACTAAAAACTACGAGAAATAAAGATGTCAAGTCGGTTACTCTGTGCATTAATATCTCAATTCGATAGTTTCTGTATAACTTCTTAATTTAACTGTGTAATTATTTTGACTTTGTAATATTTATCCGGGATAATTTTGTAATGGGGTGATAATGTTGTAACCTTGCGTAAGAGATCACACCTTTATGTGTATATCGTTTCCGTAATTTTTATATGCTTGATTCGGTATTCTTCATTAATTCGTACAAAATGGAATACTGTAAATTACTCAACTAATTTTATTTCATTTAATATTTAAATGATATCAAATGTAATTATTTAATGATTCTAATTAATTACTTTATTTTAATGAAATTATTTCAATGCTAAAATATATTTGGAATGTTTTGCCATTCAATCGATTCTTACATATTACAGAAGTTTTTACATGCTCACAACCACTTACCAGACACGTATTATTATTTCATAAAATAAACTAAATTGGTGGGGGTACGCCTTTATAAAAAATTTCAGGATGCTATAGATGCTCTCATCCCTCCATGGTGTGCACTCTTGTATTTATTGCATAAAACTCTCCAAGATGATGTGTAGCATCTGTACCGGTTTATTCAGAAATATTTATTTCGAGGCTTATTCATTGTCTCGATTATTTCATTCTCCATGTTTATGATATTCTGTAATAAAAATCTGAAATATAAAAAATCTTGATAATGTTCTGAACAAATCTGTGATGGTATTATAAATCGAGAGTTTTAAGTGAATTTCAAAGAATGATTTACCAAGAGGTGAGAACATTATTGCATTATTATGATAAATTCAGAATAGATTTTATATATCAAGTTATCTCAGAAGTCTTAACATTTTTTTAATATATACACAAAATTCACTTATTTCACTTCAGAAACTAAATATATTTTTTGTATTTTTTTGGTGTTTTACAGTGGTAGTAGTGTGAGCAGTGTTCTTTTTTCCCAACCCTAAATTGATGCAGGCCTAGCGAGTTAAAAAATTACAGTTTTTCTAAATTATGCTTTGACATTTTTAATGCAATAGGCGGGGGTGCAGAAAAATTAAGAAAGGTGGTTAATTTTTTTTAAAAATAAATATTAGATATCTCATAGAGACAAAGCTATTTTTATTATATTTAATGAAAAATATATAGGAGTATGGGTAACAGGGCTCACGACCTGTTTTCAGCTGGCTTAAGGGATATATAACGTTCACCAATTCTCACCCCTCAATCTCCATATTAATCAAATTTTTTAAAGTTGTATATATGGTATTACATGGACTCGCTTCGAGTACCACTAAACCATCGCCATCTATGGACCAAATTTGATAATTCATTTTTCTTTGAAACAGCATACATTATATGTTAACTAAATGAGAATCTCATTTTGATTTTGTTTATTCTTGAACATATTCAAATATTGCTAAAAATATTTAGTCTGGGAATTTTGATATTGAAGATTACCGAGGGTTGATAGTCCTTAATGAGGATATGAGAGATGTCATCGAATCGGACCCAAAGTAAACGGGTTGATAACGATTTATAAATGCATTCAGCAAGAGTTTTTGGCTAGTGTTGGTATTAGTTAAAAGGTACTGTGATGATACTCGGCTGACTCAGGTTGCGCTAGGCAATTAAAGAATGTGTGGGGAAAAATAAAATCTTGAGAACTTGTCAAGAGCATCAGCCACGGTAGCAGAATGAGTTCTCATTGCGCCCTGCGTAGTATAGCCGGCTGGTCACTAATTGGTTCTAATCATTACTAGTTCAGGAGCAATCTGCATCTTTTTTGGAATGTATGAGACGAGAAGTGAATTCTTTACATCAACACCAAATGTAAAAGTCAGTGGAACTCATAAAGCATAATGTACCTGAGCTTCTTTTATCTCCTGTATCACTGTCAATTTAGAAATTTGAAATCGATGAACTCCTCGACTAAACAATTTAATTGTTAGAAGTGCACAAATATTCAATCACTTGCCAATGAGATCTCTCAACATTCGTGTGCGTGCTCCCATACAATTGAACAGTCGCGGATCGACTGTTTAATCAAGTGTATGCGCACACCAATACACGGCAATGTACATAGATGTAAACCGATAGTTGTTCAACTATTTTATCAAAAGATGATCGATAAAGTTTTTTGAGTTTTTCATCGAACACCTATCGTGTCGATAATATGCGCGCACTCCCATATAATCCAATAGCCTTTTGACATACAACAAAATAGTTGAGCGATTAAAAATTATATGTATGCACCTAGCCTTAAGGTTGAAAATTAAAAAATATATATGTTTATAAAAGTACTGCTGACACGACCACTGTTGAAAGAATACTATAAATGTTTTTAGTTTTCGAAAATAATGCATTTTGCGTGTATATTAATAAACGATAAGACTTAGACACAACCTGATGTAAACCAAAATTTGAAACCTAAAAGGTGTAAAAGTTCATTTTATATTTGAATTAGGAATCATCTCTAACTTCATTTGCATCTCAGTACAAAACCTAACTACAAAATTCGCAAAATATCTAGCAACAAACAACTCTCACATTCCAGTCATCCATTTCATCATCATCATCATCATCATCTTCAAATCATGAAGGAAAAGTGTATAATCTTGAGTGGGATTTGAAAATCAGAAGAGATAATGAAATCATATTGTCTTTGAGACACTCGAATCATGACATGACCTGTTAAAATGATCATGTAAGAAACATTGTCAAAACAATGGAAATGAACGGTCGCGTAATGCTGGAAGCAATTATGATATGGTTAAATAATTGTGAGTCGAGGAGGAGAGATCATAGTGATTAAGGAATTTCACGATCATCATTCATCCAAACTGTTATGGTTTATATCATCACTAATCACGAGTGACGGAACACAAATCAATTTTCAAATATGTGAAAATAGAGTTAATTGAAATGAACATAATGTGTTTAATGGCCGGGCAGTTGTTGAAGGCGCCCTACGTGAAAATCTACTCCATACTCAAGAGTCAAGGGCTGTCAGGAGACTCTGACGAGCAAGCCAGGGATGAGGTACAATATGTGCGATAGTCGACCTTTAGCGCCAACCCCAATCCGAGTGTTTCCTGTTCTTAGTTCTGTGTTTTTAGTGACTTGTAGCATTTCAAAATGTGAACCGAGCTGTGTGTCATAAAGTATATAAATAATCATTATTTTCATTGAACAGTTTTGAACCACATTTGTATTTGATCGGGTGACCCTTTTTGAAATGGTATGAAGTGTCATTGCTAGAGAGTTTCTCATGAAAGGACATCCCAGCATGTGAAGCCTGATATCGCCCAACATGTTTTGTCTAGATAGCAAAAACCACTCAAATGTCTTCTGTCAGAATAACTAGATCTAGAAATAATAATTGGTGTTTTAGTGTCTTTGCCAATTAAAAAATCTATATCGCTAAAAATTACCAAAACACGGTATCCAGAAGCTTGCAGGTGCTATGAGAAAAGGGATAATTCTACTCTGCATCAATTTTGAGTCGAGTCCTAAATCTATATATGTTTTATAAAAATTTCAGAATTGACTTATCGCATTTACAATGTTTGATAAATTTCACCGATTTTATCTCGCTTGAGTAATTCTGATTCTTGATTTATTCAACCACTTTTAACTATATTTTTAATATCTTTTTTATAAATTAAGCTTAAGCCAGTACAATCTAGTGTAGATATTACTTTTTGCTAGGACCGTGAGTCTCTGGACACCGTGTAGAACACTTCATTTTCTCCTTGTTTTTTTTTTCATTCATGATATTGAAACGAATTTATGAAAATGGGGATTGATCTGTCCCAAATTGCTTTGTTTTAAATTGGCAAAGACAGACACGTTAGATATGTAGTGTTCCCTTACCCTTCACTTCAGTCAGCAGTGTTTAGAAATTTCCACAAATTAGCATATTCATATTTTCACAGGACTTAGTTCATTTTATAAATTCATAATATTTTAACATAAGTGTAATGTATAGATTCTTTTGAGGGTTAATTCGATCTAACCACACATACATTTCATAAAGAGCAACTCGATATAAGATTTTTGCACTATTGATATCAGTGTTGCATCTTTACGTTAGTCGCCTTTAATGCAAATATCATGTCACACTGTTTCAACAAACTGATAACCTCAATACATTTTTAGTAAATAATGCAAATTACTACATTTTTTAAAGTATGAATATTGTTTATGATTCACTTTTGTCAAAGCACCGTCATTATCTGCTGTCTTGTTTAATGTTATTTCGGTGGCAACTGTCAAATTTAAAAACACTCAACTTAAATAATCAACAAATTTATAAAACAACCCATGTTTTAATAAATATAAATATAGTATTAATAAATAATAATATATTTATACTATATATATATATATATATATACTCATATACATATTATGGCTGACAATGGTAATGTTAATATGCAATATTTCAAGAGGGACATAATTTTACATAAAAATATTAAATGTACATTTATTTACTTTAACAGTAAAAAATTGGTATGCATCTGTTTATCATTCTGAACTGCGTACAAAATACAAAATACAGTTAATGACAGCTCGCTCTGCACATAACCCTGCACTGTTGCTTATGCAAATTTTAAGACAAAAGTTTCATCTGCATACACGCAACCCTTAGAAAGAATATCTTTACACTTTGTGAGAAATATCGCCTATGTTATCTCACAAATTAAAAAGCGCCTACAATGCGTGCTAACCTGTGAAAATATAAATATACCTATCTTAGAGATAAACACTGATTAGATGTATTGGCAACAAGTTAGATGAACCTTTCAATCTGCACCTGTTTCCTTCTAGCTGGTGAGTGTCTATTGTGAATGATAATATATAGTTCCAGCACCGCCTTCGTAGATACCTCAACATCTGTCCAAACACACGGACATTTTAGTTTTATATAAATATTCCTAAAATAGGTAGGTTTGGTGTTTTTTTTCTTCATTTTAGATAATGCTTCTCAATGTCCTGAATCAATGTTAATATTATTATAAATGTCACTCTAAAAATATACCCACACGCATTGTAACAGGAGGAATTTTTGCTATATTTGATGTTAACACTTTTTTACCGAAATCTGGTCGAAGCAGAAGCGAACATTTTGAAAACGAAACAGAGCCATATTAAAAAAAAAAAATAGGCTCATAGATACTTTCACCGCTCATAATGATCACACCCCACGTGTAAATAAATACATAATATGTAAAATATATAACTCTTATTGTAAGGTATTGTATTATTTACATCTCATATGTACTTATTGCTATATTCTATATAAGAAATAAACAATATACACATATTTATGTAATTTAAAAATCAATCATTCAAATAGTTTTCTGATTACAACTTTTACATACGAATTTTCAGTAGTTGATTATTAGTTGTATGGGAATGAGTTTTTTTATACCTAATCATATGATAATTTTATATTTTGATTCAACATCTTTGATAATTGGTTGCGGCAATACTAATAAAATTTGTTGGTCTTTATTTTTCAAAGACAGACAGACCATACAGTTTAGAAGTTAAGATAATGAAAAATTAGATTGCATTGGAATTGGATGTTGTGGTTAATTTTGCTAAATTTGAAAAAGGCTCACACCTAGGGTTGTCAACTTCCAAAGGTGTCAGGGAAGAATACCAGTCAAAAAACTGAATCTCCATTAACTTAACATGTCGTTTGGAAGATTTAAAAAAATGTCCATATATTTACACTAAATTCTCTTTGACATTTTATTGTTATTTTTCCATATGACATTTTAGATGCAATAACGGGATCATCTTATGTGAAAAGCACGAGCACATGCTTTTTAGAGAAGTTGTAGAACTAAAAAAAAAAAAAAAACATATATATATAAGTTAAGTAAGTAGACATATGTATAAATATAGAGTGCAAAAGAATGAATTCCTGGTCTCAAAGAAGGATACAGAACAAAACATCTGTCATTCCCAACGGAGGATGGTTGGCAACCCTATTTACAGCTGTAGTGAGTTCCTTGATCATCATCAGAATCATTATAAATATTTTATTCCTGCAATACTTCACTCACCGCTGCGTCTTGTCTTATCTCACAAAACTCACTTTCTACTATGCAATTATTTTTTAAACTCGATAAAAAATAAAAATAGGAAAAAAGTCAATTCTTACATTAAAATTATACATAATTTGAACAGTTCTTAAATTTTACAAGCAAGAAATAACAGCGCCATTCTGGTTTACAAGTATTTTTAAACAATTTGCACCCACACAATTATTGTACAATGTGATTAATGTTATTGATGTGTAGTTCAATGTTATTTTTAAATGTTTCTGCTATATTTGTTTTGTAAAAAAGAAGAAAAGTTTTAAAATAAAAACTTAGAATATTAACATATATCTATTGTTTTAACAATTCTGGTTATCCAGTACTATTATTAAAGTGTTCACGGATCGATTATTCACTCCGTGTACAATTACTATAACTATAACTCTTCCTCACAGGGCATAAAATGATATAATGTGTTTATTTCTCTAACGTTTTTAAGATTTATGAACACATTTACTACAGAGAACTTTATCGCTCGCCATTTTTAAACAGCTGTCGTGTCTCAACCACTGAGTCAACAGGTTTACATATGATTATATTAGAATCTACATCCATAATAGGTAGGTAACTGAATACGATAAATGAATGATTGGTAATATGCATTTTTTGGGTATATGGCACCCATTGTAAATAAAGGCTATTTTTTTTAGAAGTATAAAACTTTAAAATGAAATAAAACACATAAAAAGCATAGTAATGGTCATGGTATTGGCTTTATTGGAAAGATAATTTTATGTCATTAGTGTTTAAATATGATTTCACGCATATGGACGCTGCGACTGTCTTGAATGAAACTTTCGACCACTTTTTGGAGCTGCTGGGGACGTATATTGGCAATAACACGACAAATGTTGGCTTCCAAGTCGTCTATCGTCTCTGTTTTATCAGCGTAGACTAGCGACTTCACATATCCCCACAGAAAATAATCCAAAGGTGTTAAATTACACGATCTTGGAAGCCAATTCACAGGTCCATTACGCGAAATTATGCGCTCATCGAATGTTTCCGTCAATAAATTGATTATGGCGCGCACTGTGTGGCATGTTGCAACGTCTTGTTGAATTTACAGCTCTTCCACATTAACACCATTCAATTGGGGAACGAAAAAGTCAGTAATCATGGTTCTATAACGCTCTCCATTGACTGGAACGTACTGGCCGGCATCATTTTTGAAGAAACAACAGCTTCTTCGGTGCTCACTGTATGACATCTCTGCAGATACATATTATCAATTAGAGTATGCGTGGTGCGAAAACGATCCATGGTTATTCGAATTACTCAGATGGATGATTATGTCGACCGTAAAATGGACAAAGCGCACGATAAGTTTCGCGAACTGAACCATGATTTTCGAAATAAATTTGCACAATTTGCAAACGTTGTTCTGGCGTTAGTCTATTCATGGTGAAATGGCAAACCAAACTAAGTACAAATCAGTTGTCAAATTGGCTGTCGCTGGAAAAAGTGTTACCAATTTGAAAAACAAACCTCTAAAAAAACACCCCTTAGTATATAATATATTATATAAATATCTCTCATTATTTAAAAATGTTTTTATTCAGACTCAATTATCAGAGGGTAGGGAAAAAATTAACCAAGATTTCCGCCAAATAAAAATTAAAATAAAAACTAAGAATTATCCTATATACTAAGCGCACAAAAGCTATGTGACACGAAAATATAAAATTGAGGACATCAAATTTAAGTATAAACAATTAAAAATGTCATAAATAATTAATAAATTGACTAACATTTTTTTAAATACAAATTAAGTGTATTAATTAGGAAGATATACATACATATAAAATCAATTTTATCGAAAAATATTGTTGTTGCTACCGGGATTCGAACCTGGATCACTTCTTATCCAAGGTAATTGCATTAACCGATTATGCTACACCAACACAGTGCATTGATGACAAATTTTCGAACTTATATGTTACACTTTTCAAATTGATACATCTATCGTTCCATTATTTAAAAGCCATCTTCTTTATTTTTTTTTATATCAGACCTACATTCTGAATAATTACAACTTCACAATAAAAATGTATTCTTCTTAATAATATATAAGTTGTATCAATGTGTCCAAAACTTTATAAAAATGAACTATTAATTCTGGCGTCTCCTATTGGATTACTCAAAGGTATTTGAGATTTTGTAAAAATAAAGAAGATGACTTTCAAATAATGGAACGATACCTGTTCAATTTGAAAAATGTAACATATAAGTTCGAAAATTTGTGTAGCATAATTGGTTAATGCAATTTCCCCGGATAGAAAGATATCCAGGTTCGAATCCCGGTAGCAATAACTATATTTTTTGATAAAATTGATTTTATACGTATATCTTTCTAATTGATACATTTAATTAGTATTTAAAATATCACAGAGCTATGTTCTGAATAATTACAACTTAACAATAAGAATGTATTCTCCTTAATGACATACATTTGTGCACGCATTTATATATAATAATTTGCGAACATGACGTGTCAGTAATTATGCCAGTTTTATTTTTCGTCACATATCAATTTCGCCAATTTTATTTACTGACACTTATATAATTGAAAAAAATATTTTTTACATTTTAAATGATATTTAGAGATGTGAAAAAATTTCAGAATATTTTACTGCCCCATTTAATTGGTTTTAATGGGACATCTATTCAACCCTTACATTATTCATAAAAAATTTATTTCTTTTTAAATTAGAATTCATTATTTCTTCCTATACACAGTATATTATTTTTTTACTATTGTTTTCATGCGGTCAATAATATTTTTTTGTCAGTGATACGTATATTTTGTTTTAAATTATCACTGTCATAATTTATGGCAGGAAATGTTTGAGTCGGTTTTTTTACATCAACTTTTGGGTTTGTCTGGTTATCAGCCATCTCCTCGTGACAGTAATGTGTAGAATATGTGTGCAAAATTGCCTGGAGTGCTAAATACCAAGTGCCAGCCACATAGAGAGCAAATAAGTAAAGATTCATTTATAATTATCTATAGTCCTTGAATTCAATCTAACATTTCGATTTGAAACGACGTAACAACATTGTCACATTGCTCTTCAAATACATCATTGAAACGTGTATAATATGAACAAGAATGGAAGATAAAAAGTTGTTATTGTAACAATAACAATCCAATCAGATTGAACGGACAGAATGATGTTGAAAAATTACTTTGCTTACATTGATTGGTGGCGCAGCCGATGGCTATTGTCAGATGACAATACCAGAGCAATTTGTGACAATTTGAATTACCGACAGATAACCAGGCTTTTAACATCCGCACGACCTTAATCATTAAAAATACTAGTATTTAAAACCCACCCTAGGATGAATGCAAAAGGTGTGTACCATCCAAAAGCAGTAATAAAAAAAATGCATCCAAGTTATTTATGCAATTAAATTCTTTATAAATTTGTGGATATATATGTTCGCAATTAAATTCTGTATAAATATGTGGATATACCTTGAGTTTTATGATGATAATGTGTAGATCTTTTCATTGATGTGAGCATTGTATTTTCCTATAACTTCAGCGATAATCTAGAAACATCATGAAAAATAGTTTGTCGTTTTAATTTTCAAAAACGCTCATTATGAACTGAAGGACATTTCTGAAAAATATTTGCTTAAAATTATACTGTAGATTATTAAATTATAAAATAAAATTACTTATCTACACACTATTTGTATAAGAAATATTATTATAATTTTCCAATTACACTTCAAATATCTGACAGTAGAAATTGAAAAAAGGTAATGTATCCACCATTTTGTATATTTCAAAGTAAATTGGCACTTTACTCCAATGAAATGTGTCAGTTTCCTTTCAAATGTCTTTACGAGTGATACATAAGAATACTGGAATATTATACATATATAATTTTAATTCACCTTAAATATAAAAATAACTGACTTCTTGACTATGCAGCTCTTATTACTGTCCTCGTAGTGTCAATATTTTTTTCTTGACACATTTTCCCATTCGCTTAGATGTTAAGATTAATTGTCAATTCTTTTCTGAATACATATGTATTTTGAACAGAAACATGTGAAATTTAAACTTTTTCTGCAATTTCTATTTGAAATAAGATGTTTCTTTCAACATTGTATGCTCACACTGTCTATTTTTCTCGGGACTAGACCTTAACCAAGTGTAAAAATGTAATATTTCTGATTAAATACTGTAATGCCAAGCACATATTTATCTTAAAAACAAACGAAAACATTTCTAAAACAATTGAAAAATGTAGTAAAAAAAAAACTAAATTATACTCGAGTTAAATTTTGTACTTCCTTTACCTAGTTCCTATACAAAACATAAAAAATGAGGGATAAAAATGACCTGCATGTGTTCCACAATTATGGATACAGTAAAACTGTTAGTTAAGTAAGGGGGGTAAATACCATATTTTGATTTAAAAGGCAAATTGAGTCAACAATATCAGTAAATGAAGGTTAATATTATTCATTTATTCAATATTCCAACATTGAATGAATTAATAATATTTGGGGGCATTCACTACAAATTGTCATACGGCTTTATATATTATGATGTCCGTTGTGTGTCTATATACACGTGACGTCTGGTGAGGTGATAAGTTCTAAGGGCACAGTAAACGGCATACTAGGGATGTATTTTCATGGAGGTAGGGGAGTTATCGTATCGATGCAGGAGGGGGCGGGATGAAACGTTCTAAGGGCATAGTAAAGGACATACTAGGAATATTTTTTCATGGAGGGGGGGAGGAGTTGTTGCGTCGGTGTGGGATGGGGGGATGGGTATATCATATAGAATCATATAAAAGTATAAATATATAACAATTTTTAATTAATTTGTTTGGAAAAATACATTTTTCTTTATCTAGAAAGAAAGTTAGTGCTTCAGATAATCTGTAATAAGGTGATTCAGGAAGGATTTCTATTCAAATATAATGATACTAAAATGTATCCAGTGAGAAAATTTTACTGCCCTGATTGTCAATATTAGTTATTCAAATGTTTTTATTCATTCAATCAAATACCACCATGAGAATTTCAATATTTAATCTGGATCTCAATAATTGTAAGTTGCTATTTATAAATCAAGTACAAGGTACAATTCCTTATTCAAGCAGAACATACATAAATATACATAACGATTGGTAGGAATATGTACTAGTTTCATGATAGCTTTTTACATGTTAAGGCTTTATATAAATTCATACTGTATAGTTCTATCTCAGTAATTATTCATAAATGTTGGTTCACACAATGATGGTGCATAATCACAATAATCTCTGTTTAATGAAAAAACTAAATTACCTGGACCACAAATTCCCAGCATGGGTTGAAACAAATGAGTTTTTTTTCTGTATGTATGGATATAGATTACCTAGATTATAGATAAGCTACACGTGCGACATATCTAATTTCGCTAATTTTTTATCATAAATATGCGTATAATAAACAGTTTCTCATATGGAGTCTGTGTTAATATATTCAATGTTGATATGCTTCAATGAAGAAGTGGTGTTGATATCAAATTGCATTATTATTTGATATCTATGCTGTCTTGTTGTCTTGCGCGTTGTCATCCACGCTCACCTCCCTTCCTTCAACCGTTTCACCATCTATACTACGCTTCATATCAGACTCAAATTCTTAAATATCAAGAATTTCTCACCCGCTTTTTAAATTTCACAAAAAAATTGATGTTGATCCATTGCTCGGTTAAAAAAACATCTCACTCCATTTCGTCAGCAAAAGAAAATTGTTTATAAATACTGGCTCAAAAAAATATGTACACACTCGAATTCGACCAAACTATGTCAAACTACGGTAGATGTGTAGTGTTGCCACCCCGGGAGAAAAAAATTTGGCACACAAACTTTTGTCCTCGAGAGTACTAATTTGTAATACAACAATGTGTACATGTATATTGGATTTTCTCTGCCTTTTAACTATTCTCATATACATTCTCTTTTAGATCATTAAAAGTTAGACTTTATTTAAATGTATATTTATTTCAATCAGACCTAAAGTGTCTGCCCATGAGCGTCTAACATGTCAACAATTTATTCAAGTGTCCTACTTAGGTTGATGCTTAAATGAGAACCTATATATCTTGTGGATGTTACGCCTGTTACAAATTTAAATGCAAATATCAGTAACCGGTCGATGTATACATTATGTTATACATTACCGCTGACAGTCTTGCATAATTTATATGCAATCAATTCTTAACTGTGACTTTTATTACTCCTTCCAACCTTATGCTGAGTATTGGATCAATATTTTTTCAATAAATCAATTTAATACATCATTTTATTAATTTTTATTTGCCCTATGAAACTTATAAGAAATATTACAAATTTTAAAGAGGTAAACAATATAGTAAAGAAATACTTTGAATAAATTACAGCATGCTGTTTTAAATCATCATTTTTTTTATATTTGGTGAAAAAGAAAATTTATACAGGTATCTAACAATAAAAAAATAGTTTAGAAAATACATAAAGTTTTTACACAATCTTGGGTGTCAAAGGTTTAAACAAAAAAGTTTATTTCAATTTATTCATCAAGTATCGATTCATATTTTATTAATTAAGGCTTTATGGACGGACACATACAAATATTTGATAGCCTTATTTTGTCTTACCAAGGACAAAGATTTGTTATATACATTAATGCCATTAATTTATTCAATTAGTATTACTGTTACAAGGTCTATTAAAGTAAATATATATTTAATTGTTGATTATAACATTACATCACTTTTAAAAACTGGTTACAAAATTGACATTACAAATTATGCTACTTCCTATGTTTGTGTCAATGAAGAACTAATTTGGATTCCCCAAGTAATATGGGTAAATCATTTTCAGTCCAAACTTAAATCATTATTTCATACAGGTTTTAAAACACAAACAAATCAAGATTCAAACAAAGGGGAACTTATTAATAATAATTTGTTCTGAGATGTATCAAAAATTGCATTCTGACCAATGAGTGTTTAAACGGCAATGTAAATTTTTTTTTGTCCAAAACAATGATAATTCTTTAGACGGGAGCCCGTATCAGATGTGACATTGTGATTGTTTTGTTCCTGTCTTTGTAACGGATTGATGCCACAGTTTCAATCAACCATAAGGTCAAATATTCCGATGCATTGTCCACCTGTCACTCTTTTGCAAATGCTTTTGTTTGAAGAATAACATTGACATGTTTTTATTTATTTCAATTTTTGGCATTTACATAATGTGTTTGTTTTTTTACTACGAAAATAACAGCAATTTTTTTTGTCTGTACAACATTTAAGTGGCGTGGATAATTAATTAGGAAAAAACATATTATTAGTCTGGCGGCACGTACATTATACAGCGCACACCGTCTGTGTAGGCTTACCATACATCTGTAATTTCTACAGACAGTAGTGTTTTAGAAGGTAGTTCGATGTCCAGTTCGTATTTCATCAAAATTTAAAAATTCCATATTTCACATTGAAACAGATTGAACAAATTTGATGTGTGAATTAACTAAAATAATATTATAAATATAAAAGGCCAAATATGTCATTCGGTGTGTAATGCTTTGGGAAATTTTAAAGGAAATTGATACATTACATTGGATTGAAGTGTTAATTTGAATCGATGGATGTGTTCTATTTTAAAAAATATTTTTCTAATTGAATAAATTCGAATTTGCTTAAAAACAGTAATATTTTTTTATACAAATATCATGTTGATATAAATATATTCATATTATATTGATCTGTTCTATGATGGGAAAACCAGCTAATAAGGTAATAAAACAACTATAATTTGTACGGTATAGTGTCCATAATTGGATTTCTAAAATTATGGTATACCTACATCAGATCTGTCAGTGATTTTTCATGAAATCGTCAATAATTTAATGAATTAAAAGATTAACACCAAGTTTTAAGAAGATTATTATACATAATTATAATTAGAAGATGAATTATTTTCCCATTAGACCTCCTCTATTGTCAGCTGCACTACTGCTTAAGACGGCGGCAATGGAACTACCAAGATGTTTTATAATGTCTGTTATATCCAATCACATTAATCATGTCTAATTTACATCTTGATATTTTAAGTGTGCTATTATCATGTCAGTCCATTGTAATAAACTTCTGGTTTTTTAATATTTTGAATTAAAATGCAATTTTCATTTGCATAACTTGATCTAGAATACAATACGTCATTATTTTATCTAATTGTTGCATAATGTCCATAAAATTTGACTTTTATGATTACCTATCACTTAATTAACACTGAACATTTGAATTTTTCAATTGATTACATTTTAAATAAAAAAGAATTAAACAAGTTATAGATATCTAATAGAAACAAAGCTATTTATATTATATTAAATGGAAAAATATGGAAGTATGGGTAATTATAGGGCTTACGATCTGTCTCCGATTGGCTTAAGTGATCACTTTACACAATGTAACATTCACCATTCCACCCATTAATCAACCTCCATATCTATATGTTACCATATAGAAACTCTTCGAGTATTAACTACAACTTCACTGTCGCCATCTATGGTCTGAAATTTAATATTAATTTCCCTGAAACAGCATAGATGTCACTAATGAGAATATATTTTTTATTAGAAATATGAAAGCTATATTATTTATATATGAGAAATGATTAACACATTATACTTGAATAGCTGAAAAGTCAATTTTCACATTTATGTATTTCTTATTTAGACCAGTATATTATTAAGAATATTTGAGTATGTCCAAGAACACACAATTACTGGATTTTTATCTCCAAAGGCATTGTTATTAAACAAATTATAAATATCTCAGAGATGAAGCTATTTATATTATATTAAATGGGAAAATATGGATATATGAGTAATTACTGGGCCTAGTCCTGTCTTTGGCTGAATTAAGTGATCACTTTACACAACGCAACGTTCACCATTCCACCCATTAATGTTTAATTTAATTAATTCCACTCGCGTCTCTATGAGATATCTATAATTTGTTTAATAACAATGCCTTTGGAGGTAAAAATCTAGTAATTGTGTGTTCTTGGATATACTCAAATATTATTAAAAGTGAATTATTTTTCAAAAAATCTTTGCACCACCACCTGTTTCAATTTATATTTCTATACTTTACACAGGGTGTTCTAAATGAAAGGTGTGTATCATTGAATGTACACCTTTATAAATTTGAAAGTATAACATGAAATACTGAACAAAAAATGTTATTTAAAAATTTGTTCTAAAATGTTCCATTACCCAGATATAATTTTTTTTATCTAAATTTATGCTCTAAAAGATGTCCCGTAACTATATGGCCCATTTTGTTGACATTACTCCACTTGACTTTTATTTTTAGGGATACCTAAATAGCAAAGTTTACAAAAAGAAGTATTGATCAATAGTAAATAGTAATTTAGATACAAATATATTTTTCTTATATCTCGGTACCGGAGCATTTTAAAGCAAATTTTATATAATGTTTTTTGTTAAGAATTTTATGTCATACCTACATTCAGAGATGTGCATGTTCAGTTTAGAACACCTGTACTTTCCTAAAAAATTTGCAAGATAAAACCAGTTTTGTTATATTATCCAGTTACATTTACATTTTGGTAGTTGCGTCAAAAGTCCAGCGATGTATAAGAAAATGTCAGCTTAAAAATATTAAATTTATCTTTTTGAAAATAGATCAATTTCCGAGGGTTGTTGTATTGTTATGTAAATTATTTGGTTTATTAAAAGAATAAATGTATTATTAAGGAAAACACATTCTTATTGTGAAGTTGTAATTATTCAGAACATACATTTTAAATACTAATTAAATGTATCAATTATAAATATATACATATAAAATCAATTTTATCCAAAAATATTGTTGTTGCACTACCAGAATTCGAACTTGGATCTCTTTTCCAATCCGGGGAAGTGCATAACCAACTATGCTACAGCGACATTATTTTTTATGACAAATTTTTAAACCACTTTTTCAAATGAATACATCTATAGATAATTAATTTGTAAATAACATGTATAGTTTTAAAAAACATTCCTATCCGAAACAAGTAGAATAATACATATGTGTACCTAAATATACCAAACAAAATATTCAATTGAATAATAGATTGTCGAGCTGGGAACAATTGTCATTGTGATGAGACAAATAGTAATCATGTATTCCAGGGGTTTCCAAATATTTTCTGTTTACTTGTCTATTTTCTTTATTTTTTAATATTGATAATAACCATTAGCAAGGTTTGAAAATGCACTTGTCTTCTCATCCTTGATAAGTGAAAAGTTATTAGGTTTATGAATTAACTGTGATTCATTCAATTGAAATGGCGAAATTCAATTTAGTCAAATTGAAAAGAATTATAGTTTACTGTGATAACAAGATTACAAACAGGTTAATAATGTCAAAACTGGTAAATAATAAACATTTAACCGGTTTTTTTTCGTGCTCGCCAGCCTTAACAGCCAGCATTTCATTTTTCAACCACAAATGGTATTATTTTTAACGTAACGCTCGAGTTTAATTTTTAATCTTGGTTGTATACAATACATCATAAAATAAATATGTTCTATTAGTATTATTTTGAGTTTTCCTTTTGAATAATGCCAATTGTTTTTTTTTTTTTTAAATTTCTAGGACTTTCATTTTGCCAAATGATTCGGGGGTGAGAAACCCGACGTTTTCCAAGGATTTGTTACGTTTTTATTCCTTTTTCCGGGCACATGGCGGTGCCGACCGACAACAGACGCAACGGGACCTTCCTTTCTATTTACGTTTTGAACTTGACACACAGCGGCGGTTGACCGCAGCTCGGGATTACTTCTCCCCATTTCAGTCTAGAATCGTTAATAAAATGAGAGAGAAATAAGCTATTGAACGGCCATGTTAAAGAGTTGTCGGCCTTGCCGACGTGCATTCAGCACAGGCCTGTAACTGCACCGTACAATTTTCATTTGGCATTCGATTCCCGTCGTACGGCGGGCAGAGAACATCGTTTAATCTGGCTCTCACCCACTTTTGCCGCCACAGTGTTATTTTTACTTTCGTCCGCGGCGTGCGCCGAATATTCATTTATAACTACTATCCGGTCTACAGCCCGCTAGCGGCCAAATATGTACGAACTTTTTTCAAAGTAGGCACCGGTGTTGACGTCAATTAAAATCATTGCGTGTACATACTTCGAATATCTACCGTAGACGTATAATAAGACGAATAAATGGAGTGAATTTTGAATTCGGAACAGATTTCGCGACTTTTGTTTTTATAACTATAACCTAACTATTTGTGATTGTTGACAATGATAATATAATTTTGTGAGTTCGTCCTGATGTCGCTGATTTATCCCAGATCGAAGCTGGAGGTTTGATTTTTAATCATTTTTATTTTAAGTTACTTAAAGAATCTTATTATTGCAATGACGTGCGCACAATATTAACTGATATGCCGCGATAAATTTCGCCTGTTATAATATATATAATCTGCCTTTGCAGCGCTACTGCAAGCGAATGCATAACATATTTTTATAAGTTTATTTCTCAGCAGACGTTCTTGATTTAGGAAAGCAGTCATGATGTTTGTATTTTTAAAAATCAGTTTGTTTTTTTTTTACTTACTTTGTTTAAGGTTATTTAAAATGTTTTCGTGGACAATGCGTGAATGGAAATTATATTATTTATGTATGTCGTTGACTTGTGGCGTGTTCATTTGGCCGGCATATTTACACGCTCGTGATAACATATTTACTAAGGAGCACGATGTTCGCATCGTCGTCGCATGCACATTATTACAAACGCAGAAAACGCAATAGATATCATTTACGATTTATATTACATGAAAACAATTGTAGCGCGTAATAATACCGCCAAAACTCAAAGCGGGTTTTGTTTTTGTAGAAACTAATCTGTCGCGGTGGTTTTTGTTGTTCTCTTTTCGCATTTTTGTATTTTTATCACAAAATAAATGTCAGCTCGACATTTTAATAGCTTCTGTGTGTGTACATTAGACAGTTTATTTTTTTTATCAAATAAGATTTTTCAATGCCTAAAGAAATCGAATTGAATGCGATTTTAAAATGATTTCATTCAAATCCGATAAAAATGTTGGAGTTATCGTCATTTTATTTGAATCCGTCACAAACACGCTCGAATGGCGGTAGTAAAATAATGCCACTTGAAATATTATGACTTGTCGTGGCCAAAGCTTATCACAATTTTAATGTTTATTTTAATTACCTTTAAACCGCAGAAAATCCTTTTCCAATCCAATCTTATTTTTACATAAGCAACCATTTTTCATTAGGAATGTTCGTAAAATTATGTTACCGCATTTTATTTTCTTATCAGAATCTTTCTAGACTAAATTATTGTACATACCTATGTAAGCACTTCCCTTGGCTGGGACTAAAGTTAGTGATGTTTGTTATTTTATAGAACAAAACCGTTTTATTCTAACTGTTGTACGTAATTATTTTACCGAAAATATAAAATGGTTAACTTTAAAGAAAATGATGACACGTATCAGTGACTTTTTAATAGACAATTAGTAGTTTAAAAGAGTTAAGCGAGTAGTTATAATTGATCAGATGAGAAGGCTTCTTAAAGATCATTTATAATATGAGAATATCAAATATTAATTATTAATTAAAATCAAGGTCTCAAACAGCTATCAATTTTTTTTTATTTACCTTAAAAAATATTACCACTTGAATTTATATGTTTGTAAACGGTGTCGCCATGTGCAGGTGCTGTCGATGAGTGATGAACTTCGCCGGGCTCTCTACTCCTCCGGCGCTTCCGTGGATCTGGAGTTCAGTCCGCCTGACCTCATCGGCGCCACGGAGGTCCTCACAATGGAGCACAGGTTCGATTTATCTTACGTATTTGAAATGTGAAACATTGAGGTGAGATAAGGTGTCATTTTCAAACTGACTTAAGTACGCACATAATTCAAAGTATTTACACAAAGCATTTAATTTAAAGACTTTTTTTTAAATGTTTTAATTTATAATTTTTATTAAAGAAATAATATCTGAATGTTTTTCACTTTATGAGATTTTTCTTTTCATTTCACTGTTGTGTTGAAAGAGATTTGGTAATTATACTCATACTAATGATAATCTGAAATTTGATATTTATATCCCTGAAACATCATAGATGTCACTAATGAGAATAAGCCCTGTAATTACCCATACTTCTATATTTTCCCATGTAATGTAATATAAATAGCTTTGTCTCTACGAGATATCTATAATTTGTTTAATAATAATGCCTTTAGAGGTAAAAATCCAGTAGTGTGTTCTTAGACATATGTATAATATAATATAAATGGACATATAATATACATTTTTGGACATATATATAATATAATAAAATTAACATATAATACAAATAGCTTCATCTCTAAGAGGTATTTATAGAGTAATTTTAGAGGTAAAAATCCAGTAATTGTGTGTTCTTGGACAATGAAGTATTGTAAATATTAATTGTTGATTGCTTGCAGAGAAAAGTTGTGCAGCCACCTGCCAGCGCGCGCTCAGGGCTACATGTGGTCCCTGGTGTTCTCCAGCAGCCTGCACGGCTTCTCCCTCAACTCCCTGTACAGGAAGATGCAGCGCGTGGACAGCCCTCTGCTGCTCATCATACAGGACACTGAGAATAATGTGAGTAAGACTCAATGTCGCTATCTTTTCTGCTCTTTTCTTTTTATACTGGAATAGATATAATCTTTTATGTGTAATATCATAAAACGATTTTAGGAAACTAAAAAGTCCAGAACTCTGCGGAACCGCAATGAAGTCGCATACCTTAACATCATTAATAGTTTTATTTGTGTTACACCTTGATGACAGTACCTTCAAATTGCAAAAATTATTATTGTTTTATTTTATTAGCAGGAGTTATAATCGATAATAAGTCTTTTTTCTGAAAAGATAATTTTTCTCAGACTCAACAAGGTTTGCTAACGTTTTTAACAATCTTTATCCTTTATATCGAAACATACTGTCGTGCAATTTGACCGACTCATGAGATAAATGGCATAAACTAACATTAGTATTGCAATTATTCAATCAATTAAAATAAATATTAGTAAATGGAAAATATGTAATAATATGTATATAATAATAAATATTGATTAAAAGATTGAAGGGTGTAACCAAAGGTTTTTTATTCTTACTTGTTGATGACCTCTTGTTATGGTCATTTTCATCGTAGAGGACATTGGTATTATTATTGTTTTAAATTAAGATAACTAAAGTTTTCCTATTAAAATCAAATAAATGTTTGTACATGAGTTTTGCCCTTTAACTTGACCTATGTTTTATTTTCCACTGTCTCTGGCTTTTTGTTTATCAATAATTAGTTTCTTGTATTTTAATTATGCTTTAACCTATTAATCGCTGGTACCAGTTATCGTGGTTCAACATTGGTGAAATTTGAATGTGTTTTAAAACTACACAATTAAGAAAATCTCATCAAAAAAATATTGAAAAATCTTTTGATTTGGAAAATATGAGGTGTTGCATTTTCGCAACATCAGCGAAATGGGAGGTAAATGATAAATGTATGAAACAAAACAAGTTCAAATTTTAATGTTTTTATTTTTCATGGTTTTAGTTCACTATTAACAAATAGGCTTCTATACTAAATTCCAAAAGATATAAGATTATGGAGATTTATAAATGCATAGATATAATTATATAAATATTATAACTAATCGATAACAATATAAATAATGCATTACATTCTGTTTTCCTTTCTCGAAGATTTCATTACATTTATCGTGGTTATTTATTTTATTTATGTGAAATGTTCACATATACAATATGTTTGTGAATGACATACCCTGTATTTTTTTCTATTTTCAGTACTTTAAAAAATATATATTTTCCTGACTCAGACTTGATGATATTACTTATCTAATCGATCAACCTGGTAGTCAATACAGGTGTTCACTATTGATGACTTCATGAAGGTTACGTTACAATGTGACTTTTAAATTTAAGTCACATATTCTCTTCAGGATGAATGCTTTGGTATAACATTAATTAATTACAAAGAGTCCATCTCACATGTTGGAGAATATAGCTCACCATGACTTTTTTCCACAAACTCTCATTAGTTATCAGCCAAGTCAACTCTTAAAAAGATTATAATAGGTAATGGCATTGGATTAAGTGACATGTATATAACTCTTTTACTAATTAATATCTAGATACATTTTTAATTGGCTCATCTTATCACCATTTGATACCATTAACTCTCTGTCGTTCCATCAATCAACTACAATTTCACTTTTCTTTTCAAATCTGTAATCAAATTCGATAAGTTTGTCTACTCACACACCACCTTACTAATGGATTGGCAATCTGGAGATCAATACATTTCTTCACGAGGTGTCCTCTGATATTCGATATATAATAAGAATTTTATAAATGTTCTTATATTTTCTCTTGTTATTGATAAGGGGTGCCTTGTTTTTTGAATATATAAACAATTGATAGTTCTAGAATGAGGGTAAAAAGTTTATTATTAAAAACTCGGTACATATATGATTTGCCTGCTAATTGATTATTAGTTTTTTTAATTTTACTATTTCGAACATTGATTGGTTCTCGCGAAAAACTATGTTCCGATTTTGTCCAACGAATTTTCCTTGGAACTGGTGAACTTACCAATCTTTTCGAGAGAATTTTTTAAGTTCTCGCTATATACTGTTCCGAACATATGGTTAGAGACAACATCTTCATGCAACTCATTATCATAAAACTCCTCCTCATCAGTAAGTTCGGTAACTTAAAATAACTACATCTGGATATTCTCTTCTTGATCATCATCTGATTCCAGTTCTCAGCAATGAAGTCAGCAGCCACTAATGGAATAAAAAAAATTATATTAGTTCATTCTATTGAGTGACAAATTATTATATTTACGTTCATTGATGGCATTCATGCATAAAATAATGCAATAGATTTTATTTCGCTGACGTTGCGTTAACGCAATGGCCAACTAATTCATAATATATTTGTCCTTTCTGATTTTTCATTTTTTTCAAAGAATACTTATTATTAAATATTACATATTTCTAAATAAGAAATAATGCAAAAATTTGCAATATGTTAAGAATATAATGTATTCAAAAACAGCTTACCTGAGTGTCACATTTCGTCTGTCTTTGATGGCACCTGAATTGTATCCAAAAGTAATATATTTATACCTCTACAAGTTTATGAGTAGATTAAGCCATTATTAGTATGTACCTAAACCAATATTGGAGATTCCTTACCGAATACTCAGAATATGACCCGGTCAACTGATGTCAGCGTAAAATGGGTTAAGCATATTATTTATTTTTATTCTTCTAATAAAGTTAATTATTAAAATACATAGTGCCTTGCGCATGAAAAAAAATCTTGTACCATTATTTTTTCTTTGCTTACTCGGTTTTATACTCGGTTAATAGTATATAAAAAGATGAAACTTCATATTTTGAACAAAAATAGACTCCACCACTTAAGATACAAGAATGGTCGCTTTCAATAATTTATTTTACTTTCCCATATCTTTACTTGGTTTGCAAGCGTAGTATGTGACTTTTCCCAATATAGGACAATTTTTTTTGTATTTATTCGTATTTCATAAATAATTTGATTTTACCTCTTACGATGAAGATCTAGCCCATGAATTTTACATCAACAAATTAAAGATACTAGTTTTAAAGTCATAAATTTTTAATTTTTTCTCACTTTTAATGCAGTTTTCCTCTCATTAGTTTCACGCGTTGTGTTAATTTGTTAACAATCAAACTCTGCTCTTTCCGATGTAAATCGATCAATCAAAATCAGTGTTAGCTGTAAAGTCAGTTGCTTTCGCTCGCTGCTATTTATATTACAATTAGACCAATTGCCACTCTGAAATTGAAATGACCAGTATGGAAACTAGCTGGTTTGTGAAAGAAAGTATAGCATTTTTTTAATGTTTGAAATCAGATAATAGCGATTATCAGTCATAATAATAAGTGCATTAGTCAATTATATTGCTCTTCAAGTTCCTATCAGTTTTTTTATGTTTTACTCTAAATAAAAATATATAGAGATTGTTGAGATTGTAACCAGTACCCTCACATTTTCTTCCTTTCCACTGTCTCAACTAGACAAAATTCAACTTTGTTGCTGATCGATAAGAGAATGTTTCATCATGTTTGCTTATTTTATGTTCATATGTTACCATTCATATAATTACCATTGTTTTGAAGTTGCGCCAAAAAGACAACAGAATAAAATGTCACCAGTATGCTAATTACTTTATATTTTGGAACCCCTTGAAAGTAATACTACGCCAGGCTGCCGGAGCACACACATAAAACATTTCATTACGTTTAATATTTAACATTTTTAGGTATTCGGTGCACTCACATCATGCGCTCTCCATCCGTCTGAACACTTCTACGGCACGGGCGAGTCCTTCCTGTACTCTTTCTGCGCACGTCGGCCCCCCAGCCCTTCCCACCGGCCTTCCCAAGCGCATCTCCCGCCGCAGACCGGCGGCGGTGAGACGGCCGGACCTGAAGCCGAGGGGGCCAGCGAGAGCGGCGCGGAGGAGCGAGGTTTCCGAGTGTGGCAGTGGACTGGGGACAACCTGTACTTTATCCGGGGAAGCAACGACAACATCTCTATCGGTGCTGGCGAGTAAGTGTATTTAGATTGTATATAACTCTGAGTGATGAAGTGCCATGTACACATCCCATTAGAATAATGTTAGGAGAACAGAAATGAAAGAGCAGTTGCAAAATGTTTTAACCAATATAACTGATAATGGGAAAGATCAGAAGATTCATTAGTACTGAGTCTTGTAAAATAGTATACAACTCTGTTATTATTCCTCACAATAACTACTGCAGCAGAAGAAGAAATTCAAATCAACATGAGCACGAGCATCGTACGAGAGGAAGAGACATATTGAGACTGCCACTCAAAAAGGAGGCCAAATCTCAGAAATCGATGATGCGATGAAGATTTTTAATGAAATGCCTGAAAACATAAGAAAGGACGAGCAATTGAATAGATTTAAAGTGAAACTCATCAGATGTGTAAAAAATAAGTTTTAGTAAAAGAAAAGTCTTTGATCTTGTCTCTATTAGAGCATATATGGGAGTGCTTATGTATGCACTATGTTAAGAATTAAATAAATAAGTTCAACAAAGGCTGGTTATATATTTATTTAAGAAAAGATATAAATTCTTGATTAATAACTTCTGTGATGAGCCATACTACGTATAGAAGTGCATTTTGACATGTCCACTGGCTGGTACTCAAAGGTTTGCAATGAGACTGTAAGATTAAATTATATCACAATGGATTACTCGAGGTGTTGTTGGCAAATCTGACTCAATAATCTAGAATTTAACTCTGCAATGTAAAGGCACTTGTAGGGTAGAGTGCGTGCGTGTGTGAGAAATAGTAACTCGTATTGTTGACAATTACATTATCCCACCCAATAAACATGATGCAATTCATAATGCAGTCAAAACAGACAAGTTTACAGTCTACAGATAAACTAAAGAGATGAGCTAATCTGCAGTTGATTTTGTGAACCGAGAAAGCCGCTGCTTCACTGAGCAGTGTCACTAAACAGGAAATGGCACCGGACAATCTAGACAATTTAGCATGTCACCCATCATTGAATCCTTGAGTTACAGTTTGGGACATCGTGGATGTCCTAGCGAGGATGTGAATCTATAATGTAACTTTTCAAGATAGGAAATACACATTATGCATTTTATTTTTTCACTGGATGCTGTTCCACTAACTGCGAGTGTATGTGCATCACCCGTTCAGATTAGCCAACTTATGGGCGAATTCAAATTCAATTAGGATGTGCACTTATACCTATTAACAAATGGATCAATTCTGTATTCTTTATTTAATTGTGATGTTTTTAAATTTCCAGTGGCAAATTTGGCCTGTGGTTGGATGGAGACTTGTACCAAGGGAGGACCCAATCCTGCACCACGTACGGTAACGAGCCGCTGTCTACTCGAGAGGACTTCATCGTCAAGATTCTGGAATGCTGGGCCTTCATATAAGGCAGCCCTGGCCGTCAGGTGACGTCGTATTACTAGCAGAGCCAAACTACTACGCTTCGGAGAGAGGAAATGTATCCAAATATTTCAATGTCCCATCTTAGATCGGAAGAAAAACAAAGAAAATATGCAAAGCTGCTCGGAGAGGTTTAGATGTTCTTAGAATATTTTGTGGGAAAGGGCTCGGAGACTGTCGCTGTGTCTGGTGACAGAACAAACGGCTTTTGTGCCAGAGAGAGGTTAACCGATACATTGGTAATATATTAGTGCGACAAATGTAGACAACTAATTTCGCCCGATATAAAATGAAAAGCTCCCTTAAAGAATACACATGTTGTAAAATTGAGAGAAATTGAAAATTTGATGTTAAACCTGATATATCTAGTGTAGATGTTTAGGTACCCACGCACGGAGATGGTTTGGAGTGTCGCTGTCGCCACCGCTTAGGCTTGAGAAGTGTCGCTGTTAGGTTGTCCCGTAGGATGTTGATGTCCTGTAGATATTGGCACAGTACGGAGTGACGGGCGAACAAACAGTAGAGCACTGGCAGATTGCGGCCGACTAAATATCACTGCACTCGGCTCGGTGATGAAGGATGATAACGGCATTTTGAAATGCCAATTTACGCTTGTTGATGGTGCTTGGCCCTTGTGCACAACTTTTCGCCAAATATAACACATTTTAGTGTACGATTATTGTTTACCATTCATATACATATATTCATATATTACCAAGAGGCCATAATTATATGTAACGGCCTGTGGAATATGGGTATAGGACTAGACTAGCTGTCCTTGCCTCTGATTGCAGATTAACAGAGTACGGTGGAATGCAAGAACAGAAAGCTTCTCATTCTTTTTGTTTTTGTTTGGCCAAGAATTGTGCTCGCTTGATTGTGAATGGTGTGTGTAATTCTTCATATTAATTATTGCTCAGAATGTAGTAGTTTTCCAGGAAGATGGCAACAATGCGCGTGTAGGTTTTTTATCTTGGGGCATGGACGCAATGCCTACACGTAAACATGGAAAAATATTTTTGACCAAACTATTATGGCGTGTTGTCTTTTCATAATAAACATTTAACCCATTGATTAATTATCAAACATAAATTATAATATGTGCGTTGAATAGCTGTAGGTAAATAAATATATCAGAAATTATTAGGATTTCACAATGTGCTCGCGTACGCTTGTACGTTGAAGAGTCGCCGATATAACATCGCGTAGAGAAGGCTTTCTGTCGTTACCTCCGTGAACCGCTTGCTGATTGGTCCGCGTTAATGGGTAACCGCCACCGACATCATCATGTATGGATTGCTTTTAAAATTTCATAAGGATATCAAATTCCATATCTTTAATGTGTATGTCTGATTGCAACATTATTGTTTCAAAAATGATATTATTATTATTTGGTTACGTTGTGCACTGAGAACAATGAACATGTTCCTGATCAATAGATTTGACCGCACACAGGCTTGTTCCTACCTGACAATGTACACTGAATAGTTTGCCTCTCGGTGTTAGTATGTTTGTGACCTCAATATGAATTGCGAGCCCGGGAATATTATATTATAATTTGTGGAAGCTTAACATATTCACCACCAGCTAGATAGATGAGGGGAATCACAATTTAAAAATGAGTTTTCGCTTCTTGTAAGAATTTGTTTGATAAAAATGTCAGATTTCATATTGGTGTAAATCATAACAATTCAAAAAAGTGTAAGCAAATTTGCCTTGTAATAACATGTTGTCAATTTTAGTGATGTTAATTATTATTCCGTAGGGTAAGATCACCATTTTGATATTTCCTCACATTCACCTTTTTCACTTCTGTGCATTATTTAAAGCTTTGTGAAATAGTTTTACCGTGTTTGCCACACACAACTGAAAATTATTCCAAGCACATCATTTTACAATAAATTGAAAGAATATTTCAGCCACAGACCTGACCTTCAATATGGGTACAAATCTACAGTGCACAAGAAAACGACAATAAATATTTGCATGGTCAAAATATTTCACTTCATTTTTCTGAACAACCATTTCTCATAGAAAAGAGTTTTCCCATTCAATTAGTATTCCGAGAGTATTACCTTAGTTATGGATTTTATTGTCCCCTCCCCGTATCCTGAAACTTGTAGTGTCAAGGAAATGAGTGTAATATCCTAACACATTGTTTTGGAGCTTTGTAGAAGACAGTTTTTCCAGTTACTGAATTATTAACTATTTTTAATGAATTACTATTTGTGCCATTCTGTCTTTACCAGATGTGTTCATTCAGAAGTCTCTTGCCCTCGCTCACACCTCACACGCATCGTAGTCCTTCCAGTTTTTCAGTTTTAAAACATTTCAATTTTACATGAACATCTGTTATAATTTAAATCTCATTTTTATTTTTTGTCACGGTGCGATTCTTCCTCTGACAGTTTTATCGGCAGTGGATGTTGTGCTTGAAAGAGAAATGTAACATTATTGTGTGTTTTCAACCCACTTTGTATTTCCGACACACTGTTTCACTTTCAAGCATTATTCTGATGATTTGTGGATAATATTTGTACATAAATATAATGTGATTATCAAAAAAATTTAAAGATATTATTATTGTAATTTATTACCTAGTTTTATTACTCGTTTTTGCTTGTTATTTTATCTTTCCCAAAATTCCATTCCCGTTCATCGTCGAGCTTTCTATCGCGCTCGCACTGCACTCTGCAGATATAGAGCCAGGGCGCGGGCGCGGGCGCAGGCGCTCGTCAGCAGTGCAGTAGTGTTAGTCTCATTACGATCACCTATTGTTATCAGATTTACGTTAACTGAATTTTGTGTACATTTTAAATGCCTAATCATATTTTGTATATTGCTTGGGCACTGAGGAGTGGCTGCCAATTGTTGTTAGCGTCATTGTTGTAGCGTTATTATTTGATTTTAAATGGAATATAATATTCACATTCGGCACATTGTCCTGTAAAAATGAAAGGTATCTAATAATAATGTATTTAGTAGGGCTGTAGTCAAGAGTTATTTGGTTGGACATATTTTGTATATTTAACTATGTTATCAGCTGCGTGATATATACATTGAATATAAGTGTTTTGTAGATGATGATGATGATGATATCAATCCAGTAGTAGTGCGGCGCAACTCTCCCGCATCTCTGATAATATTAGCACCGGTAAAAGATACATTTTTCTGCTTTACATAAATACGTATTTCGTTGTGCAATTTCCATACACATGAATTGTCACTCATCACATGTACACTGATTAACTTTGAGACCAGATGAGATGAGATGTTTTACCTACCACACACACTTTGTAAATATTATCAATTTTTGTCTCACTCAACTTGAATCATTCTACAATTACAGATGTGTAACATTTTTAGCATGTGAAGTGAAAGGCGGCTGAATAACCAGTCGAAACGTTGAAGAATTCCATAGAGTAATTGTTTTTAAATTATTCCCAGAGATGTGGGAGAGCTTCACGTCAAATATTGAACTAACTAGCCAACCACATTACGCTTCTTATAGAGAGACTCATATTGTTAAACAAATTATTGATTAGTTGTTGAAGTGTATAACTGTTTTGTGTATTAATTATTATTAAGAATGTACCGTTAACACTATTATGTATTTAATTGAATATATATTTGTTACTAATTACTAAAGTTTGAGATGTGCCAAAATATTAGCAGTGCCATCTCTCCACCGTGGCCCGATATCGCCAGCCTGAGTCCCGTCTTCTCTTACCTATTCACTTCACTCTTCTGTCTATACTGTTTATTTCCCGAGGACTACTTTACACTCATGCTTTAGTTCCTCCTTCCAGAACACTCGACACTCGTACTCCCTGAAATATGAATATAAGAATCACTACTGAAAGTGTTGTGTAATGAAAGCGCCTTTACCAGAAGACATCACACAGAGGACAACGAGTTATGCTTAATTGATAATTTAATATTAAAATGTGCTTGTTATTATGTGTGAACCTAACTGTGTAACTTAGTGTGTAGAGAGCTATATCGGTGTTAGGTGTTGTCCAATACAATCAGAAATACAAGGAGAAATATTCATTACCCGCTAGATGGACTCGGCCATCTCTCAGTCCATTGTTGCATGATACTAGCACGCCGACAGTGGTCACGATGAGCAAGCATCCTTGTATGCTTTAATGTGCAATGCGTATTGAGCTTCACCAAAATTATATATTTTAATAAGTCATCATATTTTGGAGAATACTTTTCTTTTTTCTTCAAATGAAATATTTTACACTGTGGACATTACATTATCGTGTAATTAAAATCACATTTTTATTAAATTTTTAACTGTCGCAAATTCTTTTGTCACGTTTATCTAGCCTCTTGGACTAACGCTACAGAACCCACCGTAGGGTCTCTGTTGGTTCTCACTGATGTGTCCTCAATTTGGCTAACGATACCAGGTATATACTGCAGAATAGACCAAAATATTATTTTGTATGGACGTGAATTATTTGAAACATTCATTAACTCTATCTACCCTATCCCCTTTATTACCTCTGAGGCATTATTTTCTTGTTGAGTCTGCTATTTCTCGCTTTGTTAATTATTTCCCGCGCTAATGACTGTTGGCAAAATCTGATTTCTAGATTTGTTTTCTCTTAAATAGTGGAATATTTCCAGTACTATTAGAGTTATGGCAACTGACCAATAAAATCATTATTTATATCATATATTTTTAATAAACATACTATAAAAATATCTATACTCAAAATGTTTATTTGTCAATATAATCAAAACATTTATTTATATTTATAAAAATTGTATTTAACACATACTTTAATGTTTATTTAGTTGTTTAACCGCCATATCCATATCTTGAGCAAAATTCTGTAAAATGTCATTAATGAATGAGTTCATGTTGCTCGCACTCATGTCAATTAGTAGTCAGACTGTTAGATGAGGACAAGAAGAAAGAGTAAAAGCGAGACAGAACCGTTGCAGGGGAGAGCCAGATGTTCACGTTGCTATTAAACCAAAGAAACTTGTAAACAATGCGCGCGAGTCCAGTCTAGAATCACATTGAACTGCTTTTCTCCTTAATTTGGTTAAATATCGTCTCACTTTAATTTTCAATTCTTTCGCCACAAAGAAACTGAACAAAAAACTGTGGAACATTATCAAATTGTACATTTTAGTTTCTTTGGTGATGGTACTTTTAAATATCCTAGTATCCACGGTTATTTACTTTGGTGAATTTCTCATTATCACATCTTAATTTAGGGTAGAACTCTTACGTGGACGACACATTCTTGAAAATATTTATAGAGCCCAGTGTACTTTCTAGTCTCCCATTTTATTGATAACTTTAACGGAATAAATGAATTATTTACATGTCGGTACCAATTAGGTTTGGCTAGCTTAATTTGTGTTGAAAACTATGCTTCACTTACTCCCTTATTTAATATTAACTATTATCGCTTTAGGTCGCACCATTCCTTCGCAGTTTTTCCACTTTTCCGCGTACGGTATATATGATCTGGCTCTTACTCCTGCATTAGAAGTAAATGTATATAATTGTAAGTTATTTGATGAAAATATATAATTATAAATATATATTATATATTGCAAATAAAAGAATAAATCATATTAAATCTAGTTTTATTTTTGTAATCCAACATATAACATTTTAACCATAATGCAAGACTTTTCTTCTAGCTGATGTTTCAACACACAGGTACATACATACTGAACCAATATACATAATTAAATACAAATTCAGATTATGTACTAGAAAATGGTATGTATATTTTTGTACAAAGCGTGTATGTATTGCTTATTTGTTTCATATTTTATTGGTATCTAAAAAAAAAGTCAAAAACCTAAGCAAACGTAGATTACATGCTTACAATATACTACTGCACAATCACTCAAGCTAGACAGTTTGGTTATTTTGTCTCTCGACTCATGAATGTGCACTGAATACAAAATACTTAAAACTTCAAATAATATTAAATCGTAATTTAATGGCATTTTAACAGTACAAGACAACTTAAAATATATTGTTACGCTTATTCCTCAATTTACTTTACTTTAAAAAAATTAAAGTAAATTTAAAAAGCCACTTATTAAAAACATAAGATTATATTTTGGTCTAGCAAAATTTTATGGGGAAAACATTTCCGATTTTTACCTTAAAAATTGTCACATAAAAATAGAATTTTAAATCAGAAGTTATTTTTATGAAGAAAAATCTTATGTTGTAAAGATGGCTTGGGAATATTTAAAAATATCAGGATATATACATTCAAGAAAACTTTTTATTTCCCATCTCAGAAAAAGAACTTTGTTTACTATTTATGAGTTACCTTTCTATTAGCTAGGCAGGTGTCTGGTAATAAATGATATGGGGCAAAATAACAAGATGGAGAAATAATCAACAATAAATTTTTATTTCATTAGAATTTTTGAATCGCAAATTTATGGCTGTTGAAGCATATTAAGTTTTTAAAATAAAATTATGTTTGTAAAATGCGCCTTATGGAGGTAATGGTGTATAGTCTAAAAAAAATTAACTCATTTCCTGTATTTGTTAAAAGTTTCTAACATACTCATTTAAAAAAAAAATTAACATTAATTTTGTTTAATACAAAAAATATTAGTCATGATGTATATGTTAAATAAAATCCTCCAATGTTAAATGATTTCCACTATTTTTTGCGTAATTTTTCTAAACATAATTTTTTTTTTATCTAACGGGTTCCACAAAGCATTGCGATTCAATCGATGGATGGTTATTTGAATTATCTATATATGTACATAGTTAATATTTCAAAAACATGTGCTACCCATGCTAGTGTTTTTGAACAGGGATAATAGGGAGACAACTTCACAAAGAGTCAGCAAAATATTGAGACACCATTGATCCATTGTGAAGAGGGGCGTTAGTTTAAATTTAGATGTGTCCTACAACAGTTTAGGAATTACTTAATTTCACTTATACTGAATTTTTATTTATCACCTAATATGTATATTACATCAATTTAACAAGCAGTTTTATAACATTTAAAACAATATAAAAAATTGGAGTACTTTTGTTTCTGAAACTTAAGTTTATGAAAAATATTCATTAGCGTGCATGTACACAGATAAAATAAGACACAACATTAGTTAAATCAATCTGCCTTGCTTACAAAATACAAATGCATATTATGACAACAAATGATTGCTCAGTACTGATTGTGTATTGTCCTTTACAAAAGTTTCCAGAGAGTTTATTCTTATTATTATTCTCTTTTACATCTTGGCAATATATTTAGGTACTTTATTGTTATTATTGTAAAATTATGTATATATGTACAAACATATCGCACATCCCGTAAAAAAGTAATAACTCAACAGTTTTTAAAGTAAACATGATTCTCTGTACTAAAGTTATTCACCACTTTTCTGCGAACAACCCTAGTGTCTTTTTAACGGGACCGCTTGTTCATCATTCCCCACAGTAAATAGCAGAATTTGCGATTCCTACGGAATAACACGTGTCGATTCTGTTTATAAGTGTAATAACTATATATCAATATAAAAAAAATAAAGGTTCTATGACAAATAACAGTTCCGTCATTAAACTTTAAAAATGGTTCATATTTGTTTTAGCTCTCCTGTAAAATTGTCTTTTTTTGGTGATGTGCGAAATATGTATTATAGATTGCAAGATTTGCATATTGAATTATGCTATCTGGAATTAATGAAGAAGAAAAAAGTTTAATAAAAACATACCACCTAGTTTTCCTATGTACGAAGTACAAGAATAATCCAGAAAGTAAAACCTTTTAACTTTTAAATATGTACATATTAAGAAAATATTTTCTTATGCAGCTTTATATTTTTTAAATACACTAATTTTTCATCACCTCCCACATTTAAGCATTTATCATATCTGGTCAATTGTAATCATCCACTGCCAGGCCATTTAACCAATTTTCCCTAGCCTCGGGTAGTTTTGGTGAGAGATTTTCAATTATCCACCGAATAGTCCAGACTTTGCTCCGAGCGATGTTCACCTTTTTACTAAGCTTAACGAGTTCCTGAATGGAAAACATTTAAGAGATGATGAATTGTAGCTTGTAGTTAACACTTGATTAAATAATTAATTAAACATATATCTTTCTAATTTATACATTTAATTAGTATTTATAATATCTCAGACCGTCTGTTCTGAATAATTACAACTTCACAATGAGAATGTGTTCTCCTTAATAAATATTATGTGAAGAAATTGATTAAATTAATGTGTATTTAAAAATATATAAAATTGTGTATTAAAATATTATCTTATTTTTTTAAAGCTAGGTTCTTTTCTTTCTGAATTAACTCAAACCTAGGTGACTTTGGTAAAAATAGCTCCCACCTTTATACAATTCAACAAGTACAAAAATAACTTAAATATTTGTAATATTGTATGGAACAAAATATAATTTATTAATCGTATTTTTGCGTATGGAATATTATATTTTATCACAATTCAGAAATTTTACAACAAATAATATTTTCTTTTTAAAAACCAGACAATTTGATTTAAGTAGTAAACTTATACAAATAACTATAAATATATTTTCCTAAGGCAAATAATGTGTCAGTCCGCTTTCCACAGTTTTTTATTAGAGTTCCTTTCCACTATAGCAATGGACTCACTGACTTGTTGATCCTTTGTTATATCTACGACAGGCGAGTCGTGTTTTACAACATGTTCTTCTATTTCTTTCTGCCTGGGCCTGCATATAATTTTCTTGATATTCTGGAACGGCATATCGAAGAGTAGCGTCAGGACAATTGAGTAAAAGAGAATCACTATCATCTCCTTCATGTTAAGCTGAAATAAACACAAATATGGTTATATTTGAAAAGAGTCACACCTAATAAGGTGTGCATGTAATACTGGACAATATTGTATATACATATACTAAATTAATATACCATACCATTTGGCTTATGAAGCTGTAGGTCTCGGAAGATCTCATCATGCCCACATAATAAAAGAATACGGGAAACTGTGTCAAGTACACAGCGTAGCTCAATCGAGTCCAGACCAGGAAACCCTTCCACGAAAATAACCTACCCACGAAACCTGTAAAAGTTAATTCAACGTAATATAATTTAATTACATTAAGTATTATATTATAAACAAAAATATTCTCGAGTTTGACAAAAACATGCTAATTTTAAATGATACAATTACTATTAAATCAAATGTTTTGGAAATGCAAAGAAATGTACGTATGCATGTATTAAAGTCTCAAAACATGTGTGAAATATAGTACATACATAGATAAACAATCAGCTATACAATCATTATTGTATCTCGTATTTAGAGAAAAATTATCAAATGATGTACACAGATTTTTAGCCATGTGTAAAAATATATTTTAATACACAATAATTTCAGCTAGGCTTGTACTAAGACTTCTCTATAGGAGACAGATATCAGAATAAGATTGCCCATTGAGTAATCTGATAATGAGTGTTTACGTAATATTAAAGAGAACACATTATTATTGTGAAGTTGCAGTTTTTCAGAACATAATTCTGTGGTATTATAATAATAATTAAATGTATCAATTAGAAAGATATACAGGAAAATTCAATTTATCGAAAAAAAATAATTTCAATACATTTAATTTGTATTTATTAACATTAATCAAAGACTTTTTAAATACATTAATCAAAGACAAACACTAGGCTATTAAATTAACCCTTTCCCAGTTATAAAGCCCAAAACCGCCCAAAAATATGACCCCTTTGCTATCCGATTCACCCAAAACTTCCTGAAATTTTGTGCAAAAATGTTAATTTTTGAAACATCTATGTAATAATTAATGAAGCTCTATCATACCACAGAGTAGAGGTAGAAGTAAAAAACATCAAACCTGAATAGAACCGAGAAAGAGTCGATTAGTTTTAAAACATAAACAATATTATTAAGTGCAAGTCTGACTATTGTATCCATGATGTTGAGTGTAGACAATCCACCCAAATACTGCACACCAGGCGATGGGAGTGAAGGCTGCATAGCTGGCAGCCGGAAGAATCCTGTAGATGTAACCCACACGACCCATGCCGGCTGGAGACAGGAAGGCTATCAAGAATACTGCCAGACATGAAAACCAGCCTAGTTTTAGTTGATTCTGGAATCAAATATATGTGAACATAAATAAATATCCAGTCTTGGGTTTATAGATATGATTTTGGATCCTACAAGCTGTGGCGTAACCATGGCAATACAACCAGTGTGATGCCACGGACACGTTACATTAAGGCACTAATGTTCTGCACCCTACAATACTTTTCCCACCGCTAATGTATAATGATAATTTTTAAAATCCACCGCACCAAGAAATGAAAATATAAAATTTAAAAATAATTTCTCACTTGTATTACGAAAACATGAAAACTTATTGCAAATATTAGATTTTTAGGTTAGGGACTAGACCATCGCCACAAAGTGAAATGTGAAAATATGACTATTTATATATGAGGGCTTTTTTCTTCACCAAATGAAGCCGTTTTCTCATTAATTCAGTGTCGAATAGGCCCAATCAGCATAGTAATTATTATTCCCTTCTCCGAAGTTGTTGTGCGATTCTATTTTTGTTCTACTGTGAGCGCAAACGCAGCACCCATCTTGTTGGTAGCCTTCTCATGCCCAATTTTTCGTGTAGGATATTTTGTTTTGTTAGCGTTCAATTGAGATGTTTACAATGTCAGCAATCTCTCTGATCTTCACCCGGCAGTCTGCTAACACAATATCATGGATTTTGTTGACCATATCCTTCATAGTGACCTCAATTGGATGGCCTGGGCGCTCTTCATCAAAAACGCTTGAATTCATTAAATCAATATCTGATGGTAGTTATCGAAGATGCATGGTCCTTATAAATGGCATGCAAATTCACTTTGATTTCCTCACACGTTTTCCATCCAAAAAAAGGAATCAAATCACTGACCAATATTGCTCTATTTCCATCGTTGCAAACAATCACAAACTTGCCCACTTTCAACAACTATCAAAATAAAACTACTCCATAAATCTGTCTGAAATTTTAACAGATGTCATTCGAAAGATGGCAGTATATATGAATGGATGGTGTACAGATTTAGCGTCAGTAGTGCCATCAGTCATTACACGGGTACTTATCATACAGCCCTCGTATGCCTAAAACATACATTCATTATTATTTCATGAATCTTTGGGGGTTAGGACGGTGGTTAAATGAAAGAAATGTGATTTGCGTGTTGTCGTTTATTATGACAGTATGATAAAAACAAGGAATAGACAGATAGAGTGAAAGGAATGAATGAAGATGTAGAAGGTGCACGTGTATTATGAACTGAAATGAAGCGAGTCGGCGGTCTCGCTCGGCGCGCGCGGGCCGACAAGACCGCCGTTGTGAAACAATGAAACTGGAGAGTCTGCTTGAGTCAGACTTGTAGCAGCAGTCGGCAGCGCTGTCGCTAGCGTCGATGCCGACTGAGATAGCGGTGAATATGAATTCTGATCGCTACAAACCTGTGAGTATTATAGTAATTAAGAGACCTATTTTGATCTTCACATAGCAGTAATATTCTTATATGCAATATGTATATAGAGGTTCTTTTCATTTTGCTTTGAGGCACATTCCTTTTGTACATCACAATCTTTTGCTTTTCATGATTCAATGTATGTTTACTGTTACTTATTTTTATTTCGAAACCATAAAAGAAAGTACAGAGTTATGGATGGAGCAACTATTCAGTATGCAGAACAGCCAATGATGCATACCGACAAAAATTAAGTAACAAGATGAGGTTCAACATTCATTTTTATTGTATATTAATACTCAAAGCTATTTCACAGATGTAAGATTGTTTTTTTTTTAATTAAAATAACTAGATACAAAAAGTTTTTATTTGCCTGTTGAATATCTTAGTACTGTCATAACATTTGTAGACATTTACTTATTTTAGTATCACATTTTACCATTACCTCAGAAAGTCTAGTGACAGGCTTGTGCCTCAGCAGCAAGCCCAGCAATAGTCCCATAATATAAACGGTGGATCTGTGAGCTGGGATGATGTACATATAATCTGCTGTCCTGAACAACTGCTTGACACTGTCAAAAAACGATTGTGTTTAATACTAATACATTCCATAATGCTACAACATTACTGGACCAAATACATACATATTTGCTCATAAAAGTTGATATATGGAGGAGTGAAAATAAAAATTCACAAAAAATGGATGTTAAAAAGGACAGAAACTTAAAAGTTTCAAAATCAAAACATTTACTTAATATATATTCACTAATGGTAAATTAAATATTTGAAAGAGCCTACGTGACAACCTACTCGAGAAACTATATCACGAGAATCAATCTAATTAATTATTATATAATGTGAGTCGTTTACTTCCAAACCCCTGTATTCAAAAATATATATTTGAATCCAGTTTCGCTAGGAAAAAATGATACATACTTCCGATTGATTCAAATACTTTACCACATAATATATATAAGCAATAGTAAAATAAAAACAAATTTAAGTTTCATGTACAAATTTAAGTACAAAAACAAATTTAAGTTTCATGTACAAATTTAAGTACAAAAACAAATTTAAGTTTCACCCCTCTATAATTCCAAACATCTCAATAATGAAACTTAGTGGTATGCCATGGTTTGTAATCAAACAATGTGACAAAATTGAATTTTTAAATGTTTTTTGAGATTACTGAGTTTTGTTTAAAATCCATTATAGAGGGATTTAGAAATAAATGACTCATATTGTTCAAACTTCTAAACAATATGCAAAACAATTTTTTAAGATATTTGATAACATTTTAGGTCACAAAATATTTTTTTAAATACTTACGAAGTGCCAAAATGAACGTAGTTAGCGAGCTCCATAGTGTAAGTGACATAAAAGCGGGCGACGGTAGAAAGCGTTGCGAGGAAGATGAGAATATATACACTCTTCCTGCGGTGCTCAGGGCGAGTGGCGAGCCACAGAGCTATCGGAACCCCGACCGCAAACAATTGAGTATCTATTCCTATGTGGTGGGTATGAGTAAGACACTAGAATGAAGAAACAATTATGATTTTTATTTTGTATCCAAAATACTTACAATACTATATTAATTGTTAGAGATTCATATTATTAGTATCAAAGTTTTTAAAACTCATTTACAGTAGTAAATATACAAATGCGCTGTGCTGTATTTTTACCATATAAATAAAACTATGTAATGAAATTGATATGTATGTATAGCAATACATATGTATTAAAGTATGACACTGCTTACCATGTTTTCAAATCCAAAGTAGTTATGTATGAAGAGCAGATTCCTCCACCAGTGCTGCTTACAGATGTGCGCGTGGTGAGAAATGACCAGCGGCCATTGGGGACCTGACCCCATCTCGGGTAGAATCCAAGTACAGAAGAGAATTAGGGCTCCCAGGGTAGGAACTAGTCTGAATTAGAAAAAGTATTACAATTAATCAGTAGCAATGGCAACATAGAATCTAATATTCATACATTAAAAATAATTCATACATTTTAAAATGTATGAATTATCTTTTGATAAAATATACTAGGCCAAATATAAGTGTATTTCTCGCAGACATTGTGTTAGCACAAAAATGTTGTAATAAATTATTAAGACACGAACTTTACCTATATCCAATAATGATAAAATGTCATATATATTATACGATCTTAATTTGGAAAGTACCTACCCTGAAGTAGGAGAATGAGAGGAAAAAAGAAATGGTTAATCAGGTCCATTGTTAAGTGTCACAGGGGTAGAAATCTTTTTTCATTTCCATAGACAATCTTCAGAAATGGAACACAATTTAGAAAAGGCAGGCTATATTATAAAGATCTCGTCATAAAATTCTCGTTTACCTTAATTTTTTATTAAAGACTAAACCCTAAAAGTCGATACACAATTTACATTATTGCTGTCTGAGGTATATTCAGTATAAAATTTTCATTTTTTTTGCAAAAACAAGCTAAACATGCTTTCAATCAATTTTGTAATGAAAGATCCAGCATTTCTAGAAGAGTGTCTAAATATATTGGAATTGTCACTAAAAAGAATATAATCCTGGAATTCTATTTAAGCTCTTTCGTAATAGAAGTCTGTTAGAATTTCACCACAATTTAGAACATATTTTAGGAAAAGCACAAAAGTATTAGACAAAATATCATTCAGGACGAAAAACTTAATACCTACATATCAATTTGTACAAAGAAGCATTAAGAATACATATTAATTTGTATTCTATTTTATAAAGGGTGAATTTCAATGATTGTGTTCTATCAAATTTGTGAAATCGAAGATTTGATAAAAAAATTTGCACCTGAATAGCCTTCCAAGATATTCCTGTCCTATGTTGATCTCTTGTCTTTTCTTGGTGCGCCCGATGAAAGCGTAACAGGTTAATAATCCACTGAACATGATGAATGGATCAGTATAAAGACTGGCGGCGCGGCCTATCACACTCCACGGCTGACCCAAGCACTTCAAATAAATCAGTAGTGTTTATTAGCCTGTTTATTATAATATTTCAAGTCTATTTATTATAAGATTATAAGGATTTCAATTGTTAATTTATTTGATGAACTGAAACAATCTGAAGTTAAATAACTTAATGTAAAACATGATATTTTTTTCAGTTAAGAGATTTCTTGAAAAACGGAGAAAAACTATTAATATCGTGTTTTAAATATACTAATCTAATATAAATTAAAAAACAATACCATGTTTTGTGGAAAAAAAATATTTCATTTGAATCGCTCATCTTACTTCTGCCATGTATGTCCTGTTCATGAAAGGAACAAAGAAGATGGCCATCGACTTGTGGGATAAAAGCAGCATCATAGCGTTCAAGCACCGTATACCGTGGACAGCTTTTATATCATCTTGAGAACGCTTTAAAGAAAA
This sequence comes from Eubasilissa splendida, assembly GCA_031772225.1. Lineage (NCBI taxonomy): Eukaryota > Metazoa > Arthropoda > Insecta > Trichoptera > Phryganeidae > Eubasilissa > Eubasilissa splendida. The sequence goes on from CM062867.1 coordinate 15,864,461, forward strand.
CAGAGCCTTCAGATTTCTCTGCAGAGAGAAACTTGACACCAATTCATCTGAAAATAAATAATATTATTAACTGATAATCAAAGAATTTAGATGAATTGAATATAAGTAACTAGCTATACTGTACAACTATTTTTTAGGAATGACAAGTAGAGAGGGGAATGATAGAACCATGGATGCTATTTTCATATAGATCACTACTTTTGTCTATGTGTTATTACAGTTTTTAAAACACAACATTTTTATTTAATCATTACACCGTTTAAGGAAGTAAATAAAATAAAATAAAAAAATAAAAAATATATATATATTAATGTACAAACAATTAAACTAAGCCTAACACTGATCCCTCCAAGGTAGGAATAACAAATTGGTTGCAAGCGTGCTAAATGAGCATGCAAGAGAATTTCAACACTGAAAAATTTCAAAATAAAATTGCAGCTTTCCTATTACTCAAAAACATGGTACTTAACAAGAGATGATATGTGGTATATGGAGTGCACCGAGTATTATCCGAGGCTTTATTTGTTTTCAAATTTGGTGAAGTTCATATTTCCTGCCTCTTTTAAATAATTCCGGCAAAATAAAAAGCTGTAAGGTGAGTAAATTTTTTCAGCTGTTGATTGTGGATTAAACCTTAATTGTTATATTCGAGCATCTGCTATGAAATGAACTGCTATAAAATAGAACTCAAAGAAATTACTGGTTTTAGCCAGAAGAAAATAATTAATCTCTCAATGAAGGTAACTGAAGGTAACTGAAAATCAATCCGAAAACTAGAAGGACACTGTGTGGCATGCATTACATAATATTTATGTTCTATATATATGTGCCCATTATTACGAAAGTGGTCCAAGTCAAGAAATTAAAAAAAATTTGTTAATCAGTTATTTCGCATCACATTGTTTTAAATTAATACATGTTATATGACGCAAATTGTAACAATTGTGAAAAATTTGAACCTTTATATTCAGTGGATTGTTATGACGTTCAACAGTATTCCGCTAGTGTTTATTTTGATAATAGAGTAAGTCATTTCAAACTTCAATTTTTTTATTTCCTTATTAGCTACATGCAAAATTTATATGTTGAAATAAATTATAAAACTAGTAGTCTTAAATAAATTTTTAAATATTGTGTTGTCTAATATAAAAATATTTTTTAATCAATTCAAACGCAAACCATTAAATATCTCGAAACATAACAGACCACTTTCATAATAATGGGCACATAAAGGATCACAATAAACAAATGGACCATTTTTAGTAATTCTCGTATTTGATAAATAGTTCTAGTAACAATAATTTATTTTATATATTTTATTGTATTATGTTCTGTTGAACATAGTATATTTAAAAAAAATTCTGTCTCTTAAAAATGTATAAAATATTTTTACTAAAAATTACTTGTTTGTTCATTTGAAGGATTGGTATGTTTCTACCACCATGCGAAAAAATAAAACAATTTGACACGCTAGTGAATTCCTATTTGCCATATTTGCCCGGTGGTATAATTTCAGTGAGTTTGGAAAGTTTGATTCGATCTCTATCAGTGTGCACTCCATTTAAGACAACATTACAAATAGATAAGATAACTTACAACTTTTCTGTCCATAAACTTCCTGAATAGTTGCCATAACCGAAATCAATATGAAACCGAGAAATAGACACCTGTAAAGAGAAATTCTTTCTATAAAATTGTATGTAATTTACTGTTACTTTTTATAAAATTGTATGTAATGGAACGATTAAATGTATTAATATCAAAAAGCTAACATATAGGTTTGAATATTGTCGCTAAAAATATTTTCGCTGTAGCGTAGTTGGATAATGCACCTTGCCCGGTTAGGAAAGAGATCCAGGTTCGAATCCCGGTGGCGCAACAACAATATTTTTCGATAAAATTGATTTTATATGTATATCTTTCTAATTAATATATTTATAAACCTATACATATAAAATCAATTTTATCGAAAAATATTGTTTTTATGCTACCGGGATTCGAACCTGGATCTTTATTTAAGGGGAAGGTACATTACCAAATATGCCACAGCGCCAGTATCTTTCATGACAAATTTTCGGACCTATATGTTACAATGTTCGAATCCCGGTAGTCCAAAAACAATAATTTTTAATAAAATTGATTTTATATGTATATCTTTATAATTTATACATTTAATTAGTATTTATAATATTATTGTACTTTTTTAATGGCACAAACCACTCTTAAAGGGTGGATTGTCTATTTAAAAGAAGAAGAAGAATAATGGCTAGAATTTTATAGGGTTTTTCCATAAGATTTAATTTATTTTTATTTCCCAGAATTTTTAGTAATGCCCAGCTTTTTTGCTTGTATGCAGTGCACCCCCCTGGTAACCAGTATTGTCAATAACAGGAGAGAAAAATAGATCAGTAACATAAAGTGACAATAACTAATTAAAGAATATTATAGAAGGAAGAATTTAAGCTAGATAATAAAATGGGAAAGTAAGACATTAGAAAGACCGAGAGAGAAGAACGTTGACCAAATAAGAAGTAAATCAAGAGTGGCTTCTTACCAGGAATGTTACACCGACAAGAGTAGTGCTTTTATGTACAAAAAAGTTTCATAAAATATTTTATAGATAGCTTACATTTTATATCTGAAGAGTAAAGTAAGATAGCTACAATTTCAATGTTACAGAAGGCTATAAAAGCATAACCTAGTATCAATGCATTCATTGAAATACTTAATTACTTACTTACCATCACGCCATTTCTCTGCAGGGGTAGACAGAGAGGATAGAGCGCCACACTCTTCTATCCTGACACACAATTCTCGCCTCATCCACATTCATACATCTTCTCATACAAGCTCGTCGATTGTTGAGGCTTCTAACAGGACCATCCTCTATTATCTAGTTTACCTGGTCGTGCCAAGTCTTCTACGGATGTCCTCTATTTCTAGTGCCATCAACACTTGCGTCATATATTTTTCATACCATTCTCTCCTCATTCATCTGTTCTATATGACCAAACCGCCTAAGTGATCCTTTCTTAATCTTACTCACTATACTAACATCAGCTTTACATTCTATCCTTATTTCTTCATTTTTTACTCTGTCATAAATAGATTTGTCACATATACGCCTAAGTGATCTCATTTCCACTGCATTCAGTCTATTTTCCTTTTTCTTCTGCCAGCTTCAGGCCTCACTTTCATACATCAGTGTCGGTACCAGGACTCCATTGTGCTAGTCTTGCCTCGGTTGACAAATTCCCGTTAGATATAATTCCATTCAAAGCACCGTTCACTTTATTTCCTGCAGTCACCCTCCTTTCGATATCATTCTCAGCCTTTCCATTTCTATCAAACATACTTCCAAAATACACAAACTCATCTACTTGTTCCAAACATTCATTCATTACCTACAAATATTTAGCATGGTGTCTTGATTTCCTCCTTCTCGAATACAATCACTTTCGACTTGTTAACATTCATCATGAGGTTTTAAAACTTATTTTAATATATGGTCACCAAATATGGATCCTTGCAGTCAGAATGATTCAGGATACCGAAATGAGTTATTATCGGAGAGAAGCAAGATAAACATTATTGAGAATGAGCGCCTACTTTAATATATAGAAAGATCTCAATTAAGGTGGCTTGGAGATGTCTTATGAATGCCAGAAGAATAACTACTATGACATATCTTCTTAGCAACTCTGGAGGGAAGGTGGCTGGTGATAAACAGTAACAAAGACTGTATGAAGACAGATTAGTTCTTGATTGGTTAACAAGTACCGAAGCGGCGCAAAACAGGAGAAGATGGAAGCGCCTTGTCGAGACTTTGGGCCCACGACCCTCCGAGGATAAGGGGATGAAAATGATAATGATATTTTAAACATGACTCATTATAATTACCCCACAATGACAGTTCCTTTAGGTACATTTAAATCCTGTGATACTTGGCACATTTGAGGTTCCACTAGCACCTCTGCTGTAACAGCCGCGTCGTTTGTGTGAGCAGCGAGAATGTGCTGCACCCACTTCTGTACGTCAGAGTGTGAACAACCGCTAGGCACGCATAACGCCCAGTTAATGGAAGAATATCGAGGTACCCTGTGACCAGGCTGTAAAATAAAATCTTTTGTTAGATTTAAACTTACTACAGTACATTAACTAAACCATATGCATTTTCATATGGTTTAGAACGCTTTATTTAATTTTAATTAAAAATAGTCCATGACCAATTTTGAAATATGATACTCTGCCCTTTTATTCATTAGATTATCGATGTATGAGATCCTCCTCCTGCAACAACTATGTATATCGGTTTTTACAAATGTTGTTTAATAGATGAAGCGTCGACCATCTTGGATGATATGCATTGTTGTTGCTGGGAAGATCACTTAGAAATAGTCTGTAATAGTATTTTTATTTATTTTATATGGTTGTTTAACCTCTGAGTAACCATGAGTGGGTTTTTGGGAATAAAAACGTATGTGAGGGGTGAGTTTTTTTTAGTTTTCAAAATCTCAACTTTTTCATAGAAAACTATATTTTGTCCAAAAACACATTTTATGAATAAAATACTTAATTACTACTAATATACGCGATTTAGCTACGATAATTTGTAAGCCTAATCCAGGTTACGTCAACCGTCGGTTGCATTCATTTCTACCAAGAAAAAATTTACTTAACAAGAATAAAACTCTGAAGAAAGACATTACGATATTTGGGTTTGTGAACTTATATTTATATCAAATACGCCCTCATTGATGCTTGACAATGAATTGATGAGCTTGACATGTTTTTTATTTGACTGTACTTTTACACCAACAATAAAAATATGATAAATTACACTTTGAGGATGAAACACCAACTTATTTAGAAATAAATATAAAGACAAATAATGTAATGTTAAATATTGTTCCCAGTAAGTAAAACATAAATAATTAATTTCACACAAAACATAAAAAATATCATCACATTATTCTAGATTTCATTCAAAATTGTTCAAAAGAAAATAAATAAATCCCTAAAACTTACAAATATAATGAAAATACTCTTATGTAAGTTGAGTGCTGCTGAATCGTTGGCAAAACGGACCCCATGATCAGAATTGGAATTGGCTGTTTTGTTTTAATTAATATCAACTCTTGTTCTTAATATTAACCTTCTTCCTCTTCCACTTCTACTACTACGTATATCTATTTAGTACAATAAAATTAAAGTTTAAACTACATTTTTGTACTATTTTTATGAGTTGGAAACAGATTAATTGAATTTCAGTTATTTCTTATGGTAAAAAATTGTTTCTATATTCGTCATATTCTACGAGGGGCAAGTAAAAAATAAGGTTCCTACATTTTTTTCAGGTATAAGGTATTTTTTATTGCAATAAATAAGTAAACCATCTGAAAGCTTGTACTTTATTCTATTTTTCTACATAGTCTCCTGATTTTTCTATGCATTTTTCCTGACGAGTTATCCACTTCTGAAAACCCGCTTCGAAGAATTCCGCCGCTAGGCCGCCGATGAACTTGGTGACCGCTTCTTTCACCTCTTCATCTGTATTGAAGCGTTGTCCACCCAAGTGTTGCTTCAATTTCGGAAACAAGTGGAAGTCGCTGGGAGCAAGATCAGGGCTGTAGGGGGCATGGTCAAGCAATTTCCAGCCGAATTTGTCCAGTAGGGCGGTGGTCTGTCGAGAGACATGCGGGCGAGCGTTGTCGTGGTGCAGCCTAACGCCCTTGGTCAGCCTTCCTCTCCGGCGATTTTGGATGGCTCTTTTGAGTTTTGTCAATGTCTCGCAGTACCTGTCCGAATTGATGGTGGTCCCTTTAGGCATAAACTCGGTCAGCAAGACGCCTTTTCGGTCCCAAAACACCGTAGCCATCACTTTCCCTGCGGAAAGCGTCTGCTTAAACTTTTTCGGCCTAGGCGATTCAGGATGGCGCCATTGTTTGGACTGTTCTTTTGTTTCTGGAGTGACGTAGTGACACCACGTTTCATCTCCCGTAATAATGGAGTCCAAGAATTCTTCGGTATTCTCGGCGCATTCTCGAAGAAACCCCTCGGCACACTTGACACGATTGTCTTTGTGGGTTTCTGAAAGCATGTGTGGGACCCACCGCGCGCACACCTTGCGATAACCAAGTTTATCGGTCAAAATGTTGTCGATGGTTTTTTCACAAACCTCAGGAACCTGGACAGCAAGCTCCCGAAGCGTTACTCTCCGATCTTCGAGGAGAATGCGCTCAATCTTCGCCACGACTTCGTCCGACACCGATGGCCTCCCATTCCTTTGCTCGTCGTGGACGTCTGTGCGTCCTTCGGAGAACTCCCTGCACCATTTGCGGACGTGTTGGACGCTGATGCAAGCTGTGCCATAAACTTCTTCCAACTGTCGATGAATTTCAACAGGTTTAAGCTTCTTCGCGTTTAAAAATCGAATCACCGAACGGATTTCACACCTGGCGGTAACGGCGATGGCGGGTTCCATAGCGGATGGCTGTCAGGCCTTTACTGAGCGTCGCAGCGTTTGCTCCCGGTAGTGGGGATGTAGTTAAGGGACCAACAATCAAGGCGGTGTTGCCGGATTTCGCCTAGCATCTCGCGTGGCGAGTGTACAGCGTAAGGAACCTTATTTTTTACTTGGCCCTCGTATATTCGTTAGACCCCCAGGAATAGATCAATGACGAATATAGAAGTTCCACAGTATTATTATTATATTATGTGTAAACACACATGGGGACATGTGTTTATATGAAAATATTATCAATGTATGTAATAGTACCCCGCTAAGTCTTATTAAATACTTAAAATTCTTATACCTTATATACAATACATATTCAGAGGGTCTTTCCGATTTGCATCAGGGCCCAACATATGTTATTAATTTTTAATTTTGGCCCATTTTTTCTGCTGATAAAAACAGTCTTTTTTAACTTACATCTCTTAGTTCACTCTTGAAGGCATGATGAGAATGAACCAGGTTGAATATCTCCTTAGTTGTACTGGAAACATTAGCAGAAAGAGTCAGCTGAAGAGAAGCCAAGCAATATTGCCCCTTGATGACGATCCCTCTTCCTTGAACAAGTTCACCCTCGTTCCTTACAGCGATGCACTGGTCTATATCACCATACTGATTTATATTACCGTTGAGAAAGCCGGAAGGAATCTTGGCAGAAGCATCGTACACTGAAAGAATGATTAGTGATTACAGAAACGTATTAAATATTATTATGTGACTATTTTAACACATTTTGCCTGAAACTGGGATTTCTTACATAACTATAACTTTATCAAACAATAAAGCAATCGCCTATAAAATATCATATTATCTAATGAATCCAATTCTGACCCAAAAGCCTGCATATAATCAAATGTGAACAATTTATCTCTTATTACAGATATATCTGGAGGTTAATGTTCTCTTTGAAACTGAAATATCCAACAATATATTTGTGACATATAAATTGCTTCAAATTATCTGTGTTGTATAACATGACGACACATACATTAAAATTATACCATATATTGGTGGCAGATAAGCTGATGATGATTATGTTCCCAACTTATGGTACTTTGGTTTGCTTCTTTTCACAGCTGATGATGTTCTACCTCAGCAAAGTTTCGAGACCAGACAAATACAGAGAAATAATGAAAACGATCAGTATGAGAATGAAGAAATCAATAATGAGTCAATTTTTGATGAACATGAAAAAACAGAGGCTAGTAAAAAATTAAAACTCGATGGTGAAAGCTAAAAGGGGTCGGAAAGCAACAATACGAAGGTAGTCTTCATTCATTGCAAAAACACTGAACAAAAATACCTATTTATTTTTATGTATAATTTGTTAGATTTTTTGGAATTCTGAAAGATCAATGATTACACTATTTAAAGGATAAAACATTGTCACAGTACATACCAAATAAATTGACAGATATATTTGTTACATTCAATAAATCAATTTTATTATTATAAATAACATGCCTGAAGCATTAGCAAAGCATTGAGGGTTTCTAATGTTGGTACCAAAGCAATTCTGCTTCCACATTTGATTATTGCCATAAGATGTATACTTGTATACTAGTTTGAGATGATGACCATGTGAGTTTACATTTTCAAACAATTTAAATTTTTTTATCAGTTTTGTGGTTTGACATACAGATGCTATTCGTACACACAGATTACACATTATAATTGATATTATTGATAAAAAATAATAAACATTTCTCAGGCCAAAGAAGTCATCAATTTGCCACTACTAATTTGTATCCATTGTATCCCATGATGCATCTTATATTAGTGTATTTTCTTGAGAAATCCACTAGATGGCAGTACAGATTAGCAAAAATAATAATTGTGTAATAAATGTTACTGGAAAGTTTTTTGCGACTGATACTTCGACGCTGGATTGTTTTATTTTTTATATATTCGATGCATTTAGATTACAGTACAAAAATATATGTTCGCAGTCTAATATCATTGATGAAAACTACTACTTGAGGAGGTATAGTATAAGGCATAAATTGAAATACAATAATATTTTCCACGTTCATATAAAAGAACATCTTTAAAATGATTATTCATTGACAAAAAACTGTTCAGGTTTATTATTCAATTTATCGCCATAATCACCAGTGCTGAGGTGTCCGAGTGGTTAAGGAGTTGGACTTGAAATCCAATGGGTTCTACCCGCGCAGGTTCGAATCCTGTCCTCAGCGGAAAAACGTTTCTTTTTTTACATGCACATTGTTTCATATTTCTTTAGATTTTCATTGTTTACTAACTTTTTAAATATTTTTTTTACTAATATATATAAAAATACCAAAATAAAAAAACCTTTGTGTTGTACTGCTAAAAGAAAATAAATATTAATTGTCCAAAAGTTCAACTTATTTATTAATCATTTTAATTATTTATTAGTTTATAACGCAGGAGTTGCGGAAATACACTATTAAATTTAATGTTTACAGATAAAATTGAGAAAATAATTATTAAAGAATTTTTCTGGATTATATATACACGAAATTTTACCATGAATTACGAACAGATGTCCTTAGATCAAAGTCAAAACTCATCACAAAATATTCAAAAAATCACTTACGTTCTATTGAAATATTATACTTTCAGTCTTAAAACCTTATAAGGCACCCCCATGCACAGACGAGGTGGCCGAGTGGTTAAGGCGTTGGACTGCTAATCCAATGTGCTCTGCACGCGTGGGTTCGAATCCCATCCTCGTCGGATCATTTTGTTTTTTTTTATTATCATTTAATTAATAATACACTTGAAATTATTTATCTTTTACAAAATTTAACTAATTACAATCGCTCACGGTATCAAAATAATAACAAAATAAATAATGTACACCAATATAAAATTAACTTACTTTTGAGTGCCCATAAGCTTAATGTCTTCAATTCTCTCAAATATACTTCACTTTGTCTTCTGCAGTCTTCACTTATTCCATGTGTAGTTCTTGGATCAAATGGTGGAACGACATTTAATAAGGTGTAGGGTGTCAATATTTCAGATGGCGTATTGGTTTTGTTTGCTGCAAAAAATACAAAAAAAGTTAGCAGTGATAAAAAAACGTCGCAGCCGGTAGGATTCGAACCTACGCTCCCAGAGGGAATCTGATTTCTAGTCAGACGCCTTAACCGCTCGGCCACGGCTGCTGCGTAGAAGTTAGTGTTAAGAATGTATTTATATCGTGGGCAGATTGTTAATCATAAATCAAATTATATTGTAACTTGTGTTATAACTATAGACATAATCAATAATTATAGTACATGTTGCTAAAAAGCTACTATAATAAATCTAATTTATAAATTATTATTCATAAAATGTATTTTCACCGCCCCCCGTCTATGCTTGTTGGGTTGTATAATACCATTCTTATACAACTATGTAGAATAATCAAAATATTCATCAGGTACTTCGGCAATGCTTAGGATACGTTTAATAATACAATTATTATGGTTCTTCACGTTCCAAGACCAAACTAATAATTGATTTCCGCGTTCGACTAGCGGTGAAACGAGTAAACAATAAATTAGTATGAGCCAGAGTCGAGTCAGTCGACTGTCGTCATCGACTCGTAATTCTTGAAAAATTCGGCAACTGTTATTTTTAGTTTAGGGCTGGTTGTGTCATTAGTAGTATTTTTTTTACTAACGCCCGTAGTAAAAATCCTCTATGGATGTTGATACTTCATATTTACTACTGTCAAAGCGTAGATTTTCGCTTATGCATTCGAAATCCGCCACTTTGATGGTGGTATTAAACAACGAGATCATCGTCGGACGAACTCTCATCACTAAAATAGCGGGATATTAAATGATTAATTGTCGTATACTGCAATATTCAAAGTGTCAATGTGTCAGATGAATTTTGAAACAGCTGTGAAAAGTTCGCCATGTTTAACTATCGTTTCACGTTTGTTTTTTACTATCGGATATCGCTGAATAAAATGAATTTTTTTACTGGATGTACATTCGAGAAATAAATATTTTTTTACTAACGATCAAACAACCCGTTTTCGCGATAATTTTTACTTTAGTAATTTTTACTACTGATGACACAACCGATCCTAAGTCTAACAGAAAATAACGGCACACCGATCCGCTATTTTTGACGTGTTAAATATTTTATCTCACCATCCCCCCTCCACCCACCTTCCGCAAAAAATTTCTCACTAGTGTAAAATCAGAAAAATACGTGACGATAAAGTGTCGCAAAGAAATATATACGTCATATGTTCGTTATCATGGTGACTGAATATTTTATTCAACACCAAACTCACGTTTTGACACTTTAGAAATTCATTCGTTCTAGAATACTCGCATGTTTGAAAATTAAAATATTTCCTTCACGTCCCGGCAGATAAAAAAAATCAAGAATTGAATGTCTACACAGAAACTACCTAAAATTTTTAATTTAAATATAATATCTAGGCACTTACCGATACAGTATAATACTAAACAACCGTTTTAAATGTCAAAAATAAATGTAATAAAATGATGTAAATGAATTCTATAAAAGTTAAAAGAATTCGTTTGATCATCGTCAGGTTTGTATTTACCTTGAAATATTCTTTAATATCTGGAGCAGGACCTACATTATTCTTCAGCTATTCTGAAGAACTAGTTTCAATTTCAACGATTTCTTTAACATCTACGTTTTTGATCAAGATCATAAACAAAAATATAGATAGGATTGTGTCACCTATGTAAAAGATACACTCCTATAATAAATTATGATATTATGTAATAAAATATACATCATGCATTTTATTAATGAGATTATATTTCAAAACACGTCAAATATTTCTACATCTACTGACAAAAACTAGCCACGATTTCGATATACGCCAATCGCAATAGCTTAAAAAAATTGACCCGACGAAGAGTATTACCAGTTTTGAAAGTTGTTAAAGGACATCGATCTGAGATATGAGATAAAGCATTTCAAAAATCTGGCGGAAATTTGACCTAGGCCGTGAAAACGTGTTTTTTTTTTAGAGGTATAGATCTTTAAAATGAAATAAAACACATAAAAATCGTGGTAAAGGCCGTGGTATTTGCGACATTGGAAAGATAATTTTATGCCATTAGTGTTTAAATATAATTTCGCGCATATCCGCGGCTGGCTCGATTGAAGCGAAATCTGGAAGACCAATTTTCGACCACTTTTTGGAGCTGCAGGGGGCGTATATCGACAATAACACCGCGAATGTTGGCTTCCAAGTCATCTATCGTATCTGACCAAATATATATGAATGTTGGCCTATACACAAGTCTCGACCATTTGTATGAGACTAATCATTAATTTTTTTGGGCATCTTGCCCAAAGGAAAGAAGCTCGGAGAAGGTAGCTTGGATTTTAAAAAGAAGCTTGTTGTGGTGGGCCACAACGAAACAAGCACTTCTCTGGTGACAGCTCTAAAATCTGCAGGATGCCGAGAAAAGTGAAGGAGCATAGTCAAAAGGACGGAAGTTCATGAAGATCACGATCTTCAGCCATGAAGGACCATAGTGGATGATACAAAACTTTAATGAGTCAATAAAATAACTATTTTAAAGGTTTTTGAAAACTTTTATACATAATTGATCTCTCAAACAGAGTGGTTTCTGAGCTCGAAGTCACGAGTCACTGAAGAAAACATTGAATCAGTTCTAGAGCCAGCCATGTGAAGGCTTTCACCGCCCTGTCGGCTTGCGGCCAGTCCAGCCAGGGTTTTAGTAACTGCTTCCTGCGTACTTCATCAAGGTGTGCTCGCGCTCGAGTACCTGGCGCCATCTGTCATCCCACGCAATATCTTCAATGTCAACCAGAAACAGTAAATTATTCAAGAGAAAATTACTGTTTATACGGGACACGTGTTTCAATAGTAAATGATCAAACTGCTTATTTTATAAGCCATACAATAATGATAATTGGACAGGTTTACATACAGTTATCTAGTATATACTGTCGTGTCTCATGTATAGATGATATCCTCCCATGAGATTCCTCAGAAACAACTCGCGGTTTTTGCAGTCCAACGTGTAAACACCAATATCACGTTTGTTGTACGTCAAATGTCAATCCATTCACCATTGACGTTCATTTCATCAGTTGGATGAATTTTTATCGCATCACCAGCAATCATGTGTGACTAATTAAATGCCCTCTTGTTTGTCTAACTTTCAGAATAAATAGTTGTAAGCATCTATGGTTCTAGGTGACATTTTGGCGCAATTGTATAGTTTCAATGTCAAAGCGAACATCGTATACACACGGGTTTGATTTTTTGTATCTTTCTTACCAATCTCAAGTCGATCTTCATATAGATCCACATCAAAACCTCAAAACGTGTACTGAGATTTTTCTCACATTGTCTCATCACAATGGAAACAAATCATAAATTGTCTCCAAGTGCGCGTATACATAATATAATATCGTCTGTGAAAGTGCAATATTCAGAACGGACAAATTATTAAGCTATCTAAGCTTATCAAAATCACGAAAGAACTAATATATATATATATATAAATAACTTTAAAATCTCTAAATGTAACACAAAACACTATAAGCAAAAGTCTATATATTTAGAGATAAAAAATTTCAATAGCCTCCCTACACAAATTAAAGAAATAAAGGATATAAAAAAGTTTAAAAAGAAACTAAATGAACACTTCAAAAACACATAATTGGACAATAAACAATATTACAGAATACTTCAGAAGCACACAAATGGACAATGAATAGAATATGTAAGGTATTATATAAAATTATTGTAGTGTAACTCCCTCTCCGAGCACAAGAGCTGGTCTCTTTTTTGGAGAGGTGAGCGAAAGAAAAACCATGTATGTATGTAACCATATATTTAAAAATTGAATTTATTTTGCCATTGTATTTTCACTAAATTAAATAAATTTAAAAAATATATATTTCCACTGGCAGCTGTAAACAGTTTTTGTGCAGTACCAACTGGATAGATATTTTTACAAATAATTCATACGCTGTACATGATATGCGGTGCGATAAAATACAACGTTTATTATCTAGATTAGTGTCACACTTAGGCGCTACCTTGACATTGACATTTATCTAAAATGGTAAGCTACGCCATTATTTTACACAATAATAATAATAATACAACAATTAAAAAAATTAAAAATGTGAAACTTTTAAATTTGAAAACTTGTATTTTTGACAAGCAAAAATCACTAACTAATTTACCATCACGCCGTTTCCCCACGGAGTTAGGCAGAGAGGATAGAGCGCCACACTCTTCTGTCCTGACACGCAGTTCTCGCCTCATCCACATTCATACGTGTTCTCATACAAGCTCTCGCCAATTATTGAGGCTTCTGACAGGACCATCCTCCAGTATCTGGTTTACCTGGTCGTGCCAATTCTTGCGTCATATATCTTGCTTACGATTCTCTCCTCATTCGTCCGTTGCGTACGACCAAACCACCTTAGTGATCCTTTCTTAATCTTACTCAATATACCAAGATCAGCTTTATGGATCTGCCACACATAAGCCTAAGCGATCTCATTTCATTCATTCAGTCTACTTTCGGTTCTCTTCTGCCAGCTCCAGGCCTCACTTCCAGATTTTTAGATTAGGCTCGTTAGTTTAGTTGCTTGTCAAAAATACATAAACTCTATATAATGTGTAATATTTTTTTTAAATACCTGTGACATAAATAATTCTTATTTTTTGGAATCCGGACACTATTCTACCGGAAAACATGTTTTTTTTTTTTGTAAAATTCCGAGACGTAGCCTTACTCGCTAATTAATCATCTCATTAATTTTTTTTGCTCTAATGTAAATTCCCCCTAATTTGAATCCAATAGCTCAAATAGACGGAATTTTAATGAGCAACTTGTATCTCAACCACCGTTCCCGTGGCTTCCTGCATCATTTCTGTGAGTCCCTACATAATTAAACTGACCCGATTTTCTGAAGGCAAAATCAGTAAGTACATTTTTTAAATATGACTGAAATCAGAACTAATAAATGTGAAAAAGGACACAAACGACTTCTCAAAAATTTTCCTTGATTTTTCCCTAATCCCTATTACGCGGCATTTACCTCCAGTCTGGAAATTGTATGACAGATATATCTTTAAAGTATTATTCTGTCGTGGTATAAAATTTACGAGTATTATATTAATACAAATGATATATTGCAGATATTTTTAAACATTTCTACGTGACACTCGACAATATTGTTCTAAATATTATAAAAAACCACAGTAAATTATCTCACAACACAATAAAAAAGTTAGGTTAGGTGCTAGATGTGGCTGTCGCACAACAATGCTACCAACATCGCAAAATCTCAATTGAAAAATGCGTTATGGATGATAGTAAGAACGATATTAATATTATTATTTTGTAATACATTTATATGTATTGTTTATCTTACAATCATTACAATACTTAAAATACAATTTGAATCAGTACAGAGCTTTCCAAATCAGTAGTGTACTGAATAAATGAGTACGTTTGGTCATACGTTAATAATTGACAGCAGACAATCAAAATAGCCGAAATATGTTTTATTGAGTCATAAATAAGTGCCTTTATAAGTGAGAGGTTTAGTATTTATTGTGAAAAACTAGTTCTCTTTATGGCATCTACCTACTTCGCCTACAGTAGATAATTGGGGATTAGTTGTATGAAATAGTTTTTAAATATGAATTAAATATATTAATTATAAAGATATACATATAAAATCAATTTTATCGAAAAATATTGTTGTTGCGCTACCGGGATTCGAACCTGGATCTCTTCCCTAACCGGGGGAGGTGCTTTATCCAACTAAGCTACAGCGGCATTATTTTTAGTGACAATTTTTCGACCCTATATGTTACCTTTTTGAAATCAATACATTTAATCGTTCCATCATTTGACAGAGCCATCTAACTTACAGAATCTCAAAATACCTTTAAGTAAATAAATATTTAAAATAAATCACAGACCGTCTGTTCTGAATAATTACAACTTCACAATAAGAATGTGTTCTCCTAAAAATAAAAAATAAAATTATTTTGTTAACATCGTTATACGAAATAATTCAATTCAAACTTCAAAATGAAACTTCTGTGTATAGTTTTCTGGGCTAATCTGCCGTGTATATTTAACCTATCTGGCCGACGTTTCGGATCCCATTGCACGATGTGATGTATGACTTTGACTTTGATTTCATGCCTTTATAGGGTACCGGGTCCGACGAACCCATTGCCCCTTCATCGGGGTATGCCTTAATGGCCTGAAAATTTTTATTTTTAGAATGCACGCAGTGAATTAAGCCGGATTTTGGACGTTTATATCGCGACGGCGCGCTCAGATCATGTTTAGCCAACGAGTTAATGGTTGGATTGGGATGCTTTAAAAGTCCATCGTAAAAACGTTTTGAGATTTGTGTAATAAACTCTTTTACGGGGAGAATGCCCGACTCGTGACGAAGTTGTGTGAGCCTTATCCATTTAGGTGCGTCCAGCGCTAACCGGATGCACTTATTCTGGAAGGTCTGCAGTTTCTCAGATGGGGGCTGCATATAGGAGTATAGGCCGTAAGACGGCCTTGTATAAGAGGAGCTTGTTGTCTGTGGCAAGTTTGTTATTCCTGCCTAATAGTGGATACATAGCGCAGAATGCACGTGTGGCAGCGCTTAACTTGTTGTGGATATGTTTGCTCCACGTGAGTTTGGAATCCAGCGTAACACCGAGGTATTTGACCGTTAGTGTTGTGGTTAAGTACTACTTGCAGTACCGTGTCGAAAACATGTGTTGTGTAATGTGAGTAGCGTTGTATTATGTAAAATTCCATTTACTTTCAGATCACTATTTGTGAGGGCTCTTCGACTCCTATGGTTTTGTAGCGCCCTGATGATTGACCCTGCAATGGGATCCAAAAAGTTAGCCCAGAAAACTATACACATAAGATTCTGAACGGCCGTGAAAACATTTTCAAAATGAAAGATTTAAAAATACAATTTCGCCATGCAACCCGCGGTCAGAGTACCCCGAGATTTTTTATTTTTTTGACAGCCTCCTCGCTCTCCAGACATTGACCCGACGGATTTCTACCTGATAAGGTCATCGCGGATTGAAAAAAAAACCGAAATGATGTAAAAGTATTTTTTGACACTTTTTTCCTCATCCAAAACCTCCAAGGGAACCTTCTTCGAGGGAATAATTGATAAATTTCCATCTAATTGGTAACCAATAATAACTACTTAATAATGTTGAATATGTCATATATATTCAAATAAAACCTTCAAGGTATAATCCACTACTATAGGTGTAATATAGATACCAGTGGCGTGCGGTAGATATAGATTTAGGTTACACTGTTACCGATGATATTATACAATCATATGTAATATATGTACTACAATATATACCGTACGTAGGATTATGAACGTCTTTAGACAAAATGAATCCGTTGTTTATACGACCCTGCCATGTATTTATTTGTAATCTTAGAGTTCTATCAATAACTGGCGCTGATCAAACCAATATAAAATATTATCTATAATATCGATCGTGATTGAGATAAGATTCCTTTTGAAATACAATTTATTTACCCTTGATAGGTTTGATACAGAAACAGCACACGTCACACGCATCATAAATTCTCCGATGGCGTCCGGCGCTCGTGCGGCACGACGGCCGTACGATATAAGGACTCGGCTGATCCTTGACTAGTGTCAGGCCGTTGTCACTACAAGGATCCCTGTCACGGTGATAGCCCAATATGAATACAAATCAATCCGAGTACGTTCCTCCCGGTATATTTCGTTATTGCACAGCGGCGTAACTTAAAAAATCAGGCCCCGATGCAAAATGGACGAATGTATAATTAATATATCGAAAAAAAGTGAGAACATCTCGTAACAGATGAGTTATTTCAAAACATAATATAATTTTTAATGTAATTTTTATGCACAATATTTAGCTAATCAGAAATCATCAAAACACCCCATATTGCATCATCTACTGGGTTTAAATCTGAGCTGTTCATTCTCAAATTAACATTCTCACGACGAAGAAAGTTGATTGTATCTCTGGCTGTGTGAGATGGAGCTCCGTCCTGCTGTAATGTCCAGTTATGCTGGAATGTCTAGCTATACTCCAAGCTTTGTTTTGAAACTCTTTGATCATTTTCCTAGCACCCCAATGTTTTTCAATTTGCAAATTTTTGATCAGTATACGGTCTTCTGCAGTGATGGGAAAATTTATAATCAAAGATGGCGACCGGAAATTGTCGAAATAAAACGTAATATAGGTAAATAGGTAAACTCTTTAAGCTATTTAAACTAATCTTGATGTAATTATATCACATTTTATGAAATTTTCTCACTTTTTTGGGCTACCCTGTATATAAGAATGTAATACACTATGTGATTTTTAGCTTATCTCCTATAATAATCACTCTATCATGAAAAAAACATAAGTGTGTTTTGCACTGAAAAAATCATTGTTTCGGTTTGCGGCGAGTTTCGCTATACGACGATGTAAGTCTGTAGGATACGGATCTTTTGGACCCTGAATAAAGGACAGCTGGAGGAGGGGAGGACCCACCCTTTCCCGGGACCGGTTTAGAAGCTAGCGCTTCCTTGTCGGTCCCACTCATCAAAGCTAATAAAAATTCGCGACTTTAATTCAATAAAATATTTAAGTATAAGCAAAACGAAAAAGGAGAAGAAATTCAATGTGGTTATTAGCAATTAAGATTTGAAACTTAAGCGTTGTCTTTATTCATAAAAAATCATATAACATAGTTTTACATACAGATGGAAAAATAATGGAAAATTACGGTGCAGTAGTTCAAGGCAGACACTCAAGGATCCATTCATCAGAAACACTCCCAAAAGTGGGACATTGGACGAGGCACAAAATGGATTGAGTCACACTTACACGGAGAGACTAACGGAGTTGCTAAACACGAGGTATGGAGAGTGAGAGGTAGACGCGTAGGTGGATCCCACCCATGCAGTCCGTACTAACTACCCACCTAAGGAGCTCCAACGAGTCACCCATACCCGAATAAATTCCTTACATAAAACCCTTTTTGGGCCCTTGTCTAACGTGGTTACGTCACTGGTATTATACTCAGTATCAGTTTGGTACGATTACCATAAAAACCTAATTGAATCGCATTATTTCACGGTGTCCAGAAACCATTCAGAAACCATGTTAACCTAATGGCCCACGTTTACAGAATGAGACACGATGAGATTAATATCAGATATTTAGTTGAGTTAAATCTCAGTGGCGTGTACACATGTCGAGATTGTGATAGACAAACATACAGATCAGTTTGAAATTGATAAAAAAAGACAACAAATTAGTCCCGTGTGCGTGACTTTCGATTTGTCAGTACGCACACACGTCACCTAGAATCAGAGATAGCTACGTGTTTTTATTTTGAAAGTTAGACATATAAAGGTATTAAATCGCAAACATTTCTT